>JAMXDD010000010.1:20968878-21541609 GCA_024733475.1 Syzygium grande
AGAAAGATTATATTGAAATTTCGCATAAAGAGTTAGGACTATATTAGCAAAATTGGAAAGTTTCGGATTAAATTGACATCTACATAATAAATCTAGGATTGAATTGGTAATTTTAATAGCATGTGATCATGCACTTTCCGACATAGAAACGGGTAAATCCAACAAACTATGTAAGGGTTGTGAAATTACGGTGAGGGTAAAAAGTGAAACAAAATGTTTAAGCCTTTTGAGAGAGCGACATCTCTATATATTCAAGTCAATGTCTAAATTGTCCCAGTGATTGCTTGTCTTGAAAGCTATCCAAAGATAAAAAGCTCGCATGCAATTTTTGACTTGATTAGACAAAGACGGGTAAGCCTACAAAATTACATTCACATGTTGAAAAAACACGACATAATATATTGATCCGATAGTACGTTCATTAGTGACTTTTACTGAGGGCACAGGACTATTAGGAAAAACCGTTGGATAAGAAGGTCGGGTGCTCAAAGAAATTGATTATTTTGCCTGCACCGGAGCGCATACACCCATTGTATATGGCCCGTGTGACCGTACAAACCCTACACGGTATCCAAATGATCTGATGGATCATATGCATTGATCCTAGAGGTGCATGTAACAAGAGACGTGTTTTCCTTTATCTCTGCTTTAAACTTTTCTCAATCAGGGTGATACGATTACAAATACAGATATCTCCCACATATAAACTCAATTAAAAATGAATATCGATTGGGGAAAACATTACAGTTTTTGTGCTCATAAAATCTTAAAAATCTCACATAAAATGGGAGGTCCATTTCATTCTTATTAAGCTAAAGGCAGCCACCGAAAACAAGGCCAAAATTCTGGTTCCACGGTCCCTTTTGTGCAAAGATTTAGAATTACGTAGATAAAATTAGAAAAATTATCACCGAATTGACATTTGTATAATAAATTTATGATTAATTTGGAAATTATCTCGAGGTTCGGTGCGGCGAAGTGCATGTGGTATCATGATTTTATTTCTATTTTTTTTAGTTTTGTTATTTTATTTTGACGGCATCATGTCATGATGTTTTAAGCACGCTCCAGCTCCGCCTAATTCGTACCGTGACCTTTCAAACTTGACCGACTTGGTTTCATAATTTCGTTCTCAAAAAGAGAAAAAGATGGATGAAAAAATGAAAATAGAGAATCCGTGGAAAGCTACGACATTTCAAAATAAATGGCATAAGACAAGATGAAGAAACAAGAACGACTTTGCTTTTACCAAAGGGTAATGCCGGAGATGAATACATATATAAAAACCAATATAAATTAGGAGAAATAAATTAACATAAACAAATATCAAGAAATTATAGATGAACTTTTTACGGTGAAGAATTCTTCTATTGATCATCCACCGTCATTTATTTAATAGATAGCTAGAGGAAATAGAGTCCGTGTATACATATACGATACACCGAATTGGAGATGTATAATTAGAGATTTGATAGGACTAGAGATTTTCTAAAATTATTTTTTTATGTGTAAGAGGTGGGTTATAATTCTTTAATGATGAATTTGTTGTTAATCGTCTAATGATATTTATTTATCAAATTAAATAAATGAAATCTATATACTCATAAACAAGACATGCATAAGAATTTAAATTTGTCGAGGCTAGAGGTTTAATAAAGTAACTATCAAAAGAAAATTTTTGAGTAAAGCTCGCATGTGAGCGTAGCATGCCATGTGCCTCAATCTCCCTTGAGCTCCATCCACTTATATATGTATATATGTATATATATACACACATAGCGGGTAATTATACATACTACAGTGGAATTAATTCTTTGAAAAAGAGTAGTATTTTCGCGGCAAAAAAAAAATTGAAGATGTGGCATATTAATTCTTGACTTTTTTCTTCACCATAGTCAACGGGTAATTATACATACGTGTGGCATTTATGTCTCTCGCAGACAGAAGCAACAAATCAACCTTGTTTTTCACAATAAAGCAAAGAGAGAGAGTCACATATGATGACAAAAGTGTAGTTTTTTTACATGACCCAGGTCATTACATGCCCCATTAAATTTTGGGAATCAGGTAATACTCGAATCAAAAGTGTAACTATTAACACTCAATCCATACAAGTCATATAGGACTTAATTACATAAATTTCATTAAGCTCATAAAGAAATTGTACCTTTTGAAATGTTTAGAACACGATTCCATTATAATCGGAGCATTTATGACGTCAATCTAGTGTAATTATTTTTAAGGATTATGATATATTTTCAGGTCAGCTTCCATATAATAATATTTCTTACGGCTGATACTGAGTACTGTTGTATATAATGACTTGCCAGGAAAAAAAAACACCAAATAGGAATGAGAAAATGCGATCTTTCTAAAAAGAAATGAAAAGATAAATCATCAAAGAAATTAGACACAATCCCTTGTGCAGACAGCTAATGTTTTGCCTTCTTGCTGACTTATTAACATCACTGGGGACATATTCAAATCGACTTTTACAAAAAAGCTGCTTCACATTATAATTAATTACGTGTTTGAGCGGCCATGGCAAATGGGTACTTTTGTCAATGCACGTTGCCATAATCAGCAGAAGAAGATAATGGGGAGGAGTGGAAGGCTTGTGTGCTTCTGTTGCTGCACTGTACTTATGCATGCAGAATGTCTTTTACTGTGCAAAATGTATTGACATAAAAAGCTTTTGTTCCTTCTCTCCTTCTGGCCCATTTCTTGTTGCGTGATCAAAAGCTTATCTAGCAATTGATTGGCTCTACCCCTTTCAGCACCACAGTGCTTGTCTGTCTCTCTCTCTCCCTCCCTCCCTCCCTCCATCCAGTGTTCGGAGTCTTTCCTTGTAGGAGAGTTCGCAGAAACATCAGATGAAGATCAAGAGGGTCTAGGGAGGGAGAGAGCAAGGCTGATCCATAGAAAAGCTGAATGTTTAAAGCTAAAAAGAAAGCTGATGACCGAAAGTTAAAGGATTTCCTTTTTTTCCTATAGTCATGCCTCTAGGCTTCTTGTTGCTCCTCTCTCTCTCTCTCTCTCTCTCTCTCTCTCTCTCTCTAGTGATCTGAGTCATCATCTAGTGAAGAAGAATCCTTCAAAAAGATAGAAACCCAAGATCAACTGTTTCAGAAACCATTAGAAATTGGCTTTTCTTTTATTTCTCCATTTCTCATCTCTTCAACTGTATATTACAAAGTTCCTACGAAGAAAAAGAAGAATCAACTTGAATCAACACCCATGTTAGGCATCAACAACACTTCTAGTTCTGCCCCAGTTGTTCCTGCTTCTTCAGAACCAGAAAATGGAAATAACAACAACATCGGCAATAAGAGGAAAAGAAGACCAGCAGGCACTCCAGGTACTTCATACCTTTGTCTCAAGCAATCGTTCATTTTCATTTGATTGGTAATTGAGAGAGCTGGAGTTGTTAGAAGAAGGCCTGACTTCTTTAACTTACCAATTATCAGATCCGGACGCGGAGGTAGTTTCGCTATCGCCGAAAACCCTATTGGAGTCGGACCGCTACGTGTGCGAGATCTGCAACCAGGGGTTCCAGAGGGACCAGAACCTCCAGATGCACCGTCGGCGGCACAAGGTGCCGTGGAAGCTGCTCAAGAGGGAGAATCCCGGGGGACCGGGGGCAGTGGCGAGGAAGCGGGTGTTCGTGTGCCCTGAGCCGGCCTGCCTCCACCACGACGCCCGCCACGCGCTCGGCGACCTCGTTGGGATCAAGAAGCACTACCGGAGGAAGCACAGCAACCAGAAGCAGTGGGTGTGTGAGAGGTGCTCCAAGGGTTATGCCGTGCAGTCTGATTACAAGGCCCATCTCAAGACTTGTGGCACCAGAGGCCATTCTTGTGACTGTGGAAGAGTTTTTTCCAGGTTGGATCTTGAATTTGACTCAAACCATGTATTAAAAGTTATTATACTGTTGCAATTGAGCGTCTTTTTTAATTGGATACTTTTGATGTGGGAAGACATTTTCCTTTGCTCAACCCTTTTCATTGCCTTTTCCTGATTGATTCTAAAAGGCCAAAGTCGAAAGTGGGAAAGGGTATATACCTTGCTCTAGGTATTGACTGACCATGGAAAACCTTAATTCTGAGGTTGTTTCAATAACCACTGTTTTCTTATGGACAGTTGAAACACAGTTCCCTAAAATCAGATTTTGTTGGTCGTGTTATTTTGCTAAAAATCTCTTTTTTAGGAACCCAAGAACCAACTCTCAAGTTCATATAAATAATTTCATGTAACTGTCGTCCTTGTTTTGAAGAGTTCGCCAATATGGTCGAGAGAGACTCTTTTTCATTAAGTGATCAGAAAATGGGCTTCAAAGTTGTCTTTTAACATGTGCGTACGTTTGCTACACTTTCTTTCATAATTTGCACTCTCGCCTTAAAAAGCGCAATTTTAAAATGAATTGAATGACTAGGACATATGAGTGATTTTGTTAATGATATATTTGTATGAGGTTGACGACTTCATCTCCTTCTATTGCCTTGTTTCTCTGCATATCTTCATTGACAAGACAGGCCAAATAAGCAAAAAAAAGATAGGAAAAGAAAAGAACCCTCTCTTGCTGCACTTCCTGTTACAGCCAGAGCAACGGCATATTCTTACTTTTGGCATATAAAACCTTTATTCATATAGTTCTATACACCTTTCTCCAGGGTCGAAAGCTTCATTGAGCACCAAGATTCTTGCAACATGGGTCGGGTTCGGTCCGAGCTGCAACCTTTGCAGCCAGCGTGTCTCTCGAGAACGGCCTCTAGCCCTAGCCCTTCTAGCGACACCAATTTCAGTGCAACTCCTAATTTACCACCTTTCATATTGCCAAAGCCAATGGATCACCCCATTCTCTTATTGAACCCTACTAAAGACTGCTTCAAAAATGGTCAGGACAACCACCATCACAATTTGGAGCTTCAGCTCTCAAGTTCATCAATTCCCGCTGAAGCAGCTTCCATTTCCTCCAAGGGCGATGAAAAGGACTCGACCCCCTTGCAGCTCTCCATGGGGTCGTCGCGCGATGCCAGGGAGAAGAACGAGTCGAACAACGCCAGCCACTTGATGAGCAACATGGGCGATAGACACAATAGCGTCGTCGCCACTTTACAGATGAGAGAAGAGGCGCGCAAGCAGTTTAGACTGGCGATGGCCGAGAAAGCTTACGCTGAGGAGGCGAGAGAACTGGCCAGGAGGCAGATTCAAATGGCCGAGATGGAGTTTGCCAATGCACAGAGAATTAGGCAACAAGCACAAAGTGAGCTTGACAAGGCCTTGGCACTTAGAGAGCATGCATCTAAGCAAATAAATTCCGCCATCCTTCAGATCACTTGTCATGCTTGCAAGAAGCAGTTTCAAGCAAGGGCTGTAAGGGACATGGCTAAGACGGATGAGAAGTCTTCTGTCCTGGTGTTGAGTTACATGTCGTCAGTCGTTACAGAAGGAGAGGTTGGAGAGAGATGATCTTTTGGCAAGAATTACTACTAGATAGAATCATCAGTTCAGCTGCTTCTTTGATATATGCTTATGCTTATTGGACCTCACATGCATGTGGTAATAATGTAACATCAACTTGATCGAGTTTAAGGAGGAAAAGCTCCATGTAAATCATCCGTTGCGAATTCCTATATGATTCTTCTTCAGTTTGTCGCAGGCGATATTCTAGGACCATCGTGCAATAATTGCGGTTAGAGGTGAAATGCCACGCTACGCATATGGTTTAAGTTGAGACTAAATAAAGTTTCTAAACTAAAGATTTATCTTAGGAAACTTTAGCTCCTCATTTTCATGTTGGGGGTTAGAATATGTTTACGATTGCGGTAAGCAATGCCAGATATGTTAGAAAAGACAATATATGTTAAAAACGTACAAAGTAGATCTTGTGAAATCTTTTTGCAGATGCTCTGGTGTTATTTGCATTAATAAAGTCTTCCCGGAAGATAGGGTATCATCATGAGTTTTTGTTCCTTGAATGAGAGCTGCTGGTAGGGGAGGGAATCTGCTTGCCTCCTGAATTAGTCAAATTATAATATTCGAAATATATTCTGATGAGGACAACAACATCATGAGGGATTACTTTTTACCCTGAAACTAATATTGACATTGAATGGCGAGTTTCAGAGGCACTCATTTTTCTTCTTACTTCCACTGTTGATAGAGTTGGACTTTCCATTCGGACTATATGGGGATCTTTTTAGGGCGAGGTCTCGGGGGGTGCCTGCAAATTAAAGTCTCCTTCTCTTAAAGCATTAAAAGTGGTAGCATGTGTTCTTGGGAGAGAGAGAGAGAGAGAGAGAGCGCATTGGTTTTATGATAGTATTTTAATGGGTTATCTAACGCACAAGCTTCAATTCAATGCAGTGCGCAGGCTGATAACAGTTCAACATATATGCAAGAGGCTTTCGTTCTCCAACGCGACAATGCCTAGAGTAATATTTTTTTGTACAGTACTAAATTTAAACTAAGACATTTCATGAGCATGATATTTACATATCAACATTAGTATCATACATATGACATGTTGAGAAGTAAGTCAATAAAAAATGAGATTTTTAAATCATAAAATTAAGTAAGATCCATATTATATATGCATTTGTTGTTAACTTGTTACCGCATTGCTTAATTTATAAAAGAAGTATAACAGACCTAATTGGGTTATCCATGAAATTAGGTTGAACTTTCCTTTACATGGGGGGGGGGAGAGAGAGAGAGAGAGAGAGAGAGGACGGTGGTTATAAATGCGAAAGGGCGAGGCCATGTTTTTCAGTGCCATAGTTTGAGAGAGAAGGATCAACAGAGAGAGATCAGTGGTCGGTCTCAGACAACACAGACACAAACAAGGCTCCATTCATCCGTATCACCAACACCACCACCACCACCACCACCACTCTATCTCTCTCTCTCTCTCTCTCTTCTGTGTCTTTTTTGTGAGAATCAGGGAGCCTGATAAACCAGTGTGGGGCTAGCACTTGCAGCAGCAGCAGAGGCAAAAGCTCAGCATCTTTCTCGTTTATTCAGACACCATTCAATACTTTTGTTTGTTTTTTCAACAACTAATCTGGCCAAAAAGACATGTATTCTCTAACTCCTCTTGAAAAACCAAAAACCCAGAACAAATAAATAAGACAAAAATAAAACATAAAACAAAATAATACGAAGTTGAACTGAGAAGATAAAGGCCTATATACCAGATCTTCATTTCCGTTCTTTCTTCCTTTGCCTTCCATGCTTCCATAGCATACACTGAGAAGCTAGCCCTTCTTCACTTTCTATAGGACTGTCACAACGTACACGGTCTGGCATGCCTAACACTCGATCAAACTTTGCAATTTTATCTTATTTATGAGCTTGCATTTTGTGCACGTCAGCTGAAAGTTCATTATAAATTGTGCAAGAGACGTACCCATAACTTCATGCCAACATAACTGCTCGCGAAAAGGGATTTTTCACGCCGTCAATTTGCTACCTTGAAATGGAAAAAAATACATGGAAACTTACTTAAACCCCAAAGACTTCATTTCGGTTGCACAACCATGGAAAAGACTCACTTTTGCTATATTGACAGATGGAACTTTAGTATTGCTAAAATAATCACCAATCACCAACCTTAGCTAAGGCGACGCGGGGTTGTAAGGCTATACTTGCCATATGTATGATTGAGTGCTCCGATCTAAAAGTGGAAAAATTTCGAGTGTCAAGCTTCACCTTTTTAATGTGCATCTAACAACGATAGTCCAAACTTTGCACGCTATCATTAAGCACAAAAATATTGTTTGCTTCAATGACCTTCTTGAAGAATTCTCAATGCACGTCAGTTTAAGGGTTTTTGCTCTTGCTTCAATTTGCGCAGAAAAGCACATTCGTTCTGTTAATTTGACCCCTTTTACATGTGACGAGTCAAAAAGTTTCTCAAGCACGACTGCAAGGACACGCACAAGAAAGTGGAAGGAAAAGCTAGCTTCGCAGGACCCCCCCCCTTCAAGGATATTTAAACAAGAGGAGATGATAAATATTTGACTCTTGTTGTCACATCTAAAAGAGGCAAAATATGATGAATTGGCTTAAAACCTACTCGAGCTTCGAACACGAACAATTATTTCAGTAAATTTTTTCAAGAAAAATACCTTTTGGTTAACCTATCCGTAACTATACTTTGCCCAATAGATTATCATACTTGCGTAGAGATCAAAAGTTCAAGAACCTGGCATTTTGGTGAAGATGAGACTATCTTTAGGGTTCAAAATCGTGAGGCAACATATAACTCAGAGATAAAGCAATCTAGCCTGGCTAGTCACATAATGATTTTGCTTTACGCAGGTCCCAGCTTCATCTAATTTCTAGTTGTAGCGTCACTTTCTGATACCCAAGAGATTCAAAAACTCCATCATTTCTTCGTGCACTCAAAGCTCCAAGTGACAGAGATACAAACAAAAAGCGAAGAAGAAAAGAAGTTCCAAAATGGTCCCCTTGCCCATCAAAACACTTTGGAAGGAAAAAGGGTTTTGTATATGTATTGGCCACAGGGTAATTTTCCTTTTCCCTCCTTTTCTATTTTCTTTCTCGGGAGACCATGTGCGGAGTACTACTGGATGTTCATCAGTCTTGGTGAAGATGGAGCAATAATAACTAGGGTCGTGAGGAAGTTAGGTAACCCACGAACCCTAATCATCAAGCTTGTGCTGTGTTGGGTCCCTTTGCTTTTGAGCTATTTCCTTACTGTTTCTCGTTCTGGCCACAGGAGTTGGAAACCCTTCCATGGAAAAAGCTGGAGATTGGCTCAACGAGAGACGAAGCATGTGAGTGGGGGAATAAGGGCAAAGGAAAAAGAGAAGAATTAAAGCTATCTTGCCTGAGAAAGTCCAAAAGTCAAAGCATCAAATCCAAAAGATCAAAAAGCTCTCTCTTTTTTCCTTACGGAGAAGCTCCCCCATCGTGCAGCCACACCATGCATCCTCCATCTCCAGCAGTAAAAGTCAAAAAAAAAAAAAACACCACATGTTGGATGCTGCAAAAGTGGGATGGAATCCATTCCTTGAAGTTGGTGCTAACTTTTTATGATTAAAAAAATACTATATACTATATTTCGATTTTTCCCTTCGAATTTTAAAATATCCATTTAAATCGTAAAACGTTAGGATAAAATAATACGGCAATTTAAAAGTGCTCATAGAAAAATTCAAAGTACGTGCACTACAAGATTTCGAAAGCATCAAAATTCGAGAGCGTAAGACAATCCAAACAGAGTTATCGTAGGTGTGAGCTATTTGTCTGAAAATTACTACTACGACTAGAGTCGAATATAGACTAACAAATGACAAACTCTAAAAAGGTCAATTTCAGACAATAAATGCGTGCAGGGTCCCAATCCAGACAGCTTCATGTGTGGAGTTCAGTTTTCACAAATAGAAACCATGTTCTTTCTAGAGATAGATGGTTCTCTTTTTCCTGTCGCTATTAGACCGCAAGTGTAAAACATCGATAATGGTGAATATAATAGACAAATTTGTGTACGCGAGACGAGTACGGCAAGCTAGGGGACTCAATTTCCGAAGATTTCTACGTTTTTAGTACTATGAAGCCTAGAAGATTTAAAAAAGATCTCTTGTGGTTCATGTTCAAACAGAGGCCGTGACAGCCCTTTGTCGGGAAAATTACTCAATCCATCCTCAACTTATTATACAATTATTCAATCCTAATTTTTTAATTTTATCAATTTAATCCTAAATTTTTGCGCAAAATTTTAATATAATCATTATGACCAATTTTTTTGCCCAAAAAGGTTGAAATGGCCATGATTTCCTGCCCCTTGGTCAAGTCCAAAATAATTTGACAAAGAACTTTTTACCCATGAATAATTAGAAACATTTTTCACGTGGTTAATGACTTTCTAGGTGGAAGAATAACTAGATGTTCACTAACTACAATCGTCAACTTTCTGTAAGAAATTGTGACCAGATTCAGCATTCGACCCACCACTGAATAATAAGCTTTTACCCAATGCAAAGCAACTTCTATAGGACTAATAAAATTTTAAATTATACGGAAAATCTAAGAAATTCCAAATTATGAAAGATTTTCAATGGCGCTTGGAAAAATAAAAATAAAAATCCAAAGTGGATATTCATTTGGTGCCCCACGCTTCAATGATCTAACACATCGTTCCCCCAACGGAAAAGTTCGCAGTAAAACTCTAAAAATCATCAAGGGTTCGAAATGATATTAGCAACTGGTCAACGTCTTAGTACGTTAGGTGGTAAGGGAAAATTCATTAGCAAGATTCATTACTTTGGAAGTTCAGAAGAAAAGACCAGGATGCAGAATCACCGGTGAATTTGGTAACACTGCCATGTCAAAACTTCCTCCTAGTTTCTTCCTTTTACGTTGGCTCAGCTGCGAGAACCAAATAGTCTCGATGCTTGATCGACAGTTAGATTCCAAATGTGTCGTAGACATTTAATCAAGCGCGCCGGAGGATGGTAACAAGAGATGGAGAATCGGACACAACGTACACGAGGTGAGTTGAAACCAACCAAAAAAAAATCATATTCCTAAATAGACCGGAAAAAAATCAGCACAAAACAACCAGGATAAGTGATGCTAAGCACATGTTTCTTAAGTAGCAACATGTGTGAGGAGAACTTTATGCTTTTGTGAAAAGGTTATTATACAGGGCAGCTAAGAAGAAAGGCAAGAGGAAAAGAAGATCGACGAGGAGCACCCACCTACTCGCACTTAATGGATCGGTATATGTGTCGGATGAATAGCAAGGATGCGCGAAAACCTACAGTACCAAGCATGAGGAAAAATCCATAGCAGACGCAGGCCATGTAGCCGAAGAAGAATGAAGTTTGCATGAACCCGGACATATCTGACCGTGCGTAGTAGTAGTATAAGCAATACCCGTAGATAAATAATCCAGTTGATCCACCACAGAGAAAAGACCTGCCAAATGATACATGCATCAGGCTGCTGTCAGCACAGTCAAAACTAACGTACGTATGATGTACATATTCAACTGAAGAGTAAATCCTAGCGCCTTAAAAAGGACAAGTTAGTTCAACCTTATGTTGAGCACGAATGACTTAAGATAAACTAATAATTGCAATCATCATGGCTATGTGCAGGATTTCTCCAAGAGTATGTGGAAGCTCTTCACAGATGTCAACAACAAAGAATTCATATTCCACAAAAACCCAGCTTTTAAAACGTGCATTCGATGGGATCTTTACATGTGTTGACTCAATAACTAGTTGCAGCTAAAGCTTGTGAACCTTCAAGTTGTAAAGAAACTATTGACAAAAAGAAAGTAACAAACACCCATCTGAAGCCTCTATTGGCATTTTTCTCCTAATTGCTCTCTAACAATAGAGCATTAAGGACAATCAGTCCCGTGGCATCACCAAATCTTCTGAGTTCATTGACTAATACTATCTAACATTAAACTTTTCAAGTTAAATCAGAAGAATATTCATCATTAGCCAAATTAATTTCCTATCATTGGAACAGATACTTCGCAGAGAAAAAAGCCTTTTCCAACACCTAATTAGAATTGTCAGTTTTGTGCTGCTTCTAGCCCATTGTCCTACAAGCAATGTGGCACCTAAACCTTTTTATGACCTAGTTAGAATATCTCCCCTGAGAAGGTAGTTTTACCCTTGAGAAACCAGTCAAAATTCTAAATTTGAAAGCTTGTCTCTGTGTAATAAACAACATATAAAGTAGGACAACTGAGCATCACTAGATTGTGATTGAAGTGCTTCCATGTGTAAATAAAAGCTAAACAGAGATGTGACATTGCTTAGCAATCATCGCTATCTTCTTCCAATATCTTCACGTCACTTTTGCAACTCACAAGATCATAGGTAAACAATTTGACTCAAGCGAGCTAAATGTGTCTTGGGATACCATGCATAGTGTTTAGTATTCATTTTTAACTGTGAAGGGCAACTCAAAGGAAAACCAGCAAGCAGATATCTACAGCACATTATTAAAATTAGCCAAAGAAAAACAAACGCTGAATCATTGTATGGCATACCTCCACCACCATTTGTGGTCCTCAGCAGCAAGTTGGAAGTAGGTCAATGCCACCGTGATAAAAGCAGTGACTATCAAGAGAATGATGAAAACAACAAACAAGATGCTATATATGGTATAGATCCTGTGACCCCAGACACTGGCAAAAATGTAGTATAGTTCGATGTATATGGCACTGAAAGGGAGAAAACCAGACATTGCCATCTGAGGGATTGTCTCCCTATACCATGGCAACGGTGGAATCTCTCTGGGGTACTTAGTGGTGCGGCATGGAGCTTGAAATTCGGCCTTGCTATTCTTCCCAGCAATCCCGCCTAATATGAGCAAAGGTGATGTTACAAGTGTCCATATAAGAACTATGACCAAAATTGTGCCGAATGGAAGAGCTGCAGTGGCAGTGTAGACAATAGCAACCGTATTTAAGAAGCAGAATGTGAGAAACAGGGGCCCACAGAAGAGGCATCCAGTCAATAGTAAATTCCTGACCTGCCATGTCAAAAAAGGAATTTAATCAACAAACAGATGTGCTGTAAATAATGTCCATAGGAAGATTTCAGTATCACATACCCAGTTTGTTCCCTCCAGCTGACAGTAAAAGGAGGAAGCAGTATAGCCTGCAATTCCTGACGTGAGTGCATATATAACAACCAGCGCCGTAAATAGTGCGCCTCGTTGTACGGATAAAAGACACCAACCAATGCCAATATAAAGATGAATATGGTACTGCAGAACACAAATCACAAATTGCCCAAATTAAGATAAACAGAGGAATATGGGTCCAATAAAAGGAGGTGCAAAATTCCTCTTGCAAAAGTGCTTCCACAGACACCAGATAATCTTGATACTTACAGAGTAAACAGCTGAGTACCAGAACCAACTGCAGCAGCAAAAAGAGATTTATACCCTGGGAACCTAAACACATCCCCGTGGATGTATTTCCATCCAGTCTCCTCCTCATCTTCAGCCGATTCTTCATCATGGGCATACCTATTTGTCATAAACAAAAACAGAACAAAAGACAGAGCGGTCCTATCATGTTCGTAGAAAGAAAGAAGGCACACAACTTATCAACGTTTAGAGAAAATTAGGCAGGCAAACGAGCAATAGAAGAGGGATCCTAACTTGACAAAATCATTCTTGAGAACTCTCATGAGGATTGTGGCAAGAAATCCAGTCAACAAAAGAACTGTAACACATGAATTTACGATTGAAAACCAGTGAATCTCGAGATGATGAGGCAGTGAAGATGACTGAGAGTATTTATCCATCCTTTTCTCAAATGGAATATTTGTTTCTTTCCACTTTGCTGTGTACATAAACTGAAAATCAACTTCTTTGTCTTCTGTAAGATCTGCGACGCTGTTTGGGTCTGTCCGGACATTAATCTCGATCACACGGTCCTTGTTGTAAAAGATCTCGAAGATAATGTGCTTATAAAGAAGATACTTGTATTCACTTGGATCCCTGCCCTCCTTGTCAACCTTCCCGATGAAACCCCAGATAGGCAAGTCATCATAATACATCTGAAAGTAATAGTCCTGGATGATTGCAGACCGGAATCGTGCCACTTCTACCTTTGAAAGTGTTTTCTTGCAAACAACTTCATATTCCTTATTCGTTAAAAAGTCAAGCTGGAAGGGGAGCACTAACTAAACGATCTCCATTTAACACTTCACCCAGAGCTTCTTTTTTCTCTTTCAGATGATCTGTCATAGGAAACAAATTAGCGAATCAAAGCTTCTGAGATATAATGATTCAGAAAGAAACCCAACTCTGGAAATATCAGCATGCAGACCTGGTGTGCAATACGGAAGATCAAAGTAGCGATATGTTTCACTGCATGAAAAAAAAAATGTCAAATCATTAGCTTGGCTTGAGATATAAAAGTTTCTTGGACTATTACCCTTAGAAGAGACTCCGTGGACAAGTGGAGGACAAAAATCTATGAGTCGAAGCAGATATGTACAGGCTTGAAAGAACATTTATAGCAAATCTAGGAGATTCTTAAAGTTACATGCCTCCGAAATTATCCCTCTTATTAGATTTAAAATCTGTTCTTGTTTGTGGTTCAAATGACACAGTTATGATGAATCACAATTTACAACAAATTTTCACACAAAAAATCTAGATTACATAATCAATTTTTCACTCTCCTCGATTTAGCAAGGCGTTGTGATGAATCCATCAATAATTCGGCTCTCATATCCTGCAGAAGCCATGTAGAAACCTGAAGGACGCAAGATCGACTAGTCTAGCTATGTTCGAGCAAATATCTACATGATCTGATGCAACGACATTTTCAGTTTGGTTATTCAGGGTCAAATTGCTCCTGCTCAGGACAAGAAGACAGAACTTTTCGTTTGAAGACAAGGTTATTATTGGTTTCCGTTATCCAAGGTCACAAGAGATCTGTTTCTCGTGACGATGCGGGCAAGATTTACATTACGGGTTATCAGCGACAAAAGCAATGGCGCTCCCAATCAGCTGCTACTTCTCTCGCGAAAGATACGGATGCATAACACCCGCAGCAACGGCAGCATCAAGGAAGTAGTAATGATTGCAGCGCATGAACAAGAAACCCGTAGATTCATCAGAAAGAACAACTCCTCAAAATTTACCATTTCGCTCATTTCTCGGATTGATTTCAGATGGAAAAATCCAAAAACCATAGCAGGAGTAATCCCGGAGTCTCAAGCGACCCTACCTAGAACTAATTCAGGCTCTACATGAGCCCGATTCCATTACATTACAGCAAATGTAAAGCAAACAGCGTGCATCTCTCCGGTGGACGTTCTAATTCCCAATGCCATCGAGCTCAGGAAGACGCCGCGCG
Organism: Syzygium grande; assembly: GCA_024733475.1. Lineage (NCBI taxonomy): Eukaryota > Viridiplantae > Streptophyta > Magnoliopsida > Myrtales > Myrtaceae > Syzygium > Syzygium grande. The sequence goes on from JAMXDD010000010.1 coordinate 20,983,751, forward strand.
AAACCACTAAGGCACAATCGACTCGGCCGGGTCAACCTGGACATTTCGAATCTCCTTCCTCCGTCTCCTACGATTCTCCGAACTGACGGAGGCTCGAGTCGCTTCAAAATATCAGCACTCGACATCGCAATGCCGATCAAAACCAGAACCCACGCAACCACACACACCAAAAATAAAAAAAGAAGAAGAGAACAGGAGAGAGACCCCGGGATTCCCCGAGCCCAACGCCAGTCACATCGAGATGGATCGCGTCAAGCTCCAGCGTGAGGAGGACGACGACGACGACGACTCACCTGGGGTTGTGGAAGGGGCCGACCTTGTTGGCGTAGAGAGGGACGGGGTGGCGCTCCTTGTAGCGGTGGTCGGAGGGGCTCGACACGGCGGCCCGAGCGAAGCAGAGCGCCAAGACGGCGGCGAGGCCGAAGATCGGGGACGTCGACATCGTCGTCGTCGTCTTCGCCATGGCCTCCGCGATCCGAGACCGAGCCAACGAGAGAGAGATAGAGAGAGAAGACGCGGTTATCGGAGACGGAGACGGAGAGATCGGCGCTCGTCACCTCTCCTCCGTTTGCTGGTTTCTTCCTAGATTTCATCAACGAGAAAATCAATTGCTTTTTATTTATTTATTTGTTTATTATTATTATTTATTAATCGTCCGTCGTGTCGAACGAAATAGACGGGCGGGGCCGCGGGGTTTGGAAATTCCTTCGGTTTTTAATTGCCTGGCGCTTGACTCTCGACGCATGTATTTTCTTAGGATAATGACGTAAATTGTTCCTGAACTTAAATTTGATGCGTAATTTAATATCTGAATTTTTAATTCATATAATCAAGTTCCTAAACTTTTTTTTTGTTCAACGTCATCCGTGAATTTTTGGTACATGTTCAATTCAGTCCCTGAATTATATAAAAATGTTCAATATAGCCCCTAAACTTGAATGAATAGAAAAAGGGCTGCATTGAACATTTTCATATAGTTCTGGGATTGAATTGAACATGTACCAAAAGTTCAGAAATAACATTAAATAAATAAAAAGTTCATGGACCACATTGCACATTGAGTTAAAACTCATAGACTATATTGAACAAATTAAAAGTTCAGAGACCAAATTACATATACCATTTGTGTCATTTTTCCATTTTCTTACATAATTAAACTTTTAAATCACTCCATATAGTTTCTATGTGCCTAATTTTTTTTCCCTTTTTTGAATAAAGAAAGCAATTAGTGGATCTCAAGTTATTTTGAGTTGACCGAAATGAGTGAGCTAAGCTCTCCGTCTCTTTCACTAGAAAATGAATAATTTTGGAAAGCATTTTTCATAAAAGTAATCAGTTGTATTGCTTGAAATAATTAATTAACAAACTATGTTTAAACATTTTTGTGGATAATGAAATTTTTTTTTATTCATTCAGTTCATGAGGGATACAATCGATTATTTTGGGGATGATGTTTTTTCATATCATTTGTTTGTCACGAAACAAACGAGCCGATGATGATTTAATATGAAACCGTTTTTAGAGTTGATGTCACATCCTCAATTTCAGTCCCTGGGAAATGTCTATGGTTTAAATTTGATGGTTTTCCAATTGGAACAAAAAATTTCTACTCTTGTTTTGGAAAATCGTATTTCGGATCCTTGGTACCCCTTCGTTTTGTTATTTTTGGGGAGACTTTTGTGATTCGAAATTCCAAATGCTTTCTTCTAGAAAGTTGTTCCAAATATCTTGAAGTTTTACATGATTTAATTTCATAATTTTTGGAGTTGATATGAGTGGTACGATGGTCTGATTTTCGGACCGTGTGAAACTGCACAGAATGGGTATTTCGGTGATGTTCACACCGTCTTTATTTTCTACAAGCTTTTCTGGGTCGATTTTGGAAATGTTTCCTTCACAAAAGTTGTGGAGAACTTCCTTTTCTATAACGTGTACAAATTTGAGAATTTTCTGAGATGATTTGCATATTGGACAGAGCTTAATTTGAGAAATAAGAATACTGTTCCAGCAAACTATTTTCAGTCTGACTTTGAGCTACTAAAAATGGCATTTACAGAGAGAATTAGATTTTGTGTTCTTCACGAGAAATGTTTTTTAAGGTCTTATTTATGACATATCCGAATTTGAGAATTTTCGGAGTTCATTTACTATATTTTCAAATCCGAATTCGTGAACAGTACAAAGCTGTCCGGTTTTGTCAAATTTCAAAGATTTATCAAATTGTTATATGAAAAACGTGGGAATCTCGACTTGAGGTCTTTTGGTGATATTTGAGACATATTTAGAGGTTTCCCGTGCCGAATCTCGGGTTGAATGAGATTTTCAAATGTATTTGTTGCGGAAAAACCTCGGGAAAAGTTGAGATTTATTACGATATGGAGTTCGTTTTGCACGTTACGTGCGTATTTGCGCGAGATTGGTTTGGTCCGAACAAATTGGGATTTAATTCAGCATATTTGAGAGGGTCCTAGAAGGTTTGACCTAGTCAAACCTTATCACCATCATCATTTTCCTTCATTAATGGCATAGGTCTTCTTTTTCCACAAGCCATAATGGCTATTTATGAAGCTTTAATGAGACTTGTTCTTCAAGAATGGACCATGAGTGAGGGAGAAGAAGTCACGGCCAGCCAAGGGGAAGAGGAGAGGCCACGGCAAGCTAGGAGAGGAGAGAGAAAAGAGAGTCATTATGGCCATTTCATCATTATTTGGACTTTTGGGGCTTAGTCATTAATGAAGGGAATGAGATATGCGCTTACCTCATCATTTTGATGACACGTGCGCATACCTCATGGCCCCCGATGACATATGCGCACGCATCACCCAAGCTCTAGCCATTCCTCTATAAATAGAACCTTATATGAGTTTTAGCTCATTTTTTTCTCCCACGTGCACCAATCGGCCAAGAGAAAGAGAAAGAGAGAGAGAACCGTGAGAGGGAGAGAAAGAAAGCCGAGGGAGAGAAAAGCCGACGTCATACGTTGCCGAGACTCGAGACCGTTGTCTTTTCCGCCCATTCTCTCTTTAGTTCTTGTTTTATAAAAGTGTAAGTGGGATTTTACTACCGGGAAATGACGTTGAAATACGTCGTGTCATGAGCTTTCCCCCGTGCTCGATTTTTGATGTTCCGATGTTGTGTTCCCGATAATAAGTTTGCTTTGTTTCGTGTTTTCCTTGCATGTTATCTAGTTCAATATAGAAACCGAGGCGCAATTCGTGAGGTAAACCGTGACTTAGCCATGCTTAGGACCCTTGTTTTATGCTTTCTATGCCCGTTGTTGTTTGATCGGCCACGGAGGCCGATACGGTAAGAATGTTTCGTGAAAACGATGATTGATACGTCATCGCCTGTTAGTAACGTTTTACTTTCTCGGGTCTCCTAAACTCATCCCCGTTGTTTCCCCTTTTTCAGGTCCGGAGCAATGGCATCTCCCCCAGCCCGCGTTGGCAATCCCGTGAAGCCGAGAGTTGACATGCTCACCGTGGTAAATGTCAGAAAGACCGCGCCTACCGTCAAATCATGGTACTTGTGACGTTCGATGAGGGCCTAACGGACTTGGTGCCTCATCCGAGCGTAGGTTCAACGGTGCTTTGGCGGTGTAGGCGGGCCGGCTCCGGGATAGAGCCACGGGTGGGATGTGAGATGGCCAGACGGACGGGACCGGGGTGAAGGTGAAGAAGCGAGAAACGAGAAGCCGTAGTGGGTATAGGTTAACCCAAATAAAAATTTGCTAATTATAGTCGGCAATGAAATATGTTTTGTTTGCCATGGCCCGAAGGGCTTGTAAAACATGTTTGCATGAATTATAAACATAAGGTTTGCTCATGATGCTGCTTGTCTTATTTCTGTTGGTTGTTCTTTTGTTGTGATCGTCCCGGGTATGCTTCCGCATGTGTGTAATGAAAAAGAATAATGAATGGGACGTCACCTGAATGGCCCCGAGGTAGGGGGCGTCACAGTTGATGATTTCACCTTGGTCCTAAAATGAATGAAATCTTTACCCGTTATGCTTGATTTTTCATTAAATACCGAGTCGGGTTGAATTCAAATCTACCATGTTTTAAACGTTTTTATCTTTGGATTTTTTATCTTGACGGTCATTTCAAATCTTATTTCGGAGCCCATTGGAAACTATTGCCCTGTAATGGAAGTAAATAGGGTGAATTCCCTAAAAAACTCCCCAAACTTTAATTCAAATCCCAAATTTTATCCGAACTTTTTTTTGTCTCAGAAAAACCTCAAACTTTAAGTTCAGTCCCAAATCTGTCCTAAATTTTGTTTTGTGTAAAAAAAATCAGCAAATTTCAATTTATTTTAAAAAATATACCTTCGTGATCCAATCCGAACTTGACATGGCACTTCTTCATCAATAACAAATCCACATTAAAAAAGTAATAGAACAATAGGTATAGACTGATGTCGCATTTCTACTTCGATAATAAATCCAACCCAATAAAAATTGTTGACATTTTTCAAAATAAAACCATTATAGGACATGAAAGTTATGGACGATAACAAATCTACCTCCAAAAATATTTTTTTAATTTAAAAAAAAAACCTAATATTTTGGTTCAGTCCAAATTTGCTCCGAACTTTTTTTGTCTAAAAAACCCCCCATTACTCTGTTGATGTGGATTTGTTATCGACGTGAAAGTACCACGTCAAGTTGGGACTAAATCAAGAGGTATATTTTTAAAAATGAATTAAATTTTGTTGATTTTTTTACACAAAATAAAATTTAGGGCAGATTTGGGACTGAACTTAAAATTTGAGATTTTTTCTAAAACAAAAAAAAGTTCAGAGCAGATTTGAGACTTAACCTAATGTTTGAAGTTTTTTCTGAAATAAAAAAAAGAGTTCATAATAAATTTAGGATATGACCTAAAGTTCAGATTTTTTTTTTTAGAGAATTAGGCCGAAGTTAATACTACTACCTTAACCGTTGACTTTTTGTTGACATCTAGTCAAGGTTTTTAACTTTTTACACGCTTTTTCGTGTACGAGGTGTCACGATTGGCGCCTCGTGATTGGTGCGTCCCACGTGCGGTTTTGCCTGACCTGAATTCCACGAGATCTGGTCAATCCTAGGAAACATAACTTTGACCCTTCACATCCAATCACCGTCGTCGGATCTCTTTTAATGGCCTCCGGTCATACGAAGACCGATTGTGGGCCCTCTGCCACGTGGACGGCCCAAATGAATCTTTGGGCCCAAAACCCGGCCCGGCCCGGCCCGCCCGTATATTAAAAGACCATGTGAGCGGAAGAAAATCTCTCGTATATCGAAATCCCCATGCAAAGGCCTGAAAGAAATATTTAGGAGTAATGACACGAATGGTCCCAATATTTTGACCCAATATATAACCCTTTAACTTTTACTATGTTCAATGTGGTCCCTGAATTTTAGCTTAATGTTCAATGTGATCCTCAAGTTTTTAATTCGTACATGTTCAATATGGTTCTCGGAGTTTTAGTACATGTTCAAGGGACTACATTGAAAGTATATCAAAAGTTTAGGACGATATTAAATAAATTAAAAGTTCAGGGATTATATTGCACGTTAGGTTAAAGTTTAGGAACCATATTAAACAGATTAAAAGTTCATGGACTACATTACACATTGAGCCAAAGTTCAAGAACTATTCATGTCATTTTCCTAAATATTTATATAGAAAATCAAATGGCGGAGCACATAATTTTCATATTCGATGTCATCACACTCTATATTACGAAACATTATTTTGGTAACGAGCGTTGTTGATGAAAAGTCAACCCTAGCACCATTCTTTCGTGGATGGTGAGCCATTTCTATCATCCTAACATCTATCTAATTAATAAAGCATTTAAGCAAACTTGGTGCTCGTAATGACCGAATTTGGAGCCGTTTATAATATCGTTCTAGGGGGCTTGTGGTGCGAATGTGGTGCCCGAATTTCTCAACCGCTTTCTAATTAAGACACATGTTACGGATTATGGACGTGATTATTGATTGCCCATTTTTTTTTCTTTTTGGCAAAGATAATATTGATAATAATTTAAAATGTCAGTTCTTCGCAATGACATTTTTCCGCGTGTGTTCTAAGAATACTACCATTCTCATTCATGTCTCATGTAAAAACTTCGAACAAAATTCTTATCATTTACATCTGAAAGGCTTTGTCTCGTTATGTTGTTGCCTCCGCTAGCGGATCCCATCTACATGACGGTTGATGATTAACTTCCCTTTTTACCGTATCGTTAGTAGATCTAATCAAAGCCCCTTCCTTATTAAAAAAAAACCTTAAACCGGAGCTCATTAGCATTCGTACGTTGGAAGTAAGTGAGAGAGAGGCTCCATGGTGGTTGGAGAATTGGAATACCACCCCATTGATGGTTGACTTGGTACAAGTAGAATGGCATCGGTACAAGGTTGTTATGCAAAAGCAAGAATACAAAGAAAGAGAGGTAGCCACTCAAGTTAGTTGGAATGGCAAAGACAATACCAACGATCGAACCAGGAATGAAGAAGACATGAAGCCTGTCCCAGAAAAGGAAATGGCAGTGCTCTTGGGTTGGAGGGTCAAAGCTACTTCCACCGGGCAAGATTTTAGGTCGTTGTTCTTCTTGGTGCAAACTCTTTTTCTTTAAATTATGTTTTGGGATTTTGAGCAATTTTTAGTTCTCTTTGATTTGTCTGAGAGTAGTAATTGATCCCTTTGGACATGTACAGTCCACCAATCCCACATTCTATCTGTGCACAAACCCCCAAGATGGTCATTGGACCACTATCTACCTTAGGGAATACTCACAAGTAGTGTCAACTAAAAGGGTGCATACAATGGAGACGGAACATGAAAACCAACCGCGAAACAAATTGCTAGATTAATCAGTTTTACCTAATTAGATAGACAAATGAGAGAGAGCACGAGCATTTTGCGCATATATACACACACATAGATATATCAAATCTTGCACCAAGTGGTCATCGGTGCCCGGATAAAGTACTCTAGAGTTGGGCAAGCGAACACTCATAAATGTACTTATTTTATTGCAACTCTACTCGACATGTAAGGTCTTTTTACCATCTTCGCGCTACAAGTATATGAATGGAACTTTTAAGCTCAAACAGATTACAGATCGACGAATATGTAAAGTTATACGCAATTAAATAGGGTTTGAGCTAGATGCTGGAGAAATTAGCATTCTATAATATTTTATCTGTGACGATCACCGTGAGGGCATTCCGGATAGTAAGTGATGAAAAATAACTATCTAATCGAGGCATTCTTAGAATCAGCTTTTACTTCTTGCATACGACGAATATTATATATGATGGCATCAACTTAAGGTTCATATCGATGAAGACGGGTTCAAATGTTGTTAGAAGTCGCTGTCGATAACTATATTTTGATCAAACGTGCGTGCCTTGCGAAGAACCATCAATCTCACCATTATTTTGCGGTTTGTTAAGGTATTATGCTAGAATGAAGTGAATTCGGTAGTTATAGGTCCAATCAAGATGATATTGCCCCATTATCTAAATTACGTCATGTCGTAGAATAATCATGCGAGCTATCAGTGAATCAACGAGATTATCGTTTATTTATATCTGCAGAAAATATATATATTAGTTTAACGAGACGAATGGAGTAAATTTAAGCCTGTATTTCGAAGAAGGAATGGCTTTCATGAATTCGAAATGCACAATGATGACGCATTGGTGACAACTAACCTTTTACCAGCAATGTACAACGTAGAAGTCCATTATTTTGTCTGTCCTTTTTGAAAAGTTAAAAATGGGGCGGCATCGCATTGACGATGATACAAGTAATTCGCACGTGTTCGTCCGATTAGGGTTTCTCATTTTACCAAGTAGTCAGCTCTTGCACACTGACCTTTTGCAAGGGGGGATCATGACATGATGCATGTTATACAATTCCCCTTCAACAAATTAATCAAAAAAATCCTCCTTTTAATTTAGAGATATCTTTTAATTTAAACTTCAGCTAGCAATTAAGGATTCAATTGATTAAAATATGCATGGGTTAAGGGTTTTACTAGGGGAAATTAGAGCAGGTAACAGACATGCAAAATCCAAAACATACGCAAGATACTATAATTTGGAGATGCTGAATTGTGAAAATTCCTGCTTTTTCTCCAATGTGTGTATGGTTTTACACTAACATGTAGCTCTGTCTATGTTCTGGTTTCTAATGAAGTACACAATGCCTTTTTTTTCTAGCTAGAGCTATATATTCGTATATCTCTTCGCATAATTATAAGGACGTATCCCTATCAATATCGAAGTGGCCAGCGTGATCTATGTAGTATCGAGGCTCTACGAAGCCATTCTTAATTAGTCGACGGGTAATTTGCGCATGCTGTCTTTTGCGAAATACCCCGAGCTAAGAAGAGCTTCCGACCGATAAGAAATCAAAGAATGGAGCACTACCACCCTTGGCTTGATTATCTGCACTGTCGTTAGCCGCTTCTTGATCAACCTCTTCATCGTCTCTTCTTGCATGGACGACATCAATGACCTCGCTTTTGTTAGAGTCGGTATTTACTTGGAGAAAATCATAAAACTCAGTTGGCTGAAGTTTATCTGCAAAGACATACACAAAACAAGAATAAGATAATCTTGCATCAGGAAAAACCAAGAAATGGCGTTTCTAGTCATTTAAACTCTAAGATTATCAGGATTATCATAACCCATCCTCATGTTGCATGTTCAGTTCATACTTTGTAATTAAAGTTGAAGCATTTTACCCTTTGAAGCCCGCATTTTGTTGATATTTCGCCCCTAAGGCTCATTTGAAAGTACAACAAAAAATTATTATGTCTATCGGCAGAGAAAAAAATTATTTTGCAATAAGTCGTGTTAACAAACTGTAATATGTCTATCGTCTAGTCCATTTCCTTAACCAATAGGAAGTTTAATATACGTCCATGAAAACACGATAGTGGTATGTTAGAATAATTTGACCAGAACTGAGATATTTCGAACAAAGGGAATGATAAAAGTATATAAACCTAAGCACAGCAATGCGACTCATCAAAATGGAATTGCAGAGAAATAATCTAACGGTATCTTCACTACCTAGAGAATATAGATTTTGTAGAATTCACCATTTCAGTGATGTAATTACCTTCACGAAGAGGAATGTTAGGAGTAATCTGATGGTTGGAGTGGAGTTGTTTGATCAATGGAAGACCGGCATGAGCGAAAGCACACTGGCCTAAACCAGGGAAGTTGTCGACAAACGAAGAAGCGAGCTGGTAATTTGCTGTAGCACTAGCGTTCATCATCATGCTCATCATCTGCATGTCTTGTTCTTTATTAGCCAAGGACGGCGAAGAATATTTCGTCCTTTCCTCCATCAGAGTCTGGGCAGCTCTCTTAGCATAGAGCCTCGACCTCTCTCGACTCCGCCTCGCCATGATCACGTGCCAGTGATTCTTGACCGCATTATCGGTCCGACCGGGGAATAGTCTTGCGATGACAGACCATCTGTTGCCGTGGAGACGATGGGAAGCCAGAAGCTTTTCTTCTTCCTCTTCTGTGAACGGGCTTCGATTGATTCTTGGATCCAGCTGATTGAACCACCTCAACCTACAACTCTTCCCTGATCATCACCAAATCACGCTTCCCATAATTAGTTATTGCTTCAACGGAAATAACAAAATCATTATTAACTTGTAATAATAAAGGGTTAATACGTAGATTAGTCATGCTTAAACCATTGGATTCGTGAGGCTCGCAGGGATCTCACTTCATATAAGGAGTGGTTCTCGCATGGATCAGGTCAAATGGACTACATACCATCACAACCATTAGATGACATGAGACACTGGCCATATTAAATGACTATGATCAACCGGACTAGATTAACTGATCTCTCATCCAAGATTGGCTAAAACAGGCGGCTACTTCCACCGAGTATGTCCAACTCGACCTAAATTTCCTTGAACGAGTCTTGTCCAGGTAAGGAGTTATCGTTTTTCTAATGCCCATCGCAACCTAGTCAAGATCGAAACCCTATAAACCATGCATATATTGGATAAAAAACAGAAACTCCTGCATGGCAGTTGTAAACTCGATAGAGACCGAGGCCAAGATCAAGCGGGCACCTGATCTCCCTTGGAGCTTCTCAGCGATGGCGTTCCAGTTATGGGGTCCGTACCGTTCCACCAGCTCGCGGAGCTTCTCATCTTCGGCGGGCCGCCAGTGGCCTCTGGTGCACATCTGATCAAAGTCCTCTCTAGCTCAAGCTAAAGCTCTTACACGAGAGGATCGAGGATGATCCAAACAAGAAAAACCTAGGAACAGCAGATCAGAAACCCTAATCTCGAAACCACTATTCCAAAAACTGGCGACAGCTTTTCTTTCCTCCACGGCACGAGAAGAGGGTGTGGTTAGATCTCTTCAGAAACCACAAAAATCTGAAGAACTATATGCCTGCTAGCTTTCTTGATTGTACTGGCTTATATATATATATATATATATAGATATGAGGGAGACGATAGGTGGGAGGATAGCAAGGAGTGTACTTTGAGATATAAAAGAAATAGAGACGGGGAAAGAGGGAAGGAAGGTGGGAATATGATGTGTAGGAATTGGAGGAGAAGATGAGAGAAATGAGAGAGAACGAAAGGAGAAGATGATGCAGCAGAGAGACAGAGAGAGAGAGAGATAGAGAGAGTTTTTTCCGTTAGAGAGTGCGGTGAGTTTGGAGGGGTTTGGACAGACCTTCACCAGCGATTGATGCAACGTCTAGGCTAACAAACGCTTATATGCAAGTCATCTCATCCTTATTTTCTCATGCTTGGTCATAAATATAGCTCTAAACTTACATATATCAAACATTATACAAATATATATTTATAGCTGAGAGAGACAGAGAGAAAGAGAGAGGGAGGTTGCTTGGTGGGATGAATTTCGTTCCCCTCTCAGGGTCTTCCCTCGTGTTTTTTCTAACCTAGCTACAACGCCATCCTATATACATATACTCCTTGTATAACCCACGCTTTGGCTATAAATCCTAATCCACAATAAATTTATGCATAAACTCGAAAAAGGGTGGCCTTTTTAATTAAAACGGGTCGCCTTAATTTGCTCACTATAGTTAATTCTTGGTTAGCACTCATGTACGCACCCAATTTATATTGATTTTAAGTGCTGACTATTACATTGCAATTGAACATATAAATGCTGGAATACATCATGTTAAGTTTGCTGCTTTTTGCAACTTATGTTTTTTTAGGTCGCGGGTTGATAAAGAAGGGGTTGGTACACTATTGTTAGATTTTTTATGCGGGCTTGATGGTAAAGGAGGAGGTTTTTAGGTTTTGATCACCTTTCAGACCTAACTGACAATTTTGCTTGAAACCTCAGAACTGCACGTGGAGGCTCGAATGTGCTCTTAGTCAAACACAGGAGTCTCGTATTGGTCTTGAAACCTGCTGTTGCACCAAATAACAGAAATTATAGTCCCACACCCCCCATGGCTTGGGAATTAACCTTTGTAGGTAAATCTAGGGGAGTAATTATTTGTTCAATTCGATTCGAAATTTCATGGGTCGATCAAAACGGATCTTTGTTATTTGATGTGACGTCGACGAGACTTGATTTCATCGCGAAATTTCGGAGTAACGCCGTGAATCTTTCTATCGATGGATTAAAGACACGGGGTCCGAATATCTCATGAGTATATTTTTGGAAAATTTAAAATCAATGCGCGTTTCGAATGATTCGGCACTTTTATGTATCATCGTATGACTTTGGAATCAACTATGTTTGATTGCCACCTAAGTCTAAAGGCACTTTGGCTAGCATATGCACACAGTCTAATATGGTATCATAATCCGGAGGTTCAATGTTCGATTCTCCATCTTCTATATTTTCATCTGGAAAAATTATATAAATGGTTCGTGAATTTTGACTAAATGTACAATGTGGTCCCTAATTTTTAATTTATTCAATGTAGTCCCTGAACTTTAACCCAATGTGCAATGCCATCCCCGAACTTTTTAATTATTCAATGTGGTCTCTAAACTTTTGATACATATTCAATTTAATCATTGGACTATACAAAAATGTTTTATATTGTCCCTGAACTTGAAGTAACGGAAGGACAACATTAAACATTTTCATATAGGTCATGAACTAAATTGAACATGTATAAAAAATTCAAGGTTACACTAAACAAATTAAAAATTCATGGACCACAGTGCACATTGGGGTAAAGTTCAAGGACCGCATTGAACAAAATTAAAAATTCATGAACTATATTGCACATTGAATTAAAGTTCATAGACTATTTGTGTCATTATCCCTTCCCATCTCTTCATGTTTTTTTTCCTATGTATGTTAATTTTACATGTGTAAACCTTCAACTATTCTAGTTGAGAAGTAATACGTGTATTGCGCAATTCTCCGGTAACTAAATGCATGTCCACTCAATTTAACAAGTGGCAGCAGCTTCTTTAACTATGTCGATGTGAAAATAAGTGCATAATTGCTATTAATATAGATGAAGGCAAATCGAATGCGATTAACCGAAGTCTACCGAATGTAAGTAAAAACGATAATGGTTCCACTGATGACCCGTTTGTCCACAAATTATCAGCACAAACAACATAGATAATCTGGATTGGAGAATGTCAATAGTGATTTAGTTTCCGTTTGTTTAAAAGAAAACTCTTTCTGAGAAAATATTCTCTGATTTTTCGATTTTTTGATGACGGAAAACTAATCGATCTACGAAAAACATTTCCAATGTTAGTGAAACAAACACACCTGAGATTGGTTATAACCCACTTCTTTCATCATTTGGATTCAAAACGATTATTACTTTCATTGAGTAGAGAAGCTAATGCTCGAGTTAAAAACAGACAAGAACATCAACAACACGAGCAAAGTCTCACCCACACACCTCCTCAGAAACAATATAATACGAATATCGAGATGGAAAGAGTGCTAGAAAAACAGAGTGGGAATGTCTGAATCCTAAAAATTAATGCACACCCAACAAAGAGAAGGTTGTCTAATCTTGGCATGGAATAAAGTAATGAAAAGAAGGACAGGAGTCTCTTCCTTTGACCGTTGGCCTAACACTCTCAAAGTTGGAGAAACAGATTGTTTAATGGGGTTCGACGTATCCGTCCGCCATTTTCACCCAACATAATGTCTAAATTTAAAGGCACCAAAAATCGCCCACAACACATCGGTCACCGTCGCTACTGAACTCAACCCGTTTCTTCAACCGTGAACAACTTGAAAATTCAACCGCTGCTTAACTGTTCACCGCCTCTCTCTCTCTCTCTCTCTCTCTCTCTCTCCATTGTCTTCAACTGTGAAGATGGACTCGTGATCAGGGATCGCCTGCACCATGAAAAGCTGTGGAATCAAGTGAAAGGCTAACTTCTGAAAGTAATAGAATGATTAAACTGACAGGCTCAGCAGTAGTTTCGTGCTTAAAAATCTTGAGTCCTGACTGTTCACCAGTTTCACCTACTTTCTTTCTTCCTTTTTTTGCTTCATGTGTTTCCCTTCAGCCACATGTAGTTTATTCTGATATAGCAGGAGAGGCTGTTTAATTCTCGCAGGAGCTTCAAGATCATGTTTAATTCACCTGCATGCTTAATAACAACAACAACAACACAGCATCAGTATGGATGTAGACAAAGATAGTAATAATCTTGAATAAACTCAAATTATGCATGCAGTCTAGACAGCTTCTTTTGGAAGTATTCAACGCTCTGTATACATCCCCAAACTGATATATTTGGTCACCAAAGAGCTTCCTTTGAGCAGATATTGGCCATCTGTCTCTGCGTTAGTCCATAAGAATCATAATTAACAGGTATGACATCAGATTTTTTTTGGCAGACGGGTTTCTCAAAGGAATGTTGTTATGGACATCTAACTAAAGAGGAAAACCTGAAATGAAGTAATCACTTGACTGTAGCACCACCACAATTGACCATGTGAGAGGAACGCGTTTTACAAACCCATGGAAAATTGTTCCTCTAAGGAAGACTATTTTCTGCTTTAAGCATGGGCAAGTACCTGATTAACGCCTTGCCATTCTTCGCTTGGTTCATACCGGCTGATTAACAACCCCTATGATTTATTCAGAATCAAGCGTTTCCAATTCCAGAAGAAATCACAACTTCCCAACTGTGGGCAGCCGAAAGCTAACTTATAAACCATTCAGATTCCAAAGAAATAACATTGCACATTGGGTTTCTATCCACACGATAACCAACTCACAACTATCCATCACTAAAATACCTCTCTCTAAAACATCGCTAGCATCTCTTGAAAGTCTTCTCTTCTACCTATAAGAAAAAAAACAAAATAGTCTTTTCTTCTTTTGTATGTAAATCAATATTACTCATCCTTCTGTTTGCCTACCATAGCAATATCCATCTCTTAAAAAGTGTTTTACCATTCTTTTCAAGTATCTGTAGCTTGGATTATGATACCTGTAATAGAAAAACAATTGAAGAAATTAGATAAAATACAAATAAGAATTTGAGTGTAAATTACTTTTGAGACTATGGGTATTAGGTGGCAGATAAGGATATCTTAAAGTCATTATTAGCCGTCACTTTAAATGAAATAATATACTGAACTGATGGAATATGACACCTTCTTCCGTATCTACAAAATAGAAACCTGGTGTCTTTAACTGTATGACCTATAAATTCAACAGAGCTTTTCCTTCTTTCTGATTGCAAATTTTTTTTTTTTAACTTAAGGCTTGCTTCTAATGGGGGCAAGGAAATCTAGCGGGATGTCTGCTGCAAAAGGCCTGCAATCGACCATCTAAGAAGTGCTCTTTGATTGCCAGATTTTCAAAAGAGGAATGTCTACAGCCAATGAGGAGCCCTTGACAATGCAGCACCCACTATAAAATTGGAGGTATTAGTTGAAGAAATCCTTTTCATGTAGGAACTTTTATCAATAGCACGAAGAACAGGTGCACTAAAAGACCATTTCTTTCGGCTCAAGTGTGGATTGAGACTTCATATTCACAAGTCCAAGATGATTACAACATTTTGTCGTGTTCATATTCGACAGATAAAGGAGTGTACCTTTATAACAAACCTCTCGAGTAGCATCATGTGGAAAGGAGTGCGTCCAGAATCTTCAATATTACTCCAAGAGTCGGCAGCATCCACGGAACAAAAGTCCAAGAAAGCGACAACGCCATCGAGCATCCAAATGCAAATTTCCAACTTGTGCAATCGTCATTGCCATGGTGTACTCCACAAAGCTGGAAATGATTACACCACGTCTGCGTGTAAATGAAGAAATACCGTCACCCTTAAAGTTACGCGCAATCTCGGAATTTGATGTTGATCGGTCAAATATCAATTATGCTTCAATAGAATACAGAGGCAAATATTTATAGCACCTAATCGAGATATAAAGGATGACATTTTCAGCTTATCTACATATTAAACCATGATTTAGAGACCACGGAAGTTCAATTTCTCCATGTTGCAGCTTATATCTACATTAATTCATAATAAACATTCTTATAGCTGATCCAAGGCTCAAACTGGTGACACTCTTTTGCATTAAAAAAATTATAACAACAATAATAATTCAACTATACTGTCATGATCCACAGAGTACGAGAAGCAATAAAACCTACACTCCGGTGCCTTTTGTCCTCTTGCATATGATTCTGATAGTGCCTGGACAAGGTTAAACAGGTTCCAGGCAGAATGAAATGTCAAAAAGGAATTTCATCCACAGCCGTAAAGGTAGAAAGGAGCTGAGCCCAGTATGACTTTATGTAAATCCAACATTGACGAGCTACTCATAGAGGATTGGAAATGATAACTGAGAGCTATGAGAATACTGTAGTTTGTGCGAGAAAGTTGAGTCCATTCCTTAAATCACATATATGTCTCAGAATGGTGCATTTTTCAAAGATTTTTTCAGACTACCATGAAGAAATGTGTAAAAAGAGTTCAGGATTGGGGGTCAGAGAAAGCAGTCAACTGGAGATGCTTGAATGGGAACACTTGATCTTGAAACTCAACTCTTCTTATAGCATGTTAGAGACCATATGCATCACATCCCTCCATAAATGACCTACAGGAAATCTACGAACCATGTCAAGAGCCTTGTCCTGCATATAAGTCGTATTTTGTTTCATAACTGTAACATCCCATAGATGACTTACCCATACAACTATCATAACATATTGACAGTCCTACAGCAATTCTTCAGAATGATGACATTGCGGGAGAAGATTGTAACGTCTTCTGCAATACATAACAGAAGTTCATCATACGAAGAGAGAGAGAGAGAGAGAGAGAGAGAGAGAGAGACTCGTGACCTTGTCAACATGCTTTAGAGCAGTAAGTTGATCGGAGATACTGAAAGAAGCAAATTAGAGTATACAAGAGCATCTTGTGGCAAAGGCATCTCAAAAGTGCTATAATAGCAATAGAGCCAGATCAAACATGACCATTCCCATGTCATAAGATAGCACATGATATGAGCGCCACAAAAGAAAGTTCTGCTCCTATAACTTAATAGTTTGGAATTAAAACTAGTGCACTAAATATTCCTCATGCCCTTCCCGGCCTATTATCTCTGCAATGCCTAACTCTATATGCGTGGAAGCATTTTGTCCGCCAAATCCAATCTCCACTTAAATATACTCTTGTAGAGGCACGCTCTGGAATATGTTACATTAACCATCCAAAGGCCTCCCCCTAGGTGGAAAATCAAGTATACTATTGTTTTACTTATTCAAAAAGTAAGTAATTGGGGAAAAATTAAAGCCATCCCAACTAGGTGGTTTAAACTGGAGGTGATGGATCTCCTTCCCAAGACGAAGCAGCAGAGCACTGGATGGCCATACCTAACATCAGCAAATGCCAAGTTATAAGGTTTAGTGGCAATGCTAATTCTAACTACATTTCTTCTACAGGGATTGAAACTGCAGTAATAGCCGATCATATCACTTTTTCATCTTTTTATCTCCAGCAAAGTTTCACCTTAAATCCTTATCTTGTCATTATTATTAGTTCCAAATATTAGAAACTTTTCAGAAAAGCAAAGTGCCCTGCTATTAAGATTAATAGAGAAAAAGACATGTCAAACTCGACACATGTTAAGTGGGAGAGAGAGCAGACAAATAGACGACGGACTGTAGAGTAAGAGTGATAGAACAGTGATCATTAATGTTTTATGGCAACAACTAACTGTGGTATCATACATAGACATTCATATTAGATACTTGAGACAATATTTGAAGTAAATAAGCACAACTAAAATTTGTATCCAAGAAAGGTGCAGATACGTTACACGGATAATATATGCAGAGACACTATGAATGTTCAATTGAACAGAAAACCTGAAAATTCCAGAATATGTAGGCATGGAAATGAACGACAAAAAAACACATCCTGAGATATCGTCTGAAAAGCATCTGTCAGCATGTCAAGTTCAACCAGCAATAAATGGTCTTATAAGGACTAACTCTATTAAGCTAAACAGCAGTCTGAATCCTCTGTCATGCAATGAACTATGGGCAGAGCAATTTACAGCCAACCTCAAGCAACGAGATCCAGAAACTGAAGAACTTCAAGCTGAAAACACTTTGTTACCTCAAATTCAATAGCCCCCATGATCCGCGCTTGGCACTAGAAATAAATTGGCAAATGGTTCCTAAGATGCCGTTTAGCATGTACCTGAAGGCCAAAGTCGCCATGCTCTGATTCGATTGCATGTTATCAAATGAAAAAAAAGTATAATACCCCAAGTCCCGCAGAAAGAGACTGGACTCCCTATTTATCTTCTACACTAAAATTGACTTTGTTTTTCCATCATCAATAGTTTCTCCAATACTCCTTGTGGTACACATATCCACGAAATAATCCATAAGAAAAGAATAAACCCATCAAATGTGAGAACGGGGCAAATAATATGCGATACCTCCATATAAGAAATCGAACTACACAGATAGTCCCATTACATAATTCTACCAATCAAAGTTATCTGCCAGTCTCTCTATCCACAACCTCAAATGGCAACATTTGAGTTGTTAAAAGAATATCTATTAGAATAGCATCGCAAGTTTTTCACAATTGTATTGGCAGATAGAACCATGAACCCACAATTTCAATTACATTTACAGGAGAACAAAAGCAAATTGAGTAAATGTTGCAATACATGATCTGTCTTCAGGTAAGTGGAACATGGAAGAAGAGTTCGAGTGTATCAATTTCGGCATTGTCAAATAGTGAGAATTGAAGGAAATCACATCAACAAAACTTGAAAGCATCCATTTCCTCTATGTCTCTCTCTCGGACTTCAAACCTTCAATTTTGGATTTGTTGGTTATTTTAATGTTGGTGTAGGAAGTGACTTCTTGATTTTGGCCAGAAAGCTCTGCTTGGTTCGTTGTTAGGCAGAAACAGCACTTGAAGGATGGCAGATCTTACTGGCAAGAGAACATCTTCTGATGTCTAAACCTATTTCCCTTTTCTTAAAATTTGTCCTCTGAAAAAGAATTTCTTCATACACAGGCAATGAAAGATACATTTATAGGCAATGTAAATTGATGAAGATAAATTCTCAGGAGTTCAGATCAAGGCTGATGCAATAGAGCTAAGGACTCTTGAATGTATCCTCCTTCCTTGCTGACAGCACCACCTAAATTTCAAACCACAGAAGAGATTTTGAACCCAACAGCAAATGGAGAAAGATGACGCATATGCATCCCTTTCTTTCTTTTATCAGCAACACAAACACTGGATTTGAGTAGGGCACTTAAGGCTCATTGAGGCCGTCATTGTCTGCATCTTCGTCTTACAATTTGATCAGATAAACTATTCTAGCAAAGAATGTCATAAGGCGTGACAAATATCACCTCCAATTTAAAGCATTTGTATAGACCATAGCAGTTTTAAAAGATAAACAATCTGGCTCAATGTATGAGAAAGAAGTACTGGAAAAACTCAAGGTCAGTAAGTATAGGCTAAGTTATCCTCATACATTAAGTTTTCCACATCGTAATGAGAAACTCTCGGAATGATCTTGTATTTTTGTGGTATAACATTCTCAATTAGCATGCAGACGATAGGGAATGACTTGACAATAAGTCAGGTCTGATCACATAGGAGTTAACTGGTGACTGTGTCCATATCTTCTCACTTTCCTCTCAACCTCACACTATTCCTCTTTTCGTTTAGTGCAAATCGTCTGGCCATAGCAGGATTGTAAAAATGCCTCATATGCTCTGAAAGTCTATGAATGGCTTGGAGATCACCAGTTACTGATAGGTTCATCAGAAAAGAGTCAAACTTCCGATATGGCAATTTCAGACCTTTATTTATGACTGCGTCCAGAAGAAAACGTGCATCTTCCTCCATGTTGCAGTCAAAAAGCCCTTCAATCATCACACAGTATGTATCTGCATCCTGTGCACAGCCCCTCTCATCCATCTCATGCCATGTCTCATATGCCCCTTCAGCATCACCCATCCGAAAGAACATTGAGATCAACATATTGTAGGTTTGCACGCTGGGCATGCACTGGACCTCAATCATTTTCCTATAAAGCCTAATCGCTTCATCCACCTTTTTGCTGTCACAAAGAACCCTTAAGAAGCAGTTATAGGTGACAATGTCAGGGGGATAACCTTTGTTTCCCATCTCTTCCAGGAACTTATAAGCTTCCTCGACCTTCCCAGCCGTACACATCCCTTCAATAAACTCCTTGTAGGTTGAAACATCAGGAAGGCAACCACTGTTTATCATATGTCCCAGGAGTTTAAAGCACTCGTCCAGTTGATCATTCTGAACCAAAGCCGCAATCATAATAGCGTAGGTCCTTGCAGTGGGAGAAGACATGGTGGAGCCTTTCGTTCGCATAAACTCAAACAGCTCAGCTGCCTCGGCTACCATCCCTGCTTTACAAAAAGCGTCGATCGCAGTATTATAGGTGAAATTATCAGGCGTGAGACCCATTTGGATCATCTCTTCCAGAACCTTCATTCCTCTAGTCGGATTTCTTACTCTACACCACCCAAAGAACAGTATGTTGTACGTATTAGAATCGGGTCTAACCTTGCTCTTCACTCTCTCGAACAGTTCTTCAGCATACTTAACCAAACTGCACTTGCACAAGGAATCCAATAGCAAGTTAAAGGCATTTATCTCCGGCTGAGTCTTCACCCTAATCCTCTTCTTCTTAGCAAATTTCTGAAGATGGGTCAAATACTTCTCTGTGTACTGCCTCAATATCCTCAGAAGAACTTCCATAGGAACTCTCTTTTTCTCATTCCTCTTCATGTAATCCAACAGGTCGCAGACAATTCGAAACTGCTTCGCCTTGTACTTTGTACTGGAGAGTATGTCGATCATCGCGTTATAAGCCTGGGGCTCGTGTTCGTAATCTTCCCGGTGCCCTGCCCACGTGAAAAATCGGAACGCTATCTTCTCCTCGTATCGAAGCCTGTGAAGGACACCAACGACTAGAGCGGTGGTCAAGCCAATGCCAGTCTGGTCCAAGGCATTCCCCATGTCATGATATGCACAAGAATGATCCATGACGGTTTTATACACCTTATCGGCATCGCTATCTAAACCACCGTCCTCGACGCCGCCGCAACCGCCTTCGGGTGGCCCCAGCGAGACAACATCCGTGCAAAACAACCGCGCGGCGACCCCGAGCGCGGCAGGCCGGCGCCGCCGCGGGGGAAACGGGAATTCGTCGAGACTCCGGCAAGGCGCGGACAGCCCCCGCAGTATCCCATGCGAAGACGCGGGATTCGCAATCGCAGGCACAACGCCGAGCGACGCGGCAGGCGGAGATAGACTGCACCCCCGAGCGAGATCGCGACAGCAGCGGCCGTATCTACAAAGCCTCCTCATCTCAAACCAGCGGAACTCTACAGTGGCATTCCCATCGTTCTTCCTTCGGCGACGAAGGAGAGCTACGTGAACTCGACGAGGACCACACGAACCATCGACTACCGGAGGAAGAGAAGGTTGGCTTGTATATCGAGGAGGAGGAGGAGGAATACCTGGTCGAGCGAGAGCCGCGCCACCGTACCGCCGCCAGTTGCTCCGCCGTCGCCGAGCAGTTTCCGGAGGGAGCCCGACGAGCTCAGCCCGAACCCGATCGCCAAATCCTGACAACGGAAGAAGGAGGCCTTTATAGTAGCAGGGCAGGCCCAGTGGATTAGCCCGTTGGGCTTGGGCAGCATTTTTAGTAACGGTTTTGGGCCCACAGCCAATGCTCGAGCGACACGCGGGCTCGTACGAGGCCCGGTCTACGTATTCTCCCTTTTCAATCTCGTTTTTTTTTTATCATTTTTTTGGGTTAATAGCACGGGCTAGAGCCTATCAATTCTAACCATCGACATATTATCGTGGATGCATGTTAATCGTTCCATCCACTACAAGCAGACAGGACTGCACTCACGAGATGACGGGCAACTTTACTTATATTACTAGCTGTTAGGACTGTCAAAAAAAGCCTGACCTAACCCGACGCCAACCGAAAATTTCATGCCTTTTCAGGTTGGGCCAATTTGGGTTTGTGGCCCACAATTTAACCGAAACCATTGAATACCCGTTATTTTTACTTACCACCCGAATCGAAACGATCCGAATTGGAAAAGACTCGAAATCTTTTTTGAGCCAACTAGATTCGATTTCAGGTTTCGATTAAAGGGGTCTTCTTTTTAAGCCCCTATTAGCTTGTTACAACCATCGAACTTCGTGCCTACATTGAATATATGAGGAATTTTCCTCTCTTGTTTTTTCCTCACGCCGAGAATGGCATTAAGATCATTTTACTACACAATCATTTGCTAAGACCATTTCGAGCGCATTTGGCAACCGGCCAAACAGTAATTATTTATATTCTTTTATTTTCATAAGCAGTTTTGGAACAGAAATCCATTTGGTAAATTTCTTGTTCCTGAGTATAAATTTGCAAAAACTTGTTCTTAGAATCAATTTTGGAACAAAATCAAGAAGTAAAAATAAGCAAATAACAGTTGCTTCTTAATTCTGAGAATAAAAATCGGAAATGGAAAAAAAAAAGAATTTTTTTTTTCTTCTTCTTCTTCTTGGTTTTCTTCTTCTTCCTAACTTGTGGCAGGCGAGAGTGAGAGCTGGACCCTCGTCGGATTTGGCAAGGGTCCAACCATCTCCAGATCCGGCAAGGGCGGGCTTCAGCGAAGCTTGCAAGGGCAACCCTCGCCAACTCTAGCCATGGCCAAGGAAGGGAAAGAAGAAGAAGAAAAAATATATATTATTAACAAAAAAGAAATTTTGTGCAATTACAAAATATATTTTTGATTTTTTTCTATTCCAAAAATAGAAATTTAATAGCCTACCAAACACCTTCAAATACTTAAATTATTCACTATTATAGAAATAAAAAAAATCATTTATGAACAGAAATTATTTTCGGAAACAGAATGGCTGCCAAACGCACCATTCCTCTCTTTTTTCCCATCTTGGCTAGGTCCATCACTAGTGCAATCAAAAAAAAAGAAAAACCCCCCCCCCCAATACATTCGCCATCCGACGAGCGACTTGTGCGTTTCAAACTTAATCGCGCAACCAAATTCTTTCGCCCATCCATAATCCAGAGGCGAGCGTTGTAGGTTACGTGACCACCCCACAAAAAGTCTTGCCTTTCCCGTGACTGGCTAAGTCCGCCCAGGACATTTCCCGCGGGGCAGAGAATCGAACTCTCACGCCGTGCCCGTGGTCGCGCGAAGTATTCAGCGTCCCCCCCCCGCGCGGGATTTGAAATCGCGAGGGACGGGCGGGGGGGAAGGCGCTTCGAATTTCGAACTCCTGGCTTCCGACCATTTGCACTTTCGGAATTATTATTATTGCCATTAGCATCGCGCGGCCAAACGGCCATTCAATAATTTTGGCTCGAAACCAAAAGCAAAGCAGGACGGGGGGGGGGGGACATATTAATTTGTCAGCTAGCTAGCTAGCTAGCTATCACGTGAGATTTTGACCGAGCTCGAAAATTTGATCGCTCGCCGCCGGGCCCACCCGCCCCCACCACACGTCCGTCCCGGCCCCTCGCGTGAAAGCGTGCCCGTCGTGTAAAGCGGCCTCCCCGCCCCGACAAAACGAAACGCTTTCCCCGCTTTTTTTTTCTCCCTTCCTTAAATGCCCGAGCGAGTGGTCCTCGGCGGGAGCCAAAAAGGTTCACAGAGAGAGAGACGGGAAGGAACTCCCCGATAAGGTAAAAAAATCTCTTTTTAAAATCTCTCCGTATTTCCTCTCTTCAAAAAAAAAAAAAAATTGGAGAGAACTTAGGGATATCTGAGCATTATGGGAGTTTCGGCCGGCTATTTCCGGATAGGCAGATATAGTAGCCTCCCGCGCCCGAGATGACAAGAGGAGAAGTCCCGGCTTCCTGCAGGTCGACCTGTGATTCGCACGATGTCTATTAAACCGACTTGCTAACTTGCACCCCGCGTTTTAATAGACACCGTGTGAAAATGCGCGATCGCTTGCGTGGGCGGGGGCGGGTCATCGCTGATCCACCTATTTAATAAGGCGGTTCCTTTCGCCCCCCCCAAAAAAAACAAAACGAAAAAAACATGGCGGTCCCAAAACCCGAACCTCTCCTCTCCTCTCCTCGGGAGGACAGATGAGGCGATTCGGATGAGATCCAATGTAAGATCTAGCTCTCCATTCACTCGTGGGATCCGGACGATTTATCCGGGGAGATCAACGCGGCTCCTTTCTCCTTGATGATTTACGCATTCCCTTATTAGTGTATGGATAGCTATTCCTCGAGCACGTGTTTAGGTTCGCCCTTGATAGGAGAATAAAGGTTTTTTTTTTGTCTGTACTTGGTGATGAATTTTGGTTTCCCATGCCATCGAAGGAACTAATTGTTGCAAGAATTTGCTTAGATTTAGGGAAACCACCCCACATTTAAAGAAAAAAAGTGGATGACGATTATACATGCATGATAATACAAACATTATGAAAATAATGATATATGGGTGATCTTGAGTACACCAAGCCTTAAAACTCGATCTCTTGCATGGTTTGTGAATGTTGTGCTTGATGTCGTTTGCTCATTAGTTATAGTCTCGGTTCTCTTTTATGCCTGGTGCATCTTTAAAGAGTTATTCTGTCACACTTTATGATCTTCTACCGCAAATATCCCTAACTATCTTGACTTGCACATTACTCCCGGAGATAATTTGTAATAGTTAATTGACTCCTTCGCCACAATTATTTTTGGATCGGCGGACTCTCATTGACTCGGTTGTTAATTTTTGTGCGTGCTTCAAGTCAATTGATCACGAGTCACGTCTTTATGGGTCAATTGTATTGTCACGACCTTTTATAATCGATAATCCCATCGAATGTTCCAACGATTGGGGCCTTATGAGATAAGCATATCGTCGTAACTCGATTTTAGGTCATTCAGTTCTTAACTTTTAGGCCGAGATTTCCTTCCAATCTCGCATTTACCGAGGCGGAAAGAAACACCGTATTTCCTAGCGCGAAACAACGGAATTCTAGCATTAAGAAGAAGCTCTCCTCTTTATCGCGACTAGGCACCAATTTCTTTCCTACGTTCTATCTCTCGTCAAAGAAATACACTCTGACCAAAAAAACGAAACCAAAGGAATGTCCTATTCGAGCTAATCAAGGTGGATACGCTCGCATTGAATCTCGACAGCTACAGCATCATGGGACGCGATGCACAGCACGGACGAGTGGATGGAACACATGGGGAGGACCAGAGGCATGAATGCCATCAAGGAGCGGCGATCCACCGTACACACGGAAAAAGCACGTACCCATTGAAGAACCGAGATTGGAAAATCGCGACGCCATAACTCCCGTTCTCATTCGGCGTATTTTATATATTTCTTTTGTATTCGTTTCGGGACGATCAAAATATAGCGGGACAAAAATAAAAATAAAAAGAAGAAAAAAGAATCACGTTTCGAGAGGCATTAATTAATGGACTTAATTTCCATTTTTTTGGGTCAATCGACGGTGGTGAGATTATTGCTCCATTCCATGCAAAATGCAAGATGAGACAAGATATGATTTTTAGAAGGTTATTCTATCAGCGATTCCTTCCGTATTTAAGTTAGAGCACTCTTGAGAGCTAATTTCCAGACTCCATTTGTTTCATAAAAAATAATTGATTTGAAAAATATTTTCCTAAAAATGATCGCCTCCATCACTTATAACAATGAATGAACGAAAAGTATTTTTAGCGTTTGTAAAAATATTTAGACATAAATTACCATTGATAATGAAAAGCGTTTTTTATTGATTTACTATTTCAAGCGATCCTTTTTCAAATTTTTTTTTTTCTAAATTATTCTTTTAGCCTTACTTTCTCACCCAAAAAAATAGAGCGCTTATAAGGCACAACGGATCAAAAAAGCCAAATTAACAAAGTGGGCTGGAATGCGAGAAAATAATATCTCTCACTCCATTTTGCCGAAATTGATTTTTATTAGCGCGAGATATTCGAATTCACTATCGCCCTACCGATGAATCATGCGAAACGGGCATTAAATCCCGCGTGGCCCTCACGTGTCATCACCCCATTGGCCGTCCGGAGCTGGGCGTCAGGTAAAAAAAAAAAAAGGGAAAAAGGGGGCAGCAGCGGCGGTAGAACCGCCGTTGACCAAAGCCCCACCCAATAATTACCGCATCACCACTCCTCCCACTCTCTCTCTCTCTCTCTGACTCGCAGGGCTCTCGACTCGAATAAAAACGAGGCGAAGAACACACAGACACAGAAGCAGAAGCAGAAGCGAGTCCAATTCACTACTCGCCACCGCCAGCAGCAACCAGCCGCCATTACTGCGCCCCCCCTCAGGTACTGCTCCTCCTCCCCCTCCGGAAAAAGCCTCGCCGCTTCGCCCCTCGCGGCGGCGCGTGTCTCATCTTCCCCGCTCCGTCGAGCGCGCTCTCGCCGCCGTCGCCTCTCTCTCTCTCTCTTCCCGCCGACGACGAAATGCCGCATCGCGGCACGCACGCCGTGCGATGCGCTCGGACCTCCGGTCCGTGGCCGAGGCGTTCCCGGGGCGGAAGCGCTCCGATCGATCTCTCGGCCGGATTGTCTCTGTGCTCGAGATCCGATCTGTCTTCCTCCTTTACCGTATGCGGGCAGCGGAAGTGTCGCATTGTTTTCGTTGCTTCCGTTTGACCGATTTTATTGCGGAACTTCTGTGTGGAGCTGTTAGGCTAGCATTTGACTGACTTTCTCGAGGCGTCGTGGTCGTCGATTGTCGCTTTGGTGCCGCCGTGCGATGAGAGGAAAGAGGTTAATCGGAAGTACTGCATTTGTAGATAAAGAGAGGAGAGCGACATATGTAGCTTCCATGAGTAATGCTGGTGCATAAGAGTCTGCTTTGAGCTGATTTTGGATTATTGTTTCTAAGTTTGTCCGTATGCCATTATTAGGTTGCTGTTGCATTGCGAGGCATCTTTGAACTGGACTTAAATGGAACAGGTATGCATGCCCAATTTTGTTTGGTTCTTCTAATTTTGTGTATCCGATGCCGTTCCCTCCTGCTCTTATAGCCATTTTATCTTCAATCATTGGCTTTATAGTTATGGATGTGGTATCTCCTTGGATTTTTTGTTTGACAGTATGAGAAGATCGAGAAGATCGGGGAAGGAACTTATGGCGTGGTCTATAAGGCTATCGATCGCTCCACCAATAAGACGATTGCTCTGAAGAAAATTCGTTTGGAGCAGGAAGATGAAGGGGTGCCGAGTACTGCAATCAGAGAGATCTCTCTCTTGAAAGAAATGCAGCATGGAAACATTGTCAAGTATGTGATTATCTCCGAGATGTTCTCTTCTTTAAGTGACCATATGGATTTGTTGATTGTTTATTCAAGCAGTAGTAAGGAGATATGCCGTGCTTACATTTTCTCTTTAATCAAATTAAAATGTATTTGATACTTGAAGACTGGTCCTTGACATTATATTCCAAGGTAATCAGCGTCTATGGGAAGTTGCATAGTTGAGGTTGTTCTCATATCAACCTCATTGGATTCTGCAGCTATTGCTCTTTTAGCATATTCTTTTGCCTTAAGCGCTTAACTCTATGCTTTATTAGCCAGGAACTTAAATCCCGTAGCCACTTTTTTTAAAGATTCACATCTTGTGTATCAAACAAATGTCAGTGGCTGAAAGCCAAATAAGCATATGGATATTTGCATGAAGAGAACAATTCCACATACAAGCAGTATCAAGGAAAATGAGATGGACTCCATATCTTTGTTTCACCACTGGGCGTGGTAGCCTTTTACGAGGACTCCATTAACCATATGTCTAATTCTAATATCTGGTCTTACCTTTGGATCATTTGTGGGAGGGCCGTCCTTCGAGTAAAACTTAGGGCTTGTGGGAGCCGTAGGATAGAACGATAGAATTCATCCATATGGGTGCTTACTACATCTCATTTCGGCAGGATGTGACTTGGTCTTAAGGTGCTCACGGTGGCTATAGCTTTCTTCCGGTTAACTTGGGAGGCGAGCATATTTCCAAAATCCCTTTTCTTAGATAAGTCAATGCATACAATTGGCAAAGGTGACGTTAAAACTCAAAAATAAAAAAAAGCAAATCCATGGGAGACGTGCTTTTCTCGTAGGAGTGTTTGAAGAGGTGACATAAACTTACTTAACTAGCCTTTTTCAGCTATTTTATTTCATTCTATGATATGTACCCTTTTCAAGCAGTCTCTTACAACTTCTCCTTGGTTTTGAAGGAGGTTTCTCATTAGATATCAGGCCAAAAAAGAGGATTTCATTAGACTGAGCATGTATTAGCTCTAGTTCCTCTGGTGATATAACAGGGATTATCCTGTCTAATATGTCTGACATGGAAAAATCATGCTATTTGGATGCTTCAAGTAGTTTCTGTTAATGCATGGTGCTGTCCATACCAATAAATCGATTCACTAGGTCGCTTTTCTGTAGTTCTGGATTTTGTGGAGAAGGAGACTGATCAATGCTTATATGTGAAAAAAAATTTTAGTTCACTATAAATAATATGAAAGTTCTGTTTTTCTTTGTTATGGTTTAATCATAGTATAGCTCATACACTTATGAGTGGCAGGTTGCAGGATGTAGTGCACAGTGAGAGGCGTCTATATCTAGTTTTTGAGTACTTGGACTTGGATTTGAAAAAGCACATGGATTCATGTCCAGAATTTTCTAAGGACACCCACACAATAAAAGTGAGTGAGCTCTCTTACCCTCATGGAGGTTTATGCTTTGTGTAATTTTCACGATGGTGTCATAAGCTTATTTGAGCTTTCATTTACAGAACAGTATTGCAGTAACTTATCTTGGTTCTTTTTGTTTGGGTGTGCTATCTTCTGGATGGCAGAAGTCCATGCCTATAATACCATGCTTTAGTGTGATTTCATCGAGGCTTTTCAGAAAACGTATTCTTGTTAGGATGATTGGACTGTCCTTTCGGATTGAATCATGGGTCAGTAGGAGAAGAAAATATCCCACAGAATAAGTGGACAAATATCTACAAAGAATCATGTTCTTACTTCTTATAATCTTCTTACTTTAGCTCTTTATTTTATATTCATCCACAATGTTAATTTCATGTGGGCATGATTGGCAAAAATGAGGTTTAAGTGCCAAATAGAGCTCACTAAAGCTTAATGTGGCTCTGTAGTATCCGGAGCATTCCAATACTGATAACATTTGCAGTCGGTCCGCCAGTCCACTTTAGATGAGGCAGATGACTTTTGGGTCTTTGAGCTCTTCTTAAGCATCTGCTTATTTTGTCATTAGTCTAGGCTCTACTCATTATTCCTTTTGTCTATGTAGATGGGATTGAATTCTTAGTTTGATTGTTTAACAATTTCATAATATGGCAAATTTCTCCCTGCAGATGTTCGTTTATCAAATCCTGCGCGGCATTTCCTATTGCCATTCTCATAGAGTTTTACATCGAGATCTGAAGCCCCAGAATTTGCTGCTAGATCGCCGTACTAATTCACTGAAGCTAGCGGACTTTGGGCTGGCCAGGGCTTTTGGTATTCCTGTTAGGACATTTACCCACGAGGTATTGAAGTTGTTTTTCTGCCATGATTCAGTCACAAGTTCAGGACACTGCATGAACAGTATGATGCAATGTCTTTCACATCATGAAGCATTGAAGATATCCATACTTTTTCTCTTCTTGCACAGCCAAGAGAGAATTTGCAAGTTGTAATTGTTCTGATATCCTTTTTTTCTGTACTCATGCTGGGCTAGAAATTGCTTCGAAAGTTGTTTCAGGGATCCTAATTTCTGATACGTCTCCACCTACTCTCGTTCCTTCCGAAAAACTCACGGATGGTTTAGGAGAACATGATGATATCTTGGTCAAAGCAGGAAACTCAGTCTGAGGGATTTTTATTCTCGCAGCCTAACCATTTTCATGAATAACTCTCCACTTATTTTCTTAGGTCTTTCTTTCTTGCCAACTTTCTTTACTTTTCTTCTATGCTTCTTTGTGCACTTGGATAAATAGTTAACCCACAGAGATTGGATTAAACTTCTTTAAATGGCCACATCATGTTCACGGTTTATGTTTATTTCACTATTGTTATGTTTCTCTGCAGGTGGTGACTTTATGGTATAGGGCTCCTGAGATACTCCTTGGATCCCGCCATTACTCAACACCTGTTGATGTGTGGTCTGTGGGTTGTATATTTGCAGAGATGGTGAACCGGCGGCCACTATTTCCTGGGGACTCTGAGATTGATGAATTGTTTAAGATTTTCAGGTGCTACTGCCTATCTAAGTCTCAAGAATCTTTTTCTCTAGCCTTTTTTTTTTTTCTAATCGGATCCTCTAGTATGTCAAGTTGTGCTCTATCTGCCACTGCTTGGAAGTAGCTATTTGGTCAGAAATTGATCGAAAAGGTAGAAAATAGGTGTATGATATTTATGCATCTGAAGAGCATGCTTTTATAACGCACCTTAAAATAGCTTTGCTCATGCTTTTGTAATGACATAAAGCAGAGATTGATTGAGCTAATTAGAATTCGCGTATTACAATTGTTTTCAATGATCTATTCGAAAGGTTAATCCATTGTAAACCAGATGCTGCTAAAGTTTGTCTTTCCTAGTTAGCTTACAGCTAGCTTGCATCGATGTATATTTATTTTAGATTCTGACGCCTCGGTCATGGCCTAGAACACCCTAAATATCTCCTCTTGTAAAAAGCTCGGTTTATTAATGCTGCTATACTTAGTCTTGAGGAATCATAGGATGCGTTGACACTGCTGTCCTCCTTCTAGCTCTACATTCTCCAAAATGCAGACTATCTTGTTGACTTGAAAGTGGGTAGATCAAGTTATCCGTTAAGAAAATGCCATGAAACTCTTTTTTCCTTTTCCTTTTGCCTACAGGCTAGAACATTACATAGAATTTTAAGTCCATCAATTATTCATAGGTGCTACGTTTATTCCTTTTATATTTTCTTGGTTGAAGAATAATGGGCACGCCAAATGAAGATTCATGGCCCGGGGTGACTTCTTTGCCTGATTTTAAATCAACCTTCCCTAAGTGGGCTCCACAGGTAGCTGGTCTTCTCTGCTGTTTTCAGGGGAGATTATGAACTATCCAGGGTTATTTGACAAATTAACATCGTGCACTTTATCCTGCAGGACCTAAAAACTGTTACGCCGAATCTTGATCCAGCCGGAGTCGATCTTCTTTCTGTAAGTTGACAAAATTCATGCATGTGTTCCGGAGCGTTTTAGTGATCCCCCCCAGGAATAGGAAGGAAAGCAGTTCTTTAGTATTGAATCTCCATTAGGCAGATAACACACTTGAATGATAAAATTTACAAGTTTTTCATTCGGAGGAAATCTAGTTGTTAGAAATCCGCCTTTGTAGAAAAGAATGTTAGGCAGGCCAGAAGGGACTTCAACTGCAACATAGTTAAATGGCGGGATAAGTGCAGAAACAGGACTCGATTGGGCCTTTTTAAACACCTCAGGTTCTCAATTGACCAAAATAAATCCTAAATCCCCAATTCAGCAATGACCAAAACGTCGAGTCCTGTTTCTGCACTTTTCCCCATTAAATGGCTAATGCATTAAACTTATTCATGATGGACTACACCCTGCGTTTGCAAAGATGGGTTAAAAAATTCTTCATGGATGTCTGATTGCATTCCTTGATAGGCGAGCGATCTTTACACTGTTGACCTTATTGTATGTTTTGCTTTTAGTGAACCTATAAAAACTGGTAATGGACCATCCTCTACTGAAAATCGTAGGCGAGGGTCGAGATCATGTCTCCTTTGTTGCCCTGAACCAATGTAACGAAATGTATGAAGTGATATTAAATTGCCAATCCAGCATTCTTATTACTGATGCAATTGCTGGATTCCAGAAAATGCTCTGCATGGATCCTAGAAGAAGAATAACTGCCAAGCTCGCTCTTGAGCACGAATACTTCAAGGACGTTGGAGTGATACCGTGAATATCGTTGCCTTACTTAGTGAGACGTGACGTGTCTATATGGAGTTTGTAGCATATTAATGGCTTTTGATGGTGTGAAATGTGAATCTTTGGATTTTGGATTGTCTTAGCGAGCAAAGTTCATCTCTTATATCTGTGGGTCCAACTTACCTCATGGACTTCTTTTCGTTTCTTTTTGTTGCCCTTCCTTTATTTGACTTTTCCATTCTGAAAAGGACAAATGCAGATTTGTTTTCATCTGTTCTTTCACCTAGTGTGATTACAGCAGAGCTTCTGAAGGAAAACGTAAGGCCTGCTTATTTACCAACAGATAAAACGAAATTCGAGGTGCTGCGGCATACTTATATTTGCAGCATGTTAACTGTCGGTGTTCTTGAAACGACGGAAGGCACAGAAGCCAATAAGAGATCGGCGACTTCGGCCCAAAAGAAGCGTCGCACGCATCCGTTCAGCCGTCATATTAGCACATCATATTAGTACGTCATACGATATAAAAGAAGAAATGATGAATGTCCTACGAATGAGAGTACTAAATCCTATTATTAAATGTTGTCATTTAAATGTATTCGTCAACTCGATCATGGGTTTTGAGCACTAGACAAAAGAAATGTCGCACCATTTAACAAAGAATTCCCTAGCATCGTGGCCGGTTTCCCCTTGCATTACTCACAAATAAAAGAGCAAACAATGTGCTTTGAGTCTCCGATCTAACGCGGATCAAGACTTGACTGAACGAAGCCCAGCAGGTCAACGTTGCCCCTCTCTGCCTTGATCAGCGTGTCTTCCCACTCTCCTCCTCCTTGGATCCACCGGAATCAAATTTCCATCCGTGCGAGAGATAGAGATAGATGACTACGCTTCCCTATGCATCGCACCTCCACCACCCGAGCCATACTCTCTGCCTCGAGCTCTCCGACCTCTTGAACTTGCCGGTGCATGCCGCCCCCTACCTTCACCTGCTGTGCTCGGGTTGCAGGTGCCAAGCCTCAGGACTCATCTACTCGTGCGAGCGTTGCAACTTCGCCCTCCATGCACCGTGCACCCATATGCCGCCCCTCGTCGCCCATCCAGGCCCACAAAACGCACCCTCTCAAGCTCCTCGCCACCCCCACATATGCCAGTGGCCGGTTCGACTGTGATTGGTGCGGCCAACGAGGCAGTGGCTTTAGCTACCACTGCGCCGAGTGCAGCTACGATCTCCACATGGTCTGTGCATCGAAGCCCTTGCGAATCCACGACCAGTCTCACTGTCACGAGCTCCATCTTACTTTTTGACTGTCCGTACGAGATAAGAGTGTTTAACTGCGATGTCTGCCGTGCCTCGGGGAAATCACTGGATGTACCGCTGCAGTTACTGTAATTTCGACGTGCATTTAGAATGTGCTAAGGCTAGGCCTGTTCAGGCGGTAACAACAGCACCTCCACAGGCATCATCCGTGGCGGCCGCACAGCCAGTTTACATTCCTTCGGGATCGAATCCTCGGTACCAATATCAAACTCCCACGGTTTTGGGGCAAAGCAACATGCAGAGAGTTATATATAACCCTAACGCTTTGAATATTGGGAGTTCTCAACATCAAGCGCAACCCATTATGTGGCCACCGGCTAGGCTACCGGGGTTGGAGCTTCTCCTCTGGTGGCGGCGGCCGAGCGATGTTTGGTCCGGGGCATCGCCCAACAGGTCAGTCAGGACCTTGTTCAGGATGTGACAGGTGGCGGCAACGGCGGCGGCGTCCTTGATTTCTCTTCTTTTCCGGACTTTTTTTAAGTTGTGCCCGGCATAGGCTGGGTACCAACTGATTGCTGGTTAACTTGGATCGGCCTTAAAGAGGAAACCTAAGTAGGTTCTGCCTGTAAATTCTGTGTTTGGAGGTCCTTCTTCTTATGTGGTCGACGTTTACTTATTAAATGTGTGAAGACTCTGTGATTCTTCTTTATTTAGATGAACACGACCTGAGAGTTTGCGAGCGTCCCAAGTAATTTCCTTTTCATTGACAACCAGTTGGGCACAATCTTAGTCCATCGCGCTCTCTTGTTCAAGTTACTCAGCGCGTTCCGCACCCGCTTTCGTTTTGCTGCCAAGAAAGCCCCCAGCACGCTAGGCCCCCGTGTAATACAAGCGTCTAGGGACATTGGGCAAAGAACCCACCATCTCCCATTGCGTTCGTTAGTAGTTCTTTAGTCATTTTACTATGCAAGATTCTTCAATGATCCTTCCTTGAGTTCACCTAAAGAGACCTTGTTACAACTTCTCTTTCCTCTAAATGATAAGGTTCAATGGACTTCTTACGGCGCCATCAATGACGAACCGCCCACGTTGGCACGATCCAGTGCTTCACCGGATTGTCAACCGGTAGGAGTAACAGATGTGCTGTGGGTATAAAGGGCACGGACATGGTCAGCAGAAGATGATTGACTAGAAATTTCTTGTTTAAGACCAACAATCGTAACGATCTATCCCTAACACGCAATAGAAGCAGTGACAAGCCCTTGGTTGGGGTAAATATTTTGTATAGCCCCAATCATACGAACTGATTCAGTAGATAGGCGATCAATCATGGTTTTTGTAACAGTTCATTAAGTTTAGAAACCTAATCTTATCCCTTAATGGGTTTCATCACTGATGATGAAACCAATTATATATCTAACTTTACCTTTGAACTGTTCTACAATGATGACATGGATGCCTTCAAGGGGTAATCTTAGTCAGCATGTATATTTATAATAATATGTCACGCGCAACTTATTCGCTTTGATCAGATGAAGCCTTCTCTTTTTCCCAAGGCTAAGAGCACGACCATTAGTTACTCCTGTACAATATGTATATACTAAGGTTTCGCAAAAATTAATGATTTTAAAAATATTTTCCTAAATATGATTATTCGTATCACTTAAAAAAATTAGTCAATGAAAAACGTTCTCGTTGTCGACAGCAATTTATGTTTTCAATTTCTTGTAGATAATGAAAATATTTTTCGTTTATTCATTTTAAAGGGCAATGTACCAAAAAAGTCATAAATCTATTGCATTGGTACCAATTCAGTCACAAACCTTTTAATTGGATCAATTGAGTCAAAAATATTTTCGCATTGGTACCAATTGAGTTTATCTGACTAATTTAGGTCAGAAATTGCTGATGTGAACGCTGATCGTCCTAAGTGGCACGTTCAGCGTTAAGGTCGACATTTTTTTTTTATTTCTTTTCAAAATTTTTAATTATTTTTTCTATTATTTTTTCTTTCTTCTCTTTTCCTTCTCTTATTTTTTTCCACGAGCTCCGACAAGGGTTGCTGGTTGTGAAACATAAGACGGCCGGCGTCCATATCAACAATTTCCGGCATAAATTGGCCGGATGAACTCAATTGATACAAATATAAAAAATTTTAGAACTAAATTGGTCACGATACTAATGTAATAGGTTTATGACTTTTTTTAATACTTTTCCTTTCATTTTTGTGAGCGATATAAGTTATTATTTTTGGGAAAATGTTTTTTAAATAGTTCATTTTCCGTAAAACAAACGGAGCCTCAATTCACAAATATTCCGTGACTATCACTCTAGTGACACCAGCCTAAGCAATATCTAATATCATAATGCACAAATTGGACGCAAAATGGAGTACGTATTGAGTTCAATGTGAAGTTAATGATTTCATAAATGAACATGTAAGGAAAAATTTGGAAAGGTTTTAAAATTTGCCCTTTCGTTTGGGCCCTTGTCGTCCTTTTTCTCTGGGCCCATTAGATTTTTTTGGTCGTTTCATTTTCATCGCCTTGTCTCACTAGCTTTTCTAATATCGTGCTATCTTCTTATCCATCTCAACCTTCTCACAAGTTTTATCGATTTGCCTCACATATCGATAGTTTTAAATATCTCCTTCTAGAGATTACTTTTTCCAGCAATTCCATTCCACATATAAATAACAAAGACACGTACCGTTTTCGTGTGGAATAGGAAAGCAGGCTGATACGCCTTCAATACCATTACGGATCGTATGACTCGGGACCACCGTCTTCCGCTATGCATTCGTTTGCACGTTCGATCCGAATGAAAATCGGGTGGCCACGAATCCGAAACCTTCCCAATTATTGGAGTCCCACCCGCCTTTCGAACTATCATCATTGTCATTATCATGCACGTTAAATTGACCTAGAAAATCACGGGCATAGGTGCAAAAATCTAATAGTATTTGTACCCCCTCAAGCCTCGTTAGCAAAATTGAATCAAATGGGCCCGAAGTTGTGGACCCAACACAAGAGCAATGGTGTAGAGTTACGTGCGAATGTTGGAAATGGAGGGGAATAGAATGGTGCAAAGAAAGATGGTGGCACGAGAAGGCGCGGAGGCGATGGGCTGGATTGGCACGTGATTATTGCCCCGTATCAACCCCTTGGCTTTTTGACCAAAAAGAAAAATAAAAAAAATCTCTTGGCTCACAACTTTCTTGGGATTTCATCCTTTCTCTCTCTATTTCTCTCGGCCACGCAAAAATATTTATTATGCCCCTTCTTTTTCATTTATCATTTTCATTTTGATTTAGCAAAAATGACGTAAATAGTATCTATAAATTTTGACACGATATATAGTGTAGGACCTAAACTTTTCATTTGTTTAATGCGATCCCTGAATTTTAACCCAATTCGTAATTTTTTTTATAGATGTTCAACTTAGTCTCTTAATTATATGAAAAATATTCAATATGGTCCCTGAATTAATTAAAAAACTATATTAAACATAGTTCATGGACTATATTGAATATGTACCAAAAGTCCAAAAATCGCATTGAATAAAATAAAATTTTTAAGATCATATTAAATATTAAGCTAAAGTTAAGAAATTATATTAAACAAATTAAAAGTTCGCGTACTACTTTACATGTTATCCCTTTGATTTACTGATATTTTTTTCGTTTTACTTTTTGACCTTTTTTGGCCATAAAAATCATCGTCAGCCGGCGCACGCCAATGCACGCACCTCTCCTGACACGACAAGTCCGCACCACCCAACAGAAAATAAAAAAAAAAATCAACCCCCACCCCACCGAAAAAGCGCGAATCCGCAATCTGACCTGTAAATTTGGACTCGCCAACATGGTAAATAACCAGAATTTATTTTCGCAAAAAATTATAAAGAAAAAGATGTGCAGCACTAGTGAGTCGTACGTGGATGGAGAATTAGATTCCGAGACCCGTCATCATACCAAATCTTCTCATGGATCCATCTTTGTCTCCCGTGATCGAGAATTCAATAGAGGCTTAATATATAATGTGATTCTTGAATTTTATTTCAAATGTTCGATATCATCTATGAACTCTTAAATTATCCGGTTTGATTTCTGAAATTTTGGTACATGATCGGTTCAGTCTCTAATCTATATTAAAATATTCAATGTCATATTACACATTGAGTCAAAATTCATGAATCACATTTTAAGTTGAGCGAAAGCTCGTGGATCATCCGTATCATTTTCCCAGTTCAAAGTGTCGGAACAAAGGCAGCCTATAAAAGTTCGGCACGTCACTATAATCGTCGTGCCATGTATAATCGATAATTCACATATCGAAATATTTATTTTTCGAATGGGGGTATTCATTAAAAATCACTCGCGATAAAAATGCTCCTTCCCTTATCTTTTTTATTTTAAAAATAAAAGTGATACGAAAGGAGAAAGCAAGAAGATTAGGAGGGTGGGGGGGTTCGAGCGTGGGGTCACGGATTCCCAAACGCGAATATCTGGAGAAAGATCCTCTCCGCCTCACGTTTCCGCGTGACCCTTTTGCCCCTCCCCCCCCCAACCCACCGGTGGGGAGGACACGTGGCAGCGACCCAGAAGGGCGTCGCTTCTTGTGGCCTCCATTTTTTCCCCAGCCGAAATTACCGACTTTTCTTATTTTTAAAATTCCTTCTTATTGTTTTTTCTTTTCCATGGGAATTTCTCGCGCGTGGGGTCGGCGTCATCGGATTTTCGTGGTGCGGGGCAACCGGAGCTTTGTCTCCTCCAGCAAGTGGCCTCCGCGGTTAGATCTCGGGTCACACGATCGAGCATTGACCGCCCCCCCTAAAGAAGGGTAAAAAAAAAGGAAGGGTGAAAAAAACCAACAGGAGGAGAAGAAGAAGGATCGCGAATTTAAAGTCGCCGGCGACACTTTTTTCGCGTTACTTCTTCGTCGGCAATTTTTGGTTGGCCCTCGCCCTCCCCCGCCGGAACGCACGTCGTGCGCGCCCGCCCGTTTCGCGGTCGCGCGGGAAGAGCCGACGGCGGCGGGGCGGGGGGGAGACGGAACCGGCGGCGGAAGCATCGTCCGCGCGGGCCTCGGTAGCCGGGTTTCGCGCGCGCCCGCCCTCGAATGGCGCGACGGGGTCGCCTGAACGATCGGTTCGCCACGAGGTTTGACCTCGAATTGATTTTCGCGGGACGATGGGGTTTTTCCTCGGGATTCATTAAGGCCGCGCTCTATGGACCGGTTCCTATTCGAATGTTTCGTCGCTCGGGACCAGAAAAGATAAAAAAAGGTGGGAAAAAAAGGGGGAAAGAGAATGGATAGATTGAATTTATCCGAATGGCATGGCGATGCATGTCCAAGGCATAAGATTAGAAAGGGAAAAAAACGAAAATCGATGTCGATGTCCAAAAGGCGGATCTTCTCCGGGCGTATCGCGGATGAAACTGGCGTGTTTTTATCCACCCAACAGGGCCAGCGCCCTTTGAAGAAGAAGAAGAAGGGCGCGGCATGTAAAACGCGAAACGCGTGCTCGGCTTGGGGCTTCGCGGGCCCGCGAGCTGCGCTGAGCTGAGCTCGGCGCGGCGCGGCGGCGAGATCGTGCGGCGGCGAAAAAGGGTAGGAGGGTGGGGACCGCCGCCGCTCCGCTGCTGCCGCGATGGGAGTCGCACGCAAACAATCCACCGCTCCGATAGTTTGCCCCTCTTCCTCCTTCTTCTTCTCTTTATCTTTTTATTTTTTTATGGTGAGATCATCTGACCATTCGACATCGACGCCATGAATTTTTTTTTTTTTTTTCCCACAAGACGAGGTACGCGATTACTAAAGGTGTCAAAATGAGCCTTAAATTCATACATGACCCATTTAAAAATAAATGGATCATGTATGGATCACTTTAAAATTTTAAAGAGCCAACTTTAAATGGGTTTTAAATTTTAAAGCTTAAAAATAAATGGGTTGAGTTTGGAACCCATATCCAACCCACCCGCTGACCCATCCACACACTCTCTCCCTCTTTTATAAAGATGTTTAAAAAATCGAAATTTAATTATTTTTATTTTTTCTCTTTTTCTTTTTTTTTTAATTTTTTCTTTTCTCTTCTTTCATTTTCTTTTTTTTTTTTTTTTTTGTGTGGTCGACCCACGACGTCGACCCACTTGGGGACGGCGACCTCCTCGTAGACCTCGGGCGCGGGTTGAGGCTTCGCCCGGTCAGTGAGGGCTTGAGCTCACTTTTCGATCCAGAGCTACCTCGACTCTCACCCAATCTGCAAGGCCTCGGCCTCTAGCCCTGTGAGTTCTAGCCTCGGGTCGAGACTCGGGGGGCTCATGGGCCCCGAGGCGAGCTTGACCTCGTCGGACGGCCAAAAATAAAGGAAAAATAAAAAATAATTAAAAATTCGATTCAAAAAATAAAAAAAATATTAATATTATTAAAATGAATGCACAAAGTAAAATCAAATCATATTTTATATACCAAATATCGAAAAATATTTTCTAGTTTATTTTCAAGTTTTAATCAAACGTCGGAAATTTTTTTATTTTCTTGGATAATGACTTTATGGAAAATATTTTTTATAAATGTTGCATTTTTTGCAAAACAAAAAGAACCTCAATTTAAAAAAAAATTATAAAAATTTTTCACTAGCTTTGTATTGCATAAAATGTTTTAGCAGTATAATTTAAAAAAAAATCATAAGAAACAAGTATTCCTAGATTAGGTTAAACATAAAAGTGTTTTAGTAATATGGGTAGGATCGGGTCGGGATATTTACATTACGAATAAATGGATCATAAACGGGTTAATGGGTCAATTTGGATCGGACCGTTTATGACCCGACCCAAACCCGACCGACCCGACCCACCCGTTTAACAGGTCTAGCAATTAGTCTCCAGAAAATGCAAGCAACTCGTACGCATAGCGACGCTGCTGATTCAAACGAGATTTACTTCGGATCAAGCATTCGATCACCCAATCTATCTCCCGGGGATAATTTACACACATCAATCAACGGCGACTCGATCGCTAGCCTACCAAATACGTACGGCTTCGTAGCTACATCTACGGCCAGTGTTTTTTTTCCCGAATGAGGACTGGTCGGACTTCCTGTCCGCGAGTCGAGCTGCTCAGTTTCCGGCAGAGATATTGTCTATCCATGCCAAGGCGAGCGCTCAACTCTGCGCAAGGCATTTCTTTACATCTGTAAAAAGAGCGTGCCATGGATTTCATTTGGTTTTTGACAAAGTCCTTTTTCAGGCGGAGCACCATCACATAAAATGCTTTTCTCCCACTTGCGATATTATTTTGAGCGAGAGATGATGAGGTTAGACGCCAATAAAATCAATTTATCTTTGTAGTTCCAATTCTTACGTGAATGCAACCAGTCGAACGGCGAGCTTCAAACGACGTATATTGCGAAAATCTCGCCTATTTCAAATCAAGGGAAAGTCGAAGTTAGGGGATGAGCGACCAGACCGATTCGACCTCGAAATCGAATCGAACTGGCCTTACCCGGTCGATTCAGAGTCGATTCACACGAGGGCCAGTTCGATTCCCGACCTCGAATCGGTCCGTTCTACCTGGGAACTCGCCTTCGTTTTAAAACTAGCTCAAAAGCCGATCCCTAGGTTAGTCACGTCTTTAAGCCGTTTCGAAACCGAACCCTACAAGTCTCGTAATCGAGGACTTCCGCTTAAAAAGAAAGCGGTTTCGAGCGTTCCAAAAGCTATTACGATGTCCTAATTTGAGAAACTCTCGCAAGATTAGCGCTGCACATGGCGGGGCAATGAAATGAAAGGGCAAGAAAGGAGAAGAAAGTTAGCCGATCCCAAAACATACCGGTTCAATTACCGGTTCAAAAGATCGAGAATCGATCCTTCACAAGATAGGCCGTTTTCCTCGCAAGAGCTTTTGATTAAGTCAAGAGCTTTTGGGTGGCCAGCACGGCGAGTACGCGACGATTCCCCTACTCGCGCTTGGAAGAAGCCGACGACAAAAGATCCGCCCCGAACAGTAAAAGCGATGGCGAAAGAAATCCTGTCCACGCGTTTGTTTCGGGCCCCCCGCAAAATCCTCATCCGCGCCTAACCCATCTTCTCATCGTATCTCTCTCGTATCTTCCACAACCCCACCCCAAAAAAAAAAAAAAAAAAAAACAACAACAAAGCACCAAAAAGAAAATAAAATTAAAATTAAATATTAAGCTAAATAAATTTACATCTTCGGCGCCCTATCTTCGTTTCAGATTATATCACCTAAAAATAAACTTTATTAGCATGACAGTGCCGGTGTCATAATAATTTATTATTTATTTATTTTTATCCAAGGTTAATCGCGCGGTGGGAGTACGGATAATTTTCCGCTTTTTCGGAAATAAACGGAAAAAGGGAACCCCCCCGACCCGAGGGCCAAGCGTGCAGAGACAGGTGGGACGGGAGGTGGGAGAGCCCCCACGGACCGCCACGTGTCCCACCCGGCCGTGCATTCTCAGCCACAAGGTCCCTGCCGCCTTCCGGAATTTTCCATCCGAGACACCTAAAATCTTTTCCCCCGGGAAAAAAAAAAAAAAAAAAAAAAAAAAGAAAATCCGAGCCCAGCCCCCGAAATCCGACGTGTCGCCTCCGCTTTTCTGTACATCGGACCTGCAAAATGGAACTCGTCCTCCATTTTCTCCTTCTCCTTCTCCTTCCTCGCGGAGCTTCTCCTGATTTCTCTCCCCTCTTCCCTCGCTCGCGCTCGCGGCCCCGCGATTGGTCTCGCTTCGGGTTTCGTCCCCGGCGCTCTTCCCTTCCGACTCTCCGGCGAACCTCCGGCGAACTTCCCGCCGGTCTCGGCGAGAGAGAGGGAGAGAGAGAGAGGCGGGGGCTCGGTCTCCGTGTTCCCGTGGGGTTCGGAGCGAAATCTGGTTCTGCGGGGAGCTTTCCCGTCGCTCGCGGACGCGGCTTCCGTTCCTTTCCTCGGGAAAGATCGATTCGGAGGGGGGCGCCTTCTGCGGTCGGTAAGTGCGCGCTCCGGCTCTGATCCGGCTCTTCTCAATGCGGCGAGCGAGATGATTTCGTTTTGATAAGCGGGGATTGGAATCTCGAACTGCGCGGCCGCGAGGGAGTTCGATAGATCCGCGGAGAATTTCTATTGGTTCTCGCCGTTTGATGATTTCGCGCGGTGTTCTGGAATTCGCTCTGAATTGGGTGCGGTGTTGTTTGTTTGTTTTTGTCTTCTCTCTCTCCTCAGGGCACGGTTCTGGACTTTGGCTGCAATGGCTGGCGAGGTAAGCAACGCGCACGAGTCGAAAGCTGAAACATTCTTGTCTCTGTTGTGTGTTTGAGGCGAAACTGGTTTTGGCTTTTAGGGGGAAAGAGTCGGTTGCTTATCCCCCCCAAAAAGCAGAGAATGAAGTAGAAATTAGCTTAATTTCTGGAGGGTAGAGGTTATGCATATCAGATTTTTCACTCGGGCGACCCTGTTGTGATTCGATGGTGTATTTCCAATCGCATGTTCCGAATTTAGAGCCCACCTTGAACTATTGGTCATGTCGATTTTAAGTCACGGTTTTGCTGTATCTTTAACCCTGTTTACCCGCAAGTTGGATTATAGAATGGACGTTTGAAAGAGATGACTTGAGTTGATTGATGAGACGAG
Organism: Syzygium grande; assembly: GCA_024733475.1. NCBI lineage: Eukaryota > Viridiplantae > Streptophyta > Magnoliopsida > Myrtales > Myrtaceae > Syzygium > Syzygium grande. The sequence goes on from JAMXDD010000010.1 coordinate 21,026,108, forward strand.
CTCTTTATCTGTTGTGAAAATTTTTCAATTAGCGATGTAAATTAGTCTGGCTAGCTTATATGGTTCTCTTTTTCGGTAGGTGTTAGTCTGAAGTTCACTTTTGTGATTGAGTAGCGAGATTGTCGGAATTGGAAGCCCTCCCTATTTCCTTTTCTATCTTTGTGTTTTTATCTGTGATTCTCTGTTCCTTTGCATCCTAATATAAATCAGTTCGTCAATCAGGAATCTTCATCCTAATTTGTTCAAAGTGGATATAGGCACAGAGTGAGGGTGCAGCGTCAAGTGCCTCGTTCACGATTCTCGATCGTTCTTCCAATGTTGGGTCACAATTGGAAGCTGTGGATAATCTGAAAGAGCTGCAGGTCCTGGAAAATGACCAGACAACTAAGGTAGTTCCATTCAGAAGTTACATTTGTTGTAATATCGAAAATGTGTTTCCAGGAACGACATGTCAATTGGTTTTGACCGAGTTTCTCTCTGTTTCTGTCAGGTGAGGAAGCCTTACACCATCACCAAGCAAAGAGAGAAATGGACAGACGAAGAGCACGAGAGGTTCCTTGAAGCTTTAAAACTGTATGGCCGCGGTTGGCGACAGATAGAAGGTAATATTTCTATATACCTCTTTTATCTTCTGAACCTGCAATTTTGTAGATCAGTTTTCCAGTGTATTTACTATAGCATGTACGCAGAGCATGTAGGAACAAAAACTGCGGTTCAGATACGAAGCCATGCCCAAAAGTTCTTCTCTAAGGTGTAAAGCTCATGTTTCAGTTTGTAATTTGTTTATGCAAGTGCATGAAAAGGTTTTAAGCTTTGGCAATCGGAAAACTCTATGTCGAGAATACATGTATGTGTTTTTTCTTTTTCTCCCCTGGAGTAGGTAATTGTTGCTTAAACATTTTTGTTATGCCGGTTTCCTTTCTTCCAGGTTGCTCGCGGGGTAAGTAGCAGCAGCGAGGGTGCAATTAAACCAATTGAAATACCTCCTCCACGGCCAAAGCGGAAGCCAATGCATCCATATCCACGTAAATCTGTTGATTCTAAGGAAGTGAAACTGTCCTATCGACAAGAGAGGTCTCCATCTCCAACATCTTCAGTAGCAGAGGAGAACACTGGATCTCCTACTTCAGTTTTGTCTGCTCGTGGTTCAGACATGCTAGGATCTGCAGCTTTGCATCAACAAAACAGATGCTCTTCGCCGACTTCATGTACCACTGATGTACCCTCTATTGGTCTAGTTGCTATTGAGAAGCAACCTGACTCGTTCAAAGAAGAAGATAAAGGTTGTCTCTCCTTAGCTCAGATGCCCGGTGGTTTGACCTTGGGAAATTTACCTTCAATGGTACAGTAAAATCTCAGCTTTAAACTAGTTTACTTCCTTTTTAGATGACCGTGGGGTTATGACTTTGTTTTTGGTGATCTTGATGGTAATTTTTCCAGAATTGTGATTTAAGTTCCAAAAACACTTCATCTCCTGAGGGAAATGGAGTAACTGAAGCACCCTTCATCAAGCTCTTTGGAAGGACAGTTTTGGTCACTGAAATCCAAAAACCGGACCATCCAGATGCGGGCATTAGAAAATCACCTGCACAGAAGACTGTTGAAGAAGATTCGGTTACTGAGGATGAGGGAGTTGGTAAATCTCTATCTTCAAAAGAATTTGACACGCAGCTATCTCTTGGACTAGCTTGCTGTAACAGTGGATCCTTGCGCTCTGGTGCCCATGTTGCTCCTGCCATGAAACTTCAGAAAGAGGATGGTGAACCTTCACAGGTCACTTCTGATTGTTTCTTGCAGTGGTGGCCTCTGTACCAAGGTCCACCATTCATCTATTTCGCGCCATTTGACTCAACCTTGATTCAAGGACCTGCAGACTCTCACAAGGATCAAAAGATGGAAGTAGAGGAAATCTTCAAAGAAAGATCCAGCCAATCAAACACAGTAGCAGACAACATAGAAGGACGTGGCGATAATAATGTAGATGACAGTGCAGATGGTGTTTTTCCCAAGTGCCAAAAACACTTGGAGCGGAGAACTCACCCTGGTGACTGCAAGAAAGGTTTTGTGCCTTACAAAAGATGCTTAGCAGAGAGAGATGTCAAGTCTCCAGTAATTGTTTGTGAAGAACGTCATGCACAACGAACCAGGGTGTGTTCATAGCACTGCCTACTCAGGTAAGACACGATCTTATCTGGTGGCGTAGAACCTGTTTATAACTGATCAGCATGATTCTTGAGCTCCCTCTGCTCCACAATTGTGTAGTATTCGCCTACGTACGAGGGGGTAGGCGACGAAGTTCACATAATGGTTTTTAACTTCTAAGTTAAGCATGTCTGATCATTTCGAAAGAATGATTGGCCGTCAGTATCAACCGGAGTCTCACCATCATCTTCTGACCTTTTCCATTGATGCTTAAGTAATTGTAACCTTTGCTGCTAAAAAGCATCTCCTCTTTTGGGTTTTAGAAACGATTACTGCGATTTTGTAATCTTGGACTGAATTTTCTTTTATCATTTTTTGACGGAATAAGACTGTTTATTCGAAACCGTCATGTGCTATGCTTCAGCTCAAGATTGTAGAGACTCTATTTTGACTATAATTCTCTATACCATTCTGGATCTGATGTCGTTGGCTGCTGGTTCCAATAGTTATAGGTTCTTTTGAGCTTTTTAGCTGGGGCATTTCATGCTACATGTTTTCACCATCCCCTAGATGTTTGATCAAAGTGACTTGGGATCTCCATATGTTATCTTTTGTTCCAAATAAGAAACTGGTACGACATACGTGCATTTGAAATTGAAACCTTAAGTAGCTCTTGTGAGATGGCGCAAAAGCAGAGATCTCCGTATTGGCTAGACGTGAGACCGGTTAGATTTAGATTATTTGGTTCATCGTAGATTACAAGCCTCAGGCAAGATTTCATCCCAAAACGTATGACTTGCCGATGCTCTGAGTCGACTACGTTGTTTCGGGATCACTTGTCTAGGGTCCTAGCCTCTTCGTAGTTCTCTTGTTTCTTCCTTCTTTGCGTCGAATTTCCCCGAGTATTTGTCCTATTCATCATAGTGCCCAGTAAGAGATGGGCCATTTATGTGGTTATGTACCCGAAGAAACCCTTGTTGCCAGACCAATACGTTAGGGCCTTATCCAATTCCAATCACCATCGAAGTGCGAGTCTCTCGTGACCTAGCTACGGGGAAAACGAATTCGATACTGAATGGCAATTAGCGAGTGTGTAGCAACAACTTGTACTCCCCAAAAAGTAATAAGCTAAGGTCGAAGAAAGATTTACAAATCACGTGGCTTATTATGTATAAGTGAAGTAATGCTCATCGCGTTATTCACCGCCAACCATGTACTGATATCGATAGCTCGGCCTTCAAACTGGTGACTACCTTCCCGTTAGAGCGTAGAGGCTTCCTCTGATCCATCCTTTGGAGCACTGCTCGATGAGTACCACGCATCGTCCGTGATGAACTGCATCCACGAGTCGTCCTTTTCCTCCTCGTCGATGCACGAGGACTGCCCGAGAAGCGCATCGGGCGACATCGTCTCGTAGTCGTTAATCAACCCCCGCGTGCTCTCTATCGAGGCTGAGCTGGATTGCCCGGCTGGCTCTTCCCCTTCAGCACACATCCCGTTTTTCTTGAACACGCGACACAATGCGTAAGAATCCTGCATGAACAAAAGGAGATTACCAAGTTTAAGAGTGGGCAACTAGGCATACCCATCTCATCTAACAATGCACATGAGCTTGGCTTATATGTATCAAGTGCGTTTAATAATTTTATGTGCCCGCTAAGGCATTAACACTGTTCTTTCCTCGAGGATTAAATACTAAATAGAAATATCTCCCATACATCGGCGGCTGAGGGTATTATTGAACTCTTTGTTTCCCAGGTTTACGATCTATTCGATTGAAATGTTAGAAAATGTGGAGAAGGAAAGACCTGACGCCATCCAAAAACCCAGTAACATTTCACAATGGAAGTTACAAGCCAAAATTCAAATTAAAGGTCAAAAGAAAGGGGGTGGTTTCTTTTATATGAAAGACAGAAATATTTCATAAAAAAGTACTAGTAAAAATACAAATGAAAGGTCAAAAGTCAGGTTTTTTTTGGACAGAAAGATGTGAAATATATACATGGGGAGAAGCGAAAAGTTAAAGAGAAACGTCCAAAAATTAAGAAGCCTTGCCATACAGCATCTTCGGATGCTCTGACGAAGTACTTCTGTCCTAAGTTTTCTAGTACCATCTTATCTAATTTAGAAATTCAAGCGTATCAATTGGTTTGTAGCTTTGTTCATCCACGTCCATAAGTATGTGCAGGAAATCAACTCATTTCTCGTATGTTGCTCCTAGATCTTATGGCTAACACACATGTATCATGACATGATAATCTACTGTTGCGGAGTCTTGTTTTTGGTCCATGAAGAATAAAGTGTAAAGCAACCGACACCTAGTTACGTCAAGAAAAGCGATGTGAACATGCACTTTAACCTTAGGGCAAAAGAGAGATGATAAAAAAAAGAAAAATATAGAGACATAGAGACAAAGAAATCCACAATTGAGATCAAAGAATGTGAGAAAAGACGAAAGGACCGAATCATTAAAATTCCCAGTCTCAAAGAGATTGGGCCATACCATGGATCCTACTTTTGTCTCACTTGCTGGAGAAGACAAAAGTGAGGGGGTAGACTTCGTCACTTGAGAGAGATGCTGACAAATGCAAGGAAGGAATATGATCGAAAGCACAGACGCGGCAATAAAGTGACTAACATCTTTAGTTCAAAGACAGAAAAAACATGGCAAAAGCCCTAATAACCCTAAGCTAAGGGCCTTTGGCATGCATAATCTCATGCACTTCCCACGTTACCTAACGTCGCGCCAATGGCAAGCCCTAAATGCAACTTTAGCTTTGTTTTGGGTCGCTGTTCTTGATGGAAAAAGAGAACTAATCAAAAGTGACAACACCTCCTTTTGTTTTTCTAGATTGGGCGTGAAGCGCAGTCCATGGTCCAGGAGAAAATTAAGGAAAAAGAGAAGGGTCTCTGATTGGGGCCATCCACAGCATTGGGAAGATAATCTCTCGGGTTCAAAATTCAGATATACGTAGTGTTTGTCGTGCCAAACGTGCTGTTTGGTAGACCAACCTAGTCCCAGTGTCCGAGGCTGCGCAGAAATGTTCATTCTGCCATCCGTTAACTATACAGAAGATCATGACTTATCGCTGGAAGAATGTCATGTTTTGCATAAACATAACAATGCGATTCAAGGTGCACGATACCGAATGATCGGGTTTATGCACATAACAGCAGAAGCATCTGACTGCACTTTGCACAGTTCAAGTGCTGCGGATGTGTGGTTTTTTTTTCACTGGTTCAAATATTCAAGAACAGAAATCAAGAAATGAAAGATGAAGTTTAATCCGAATGGTGCAATGGTCTGGCCGGACCTACGTCTGAACTCTTGAGTTATCAAGAACAAAGTCCAAGTGGAGGAATTCTTTCGTATTCGGAGAAATATGTGATTTTCTTCTTTCAGAGAGTGAAATCTCACTAAATAGAAAGTAGAATGTATGGTGTATGGACCGTATCCGCAATAGACATAGCTAGTTTTCGTGCACATGCTACACATGTGAGAAACCGTTTTCGTTACACATGCCACACAATAAACTAATGATAAAATTCATTAATTTTACTTGGGCAGAAAATAATGCACTTGGCATTTTTCTCTTTTTTACCACCATATATATTAATTCTCTTAAAAGCAAACGCTGAATAAATAGTTTGTCATACTTTGAATAAATGAAAATTGCTCGAAATGCAATAAAAATAAAATGAGAGAAGCATTCTAAGTTTTCTCAAAATGATGAATTTGATTATCGCATGATAATAACAATTAAGGAAATTCACCCAATTTTACCCTTCTTCTTTTTCCCTCTCCTTAAAGCTAAATGAGTTTTGCAAATAAAAAAAAAGTGCTAAAAGAGTTACATGGGAATACAAAAGCGAGACAACTGACACTTTCGACTTAAAACACATCGATAGATCGGAAGACTTGACCATGGGCGCGTGCACAATGCACCGTCGTCAGATTAACTTGTTGATTTGAAACTTTGAAAGTTTCATATCGATATATAAATTGTGAAAAAAAAAAGCTTGTTTTGATATATGCTTATGTTTATTCGCCATCGTTCTCGATTTTAAGCACAATGCAGTTTGCATGCAGAAGCTTATTGGCAAAGGGTTTTTGATTTCAAGGTACCTGCATTCCGGACGACGTATCCTCGCATTCCTTGTCGTCGAGCCGATACTCGTGCATCACCCAGTGAGTCCGGATTCCCTGAGGAGCTCGCCCTCGGTAGTAAACCAAAGTCTTCTTCATCCCGATCGCTCGGTTCTGGCACGTCACCCTCCGATCTTTCCCGGTCGACTTCCAGTACCCGGCACGCGTCGCTCGGTTGGTCCTGAACCCATTCGGGTATTTCCGATCCCGAGGCCCAAAGAAGTACCATTCAGGGTCTCGACTCGGAAGAAACGATTTCTCTGCAAAAGAACATAATTAGCTGTCGTTAGATTGCGAGCTTGGCGAATTATCAAGCCATATGCTTAAAATGTCCAGATATGAGAGTGTCCGCTGGTGTGTATGTTGACAGAGAGGGTGTCTTCAACTTCAAGCAATATCGAATGGCACTCGATCTAACATTTGAAATCTCCATTAATTTTGTTATAGAGAAAGAGAGAGAGACCTGCTAATTCCCACGGTTCACATTTGTAGAGATCAACCTCAGGAATGATATCAAGCTCGATCTCTAGGCCATTGATCTTCCTCTTGAGATAGTAGTTAACGAGCTCCTCATCGGTCGGGTGAAACCTAAAACCAGGCGGTAAACCTATCGGCGCCATTCGTTTCTCTCTCTGTTTTCGGCTTCTCCTTCAAAACATTCACCTCAGTTTATTCTCTCTCTCTTTCTCTGTTCTCTTTTCCCTCTCACCACAGCCATCGTCATGGTACTTATAAAAAGGATTCAAAATCCCTTCTCTTTGATCTTCTCTCCTTCTTTTTCTCCTCTTGATGGATCGCTTTTTTTCTCTTTACAGATTCTCCTCCCAGACAAACGTTTCCCTCAAGCCCTTTTCTTTCACAAGATAACGAGAGAGGTAAAAACCGTGCATGCACCGTCCCAACTTCATATTCATTACAGGTCTTGTTATTCATGCACATATAATATCATCATAGTTAACACTATAGCTTAAAGGATAAGCCTGATTAGGGTTTGTGTGTTTGTTCAATGTCAGCATATAATACTCTCGTTGAGGGCACATTAATTGCTAATGTTTTTGGCCATCTATGCATTGTACCAGAGGCATAAATGATGGACTAGCCGTACATATACCTTCTCTGGTTTTAAATGTCTGAGAAAGAGTCAACATGCTCGTATCAAATTGATTTACTAATATCATTTTGGGGAAATCGAAGCTATTAATGTCCATACTCTTAGTCATGGGATCCGAGGACCCATAGTGAATGCGTTGCAACTAATTGTATGAGCTCGTGAGTATAGCATCACGAGATGATATCGGATGCAAAGCATATAACAAGCGAGGCAAATATACATGGAGTCATGGTTGCAACGAAATGATGCTAGAGATACGAATATCGGTCCTCAAAATAATATCATAACAGATACATATGACATATATATAGCATGCTTTTATTGACTATTTGAACGTGTTCCAATTATTTAAAGAATACCCACTTCTAGTTTGTCAATTTATGTATGCGCATACATATATATATACATATAAATTATAAATCCTCATGTGCTGGAGAGTGGAGTGTGACACATGATGATTGAATTGACCAACAAAGACCCACTTGAACCCCGTTTTTTAGGTGAAAAGGCAAAATCGTCATCGACAAGAAGAAAGAAGAGAGATCAGGCTCTCTTTCTTTTCTTTCTTTGTTCTTTTTTTTTTTGGCAATTAATCAACTTTCTCTCTTTTTCTTTATATCTCCCCAACTTTCTACGTCATAATTGCTGAGCAAGCCGATGACTCCCATCTCTTTTTGGCTTCGAGACTTACTTTACTTTCTGATGACCTCCCACAGTCACACTCTGTCTCTCTCTCTCTCTCTCTCTCTCTCTTTATTTTCCAGGGATTTTACAGGGCTTTTACTGTTGTCCATGGAGCTCAAAAAGAGGGCCAATTGCATTCGAGATCTCCCCCTTTTCTCGCCTTCAAAAATAAAATTTAACCAATAAAAAAATTAGATTTGGTCTGTCTTTATCGCACTTTAGAGGATGTCAGAAACTGTCTGACGTGGTGTGGGTCAATCTCTAGTAGGAGTAGATCTAAAATCAGCTACCCGAAAACGGATGAAAGAGGGACAGTAATTAAAGATCTGACCGTGCTAAGCAATGGAAATTAACGAAAATCCTAAGCCGTGCCGAAACATAAAAATAATGGGAAAATTTAAGGAAGGCGAAAAAAAAAAAAGGGGCTCGGGGCTCCGAATTCGCCCCGAGAGCAGCAGGAAAAAAAGGGAAAATCACCTTGGGCCGGGATGGAACGATTCGCTTTTGCCGGCCGAAGATCGGATTGAGTAAGCCTGGATTTGGACATGGCCCAAAACCTAATCTGGGCCGAATTGAACATCTGGAAAGAAATGGGTGGGCCGAGTTGCCCAATTAAGCCCAACGGCCTTTGAAGTGGGCCCATGGCACGATACCAAAACGTAGCTCAAGCCGTACGATCCCCCCCCCCCTCTAGGGTCTCGATGCATCTCGAGCGTTGACGAAAATCTCAGTTTTCCTAAATCAAACGAGAGAGAGAGAGAGACTTATTGAGACACCGAAAAGAGCACCGGGGAGAGATGGAGGATTTTACGTTTTGTCCTTCTCCATTTAATGGCAGGGAGAATCGATCTTGTTTTGTACGCTTGATTCACACATATGGATATCACTTTCTCGACCATTTATCCAACACGCCGGATTGATTGCGAGGGGAGTTGCTTTTGGCGGGACTCGAATTTCGCGGACATGCCTTCTTGAAAACAATCGCGTTAGCTCAAGATCCATCGAACGTGTCTATCGTCGGGGAGCCGCTCTCGGATCACTTAACTAACGCTATCGAGCGATGTCGAGAGAGGATTCCCCATCCGCCTAGAATGCCACCTCTTCTTGGGGGATGTGGCATCGTTTTTAATCTCACGAATCTTGGCAAACATCTTGTCATGTTATTGTCGTGCATTCTTTTCGGCTTTGGGTTTTCTTGAAATGGTTCCTAACAGCATGCGGTGGTCTTACGAATAGCTCTCTGCTTCTTTTATAAAGAAAGGGATAATTGGAAAAGCCATTCTCGACTTTATTCTCCGCGTCAAATGCCCTTCTCGCATTTGACAACCTAACACTCGCTCCTCCCCAACCTAAAATTCTCGTTTGCTCTTCATGCAACACCCAAATCCCGTTTGAGGGGCGAGGTAATTTGCGTCTTGCCATAGCAAGGCCGTGCGAGCTTGGCTCGAGCATAGGCCCACCACCACGAGCCCTCCGCGATGCGGTCACAAGCCGCGCAGGCTCTATGGCGGAGGAGCTCTGCCACGGCCGCAATTCGACCTTCTTGTGTCCTTGAAGAGGGGCGAGTTGCGACGACGGTGGGTCGGACTAAGCAAGCCTCTTCGACACGAGGAGAGAGCGTGGGAGGGCGTAATGGTATTGGACAAATTACGTGGGATAGGAAGTACAATTTGAAATCCACGATAAAAGTGAAGGACGATACTCGTTAGCCTTTTTGAAATGTGAAGGTGGCACTCAACACGGAAAGAGTAAAATTAGAAAATGATTCTTGTAATTTGCGCAAAGGGAAATTCCTTCTTTCCATGCCGTCCGTACAAACTCTTCTTTTCAAATTGTCTACGGGAGGAAGCCGTTAGTTGCTCGCGAGCATGTAACTGCGGTGGATTTGCCTTAAATTGTAAGTACTTTAGATGTCTGACGGCATTAATTGTTCCGAAGTTTGTAACTTCTGACTGAAGTTACGTGCCAAATGGGTACTTGTCTCTCTCTCTCTCTCTCTCTCTCTCTCTCGGTTTCATCTTCTGTCGTTTATTTGGTCTGTTGATGAAAATTTTAAATGACCATCCACGCCCGTTTAGCGCAAAGTGAAAGTTCCATTTTAGAACTTAAAATATTATCCGAAATCCCAAAAGATTTGTAAAACTATCATGTGCAAATCTACTTGTCGAAATTTGTGTGTTGAGAAAGTTTCGGTTGTTACGTGATAAGAAAAGTCAAAGCGTGTCCGTCGCAAAATTGAAACCGAGCAAAAAAAAAAAAAGAAAAAAGTTCATCCCGACGTGTTCTCGGCGCTTGCTTTGATTCCTTTCCTTCCGTGGTCATCTTTGATTCGATTCCTTGCCCCTTCGCTCTTTTGAAAGAAAAGACGGAGAAATTACCGGAGGAATCGATTTCACATTCGAAGAAGCAAGCCCAGGTAAGTAGATACTGGATACGAAATTCAGGAAGGGAGTTTTAGCCCTTTTTCGAGCAATTTGCTATAGACGAATTCTCGAAAAGGTTTCGTCTTCTAACAATTTCGGCTTTTAAACGGGAAAACCAAGAAAAAAAAAGGGGGGAACAAATATGGGAAAGAGATCCTTATTGTATTTCTCTCCACGCTCCAAAAAAAAAAAAAAAAAAGGAGATGTGAGATTGGGATAATAATGTCCTCCTTGATTAAAAAAAAAAAAGGGTACCAAATGGACTGTTTAATTAAAGCAAGCTTTGCCTATGAAGGAAGGAAGACTACTTGCAGTAGGAGCAAAGTGACCCATGATTAGTGGCTAATCCAAAAATTTGCCGTGAGCTCATTTAAGAAGAAGTGGCCACCACCTATGCATTCCCTTATCGCTCCTTTATTATTAGCAAAGGACGATGAAAGCGACCTTAATGCGAGATGAAAGGGAAAGCACGCGGTAGCAACCTCAAAATTTGCACCGGTTCTCAGAAATTGTGATCTATGTGTATGTACTCCCCCGTGTATCCCGATGATATCTCTATATCGGGGTCGAGACATCAGTTGTCGATTCGGTCCGCACATACCCAAAGAGGGAGAAAAAAAAAAAACGTGCGGTGGCGATGTTCGATTCGTCCGTACCGATACTCGAACAAAGTGTATCGCGTCGAGTTATATTTGGAATCGGCGGAGAAATGGCTGTTCGATCCTGTGCATTCGACCGATAGGCATATGATATCATTTCATTTTCTGGAAAAACGACTGGGAAGATGTATTGCCGAGTCAGCTCATACCGCCGACTTTTTTTTGGTCGGGCATATTTTCGAATGCGATAGAAATAACAATAAAGACCTTAGGATACCCGAAAATCCTATCCTTTCAGCATTTCCAATGTCGTGAATCTCGAGCCTGTCGGCTCAAGTTATTTCGCAGAAATCAAATAAGGGTTTTCCTAGTTATGATCATTCTTACATCACTTAAAAAAAAAAGAAACGAGTAAACGGAACAAATTTTCTTTGGGTTAATACCATGAAAAATTCCAAACTGGTATATTTGTGATAAATTTATCTCAAATTATTTTTTTGACAACAAAAAACTTCAAATCGGTATACTTGTGATAATTTTTCCCCGAACTATTTTTTTGACTACCAAAAACCTCACATTAGTACACCTGTGATAATTTTACCCCCAAACTAATTTTTTGACCACCAAAAAATCCAAACCGGTACTCCCATGATAAATTTACCCTCCATTAGTTTCTGTTAAATTTTACTATCAAATTGTTAAGTTCAATGATACGTGGTAATTGATAGGTGTACCGGTTTTGGATTTTACCCTTTTATTTGTCACAAGTTTACCAATTTGTGGTTTTTCGTCATATTAATCTAATTTAACGAAAACTAATGGAGGGTAAATTTGTCACAAACATATCAGTTTGGGATTTTTGGTGGTCAAAAAATTGGTTCGGAGTAAAATTATCACAGGTGGTGTCTGGGTTTGAGATTTTTTTGTGGTCTAAATGTTAGTTCGGGGTAAAATTATCATAAGTATACCAGTTTGGGGTTTTTTATTGTCAAAAAAATAATTGGGAGTAAGTTTGTCACGGGTGTATTGATTTAGGATTTTTTATAGTAAAAAAAATAGTTCGGGATAAAAATATCGCGGATGTATCAATTTGAGATTTTTGAGGCACTAACCAATTTTCTTTTTATCTACGAAAATATCTAGGGAACACGTCGTTGTCGCGATAAAAAGCACTCGCCGTTGCGTCTCGGACTCCAACTCCCATACTTCGGTTCCTCCACGAAAGAAATCAACCGTGGACCACCCAAAAGAAGTTATGCACCGAGCTAAGCATTTCCATCCTCCCCGAGCGTCACGATTCGCGGAGCTAAATTCCGCAATCGCGACGCCTTTATCGAATGATCACACACGGGCGTTGCAGAGCGGGCATGTGATGCCTCGTGGATTCGATCGACGATGGATGGATTAGATAGATATAGACGGTGACGCCATAAAGTCAAAAGGAGCCATTAAATTAACATCGCACGAGGCTGCTCCTGCATTGGTCGTCGGCTTACGCCCCAATTGGAGCACGAAAATGCTTTTGCTTCTTTTTTTTTCGAGTCGAGCTTTATATTTGGTGACGCGAATTTAAAAAGTAAAACGAAGCCCTCATCGACTTCTGTCGATCGCGAAGGTATTGAGTAAGAGAAGAAGATTGGAAGAAAACGCGATGAAGATATTCGCGAGGTACAGTTTATGGCGCATGCATCGTCTGTGTAGGTTGTGGGTTGAGTCGAGAAAGGGTGCCGTGTGACCTTGGAAAGCGTCGATAAAGATGCCCGCGCTGAAGGATACATTGAGGAGGGGAATCCTTTGCTACTGGGTCGAGGCGTGGCCTTCAGTTCGAGCCACGTTTGTCGTCGGAGCCCGTTCGTAGGAACGATGTCGTGTGTCGGGTCGAGGTCGAGCTGCCACGAGCGCAACATTCGAGCCCATGGTTGGGTCTTATTTCTTGCTCCATTGTTCGTTTGCAACGGTGCCAAGAACGGAAAGAGAAAAGTAGATTTTGATTTTGTGAAGAAATGACTGAGGGCGCTCGTTAAGCATTTTTAAGAACGAAAGTTTTCGAGTTTCAAAATTTTGATTCGAGAACGGCCGGTGTATTGAAAATTGCAATAGTTTAAATGATGAGTGTTAGCAAGAAACTTTATATACTAGAAATCATTGACATGGATGTCAAATGTCCTATATAGTATTATCAGCGTTGACGTAGACAATTTTTATAATTTTTTTGTTCGATTTTCTTTCTTTTTTTTTTAAATTTCTTTCTCTGCAGTCACCGGCCTCCTTGATGGCCAGCCGCAGGTTAAATCTTTTAATTAGACCAATTTAGTCCTAAACTTTTTCACATTGATATCAATTTAGTCCATCCGTCATTTTAGACAAGAAATTGCTAACATGCGACATGGGCGGCGCTAATGTGGATATTTTTTTATAGTTTTAATAATTTTTTAATTTTTTTCTTTCTTTTTTTTTCTTTTCTTTTTCTACCAACCACAAGCAAGGGCATCGTGGCCCTCGTCGGATCTTGGGAGGGCTTGACCCTCACAGCTTGGGTGAGGGTTGAGCCCTCGCCTATGGCCGGTCGTCAGCCATGGCTGAGTATCGGCCACGGGCCAAAGGAAGAAAAGGAGAACAAAGGAAAGAAAAAAAAAATGAAAAAAGGAAAATTAAAAAAAAGTCGAAAAATTCTAAAAAAAAATTTGTCGATATCAACGCCGGCCATGCCACATAAGACGGTTTGTGTCCAGATCGGCAATTCTAAAACTCGAACTCCCGGCTTGCTGCCCGATTAAGAAAAGAAAGCAGCGGCCGTTTTAGTTTAATTGAATTGTTTGCCAACACAATGACTTTTGGCTGTAAAGAAACCGAACACTTACACGTTCACCGAGCATCATATGGTCAAGTGCTTTCCTAAAGTTGTCTTGCCGTCCAACGCGCACACTTTTTCACTAACGCGACCTGTAACGTCCTATGCGGAGTAGCCGCCTCGCTCCCCGGCCCAAAAACGTGCGAGGAAGTGTCGGAGCTTCAAGCTTTTAGCATGGCCAAGGACGATCCTCCGGAGACTTACTCGGAACAATCGTCTACGGTCTCGAGCTCTGTTCTCTTCGACCCGAAGCATTGATGTGTTCTGAAAATCGCAACATTTTGCTTAACGGCGAGCGTCCGCGAGAAACTTTTTGCACAATTTCAAAATTTACCTATATAGTTCATTCGACTGATTTTTATCGAAAATCGTTGACGTGAACGCCTACATCTTCTTACGTGGCGTTATGAGCGCCGGGCGTGGATTTTTTCTTTTCTTTCTTCCTCGGCGGTCGCTGGCCTCCTTGATGGCCGACCACAGGCTATATTTTTTAATTGGACCAATGTAATCTTAAATCTTTTCACACTAATATCAATTCGGTCAATCTGACTAATTAAAATCGAAAATTGCTAACGCAGACGTTGGCCGTCTTACATGGCACATAAAGTGCTAACGGATATTTTTTTTTATAGTTTCTAATAAAATTTCGAATTTTTTAAAATTTTCCCTTTTTTCTTTTTTTCTTTCCTCTTTTTTCTTTTCTTTTTCTACCGACCATAGGCAAGGGCATCGCGGGGCTTGCAGGATCTAGGGAGGGCTAGACCCTCACGACTTGGCCGAGGGTCGTCCTTTGCGAATCTGGCAATGGGCCACCCTCGAGGCGTCGGCGAGGTTTCTCGCCAGATCTAGCGAAGGCCGCCCTCGCCTAGGCTATGAGGGTCGAGCCCTCGCCAGATTCGGTGAGGGCGACCCTCACCCAGGCCGTGAGGGTCGAGCCCCTACTATGGCCAGTCGCCGGCCATGGCTAAGTATAGGTCGCTGGCCAAAGGAAGAAAAGGAGAACGAAGGAAAGAAAAAAAGAAGCAAAGGAAAAAAAAAAAGGATAAATTTTTTTAAAAAATCGAAAATTTATTTAAAAAATTATTAAAATGTCCACGTCAATGCCGGCCGTACCATATAAGACAGTTTGTATCCACATCAGTAATTTTGAGCCGAAGTTGGTTAGATAGACTGAATTTGTACCGATGTGAAAATATTTAGAATTAAATTGATCCGATTAAAAGGTTTAAGACTGAATCGGTAGCAATGCAATATGTCCATGATTATTTTGGTACTTTTTCCTAAATTCACGTACATTCAAGAATAAAAAAACGACATCTTTCAAGTTCAAACTTGTCGACTCGGTCAATTCGTCAGCTTCATGCGAATAAACTTTGCCTAAACTCTGATTACCGTATGACAAAAACTTCAATATGGATGGTTAGCATATGCCAAACTCGATTCCCTGGCTTGCTTCCCAATTAAGAAAAGAAAGCATCGATCGTTTTAGTACAATTGAATTGTTTGCCAATACAGTGACTCTTGGCTGCAAAGAAACTGAATATTTACACATTCGCTGAACATCGTGCGTGGTCAAAGTGCTTTCCTAAAGTTGTCTTGAAAGCCGTCCTAACGCATGCACCTTTTCGCTAACGCGACCCGTGACATCCTACGCAAAGTAGCCGCCTCACTCCCCGGCCCAGAAACGTGCGAGAAAGTGTCGGAGCTTTAAGCTTTTTTAGCATGCCCAGAGGGGCGATCCTCTGGAGACTTACTCGGAACAATGGCCCGCGGTCTCGCGCTCTGTTTCTCTCGGAAAATGCATGGCTCTGTTTCAATTGGAGCCTTAGGCCGCGCCGCTTCTGCAGGTCGTGCCGCCGCCTAAGCGTATCTTAGAAGAGGGGGGTTCCCGTGCCAAATCCGGACCCCCGACAAGAGATCTTTCCCTAGTTGGACAACTTGCGAAGCGGGTTTTTGCTCATTTGGGATCTCGCGCGGCTTGATTGAAGAATAAAAAACGACATCTTTCAAGTTCAAACTTGTCGACTCGGTCAATTCGTCAGCTTCATGCGAATAAACTTTGCCTAAACTCTGATTACCGTATGACAAAAACTTCAATATGGATGGTTAGCATATGCCAAACTCGATTCCCTGGCTTGCTTCCCAATTAAGAAAAGAAAGCATCGATCGTTTTAGTACAATTGAATTGTTTGCCAATACAGTGACTCTTGGCTGCAAAGAAACTGAATATTTACACATTCGCTGAACATCGTGCGTGGTCAAAGTGCTTTCCTAAAGTTGTCTTGAAAGCCGTCCAACGCATGCACCTTTCGCTAACGCGACCCGTGACATCCTACGCAAAGTAGCCGCCTCACTCCCCGGCCCAGAAACGTGCGAGAAAGTGTCGGAGCTTTAAGCTTTTTTAGCATGGCCAGAGGGGCGATCCTCCGGAGACTTACTCGGAACAAATGGTCTCGCGCTCTGCTCTCTCGGTCGCCTGAAACTCTGCTCATTTTTCCCGGAAAATGCATGGCTCAATTAATTTCAACGCGATCGCCGGAGCCTCCAGACGATCGGAGCCTCGGACCGCGCCGCTTCTGCAGGTCCCCCCGCCGCCGCCTGAGCGTACCTTAGAAGAGGGGGGTTCCCGTGCCAAATCCGGACCCCCGACAAGAGATCTTTCCCTAGTTGGACAACTTGCGAAGCGGGTTTTTGCCTCATTTGGGATCTCGCGCGGCTTGCGAGGGAGTGCAGCCGGTCATCAATGGATTGAAAGATATACCTTCGAATCGCGGTTTCGTCCATCGTCCGCGCTGGCCCGCACTTTGGAAAACCGCCCCCACTACGCCCTTTTTAAACTCCATTAGAAGTTAAAATAAGTCGCGCGAGGCACGGAGGGGCCGCGGTCATCCCCCCGCCCCCGCCCCCCCTACTTTTTGTTCCTGATTGGGCCAGCACCGAGCATGCCGTACGTGTATAACTAGGGATTTAAATAATATGCGGAGTCAGTTTATCCACGGGAGTTAGGAAGCCACGAGCGGACCCGTCGAACGAGTAAGTGCGAGATCTAGCAAGGATGAAAGAGAGAATAATGATTTGAAATTGATTTATGGCCCGTGTTATTCGGGATTTTATCGTTCTAAATCCGTTTTTGAACGGGTCTTAATTCATTAAATATGGAAAAAAAAAATGGAGCGTGGTTTTATGAATTCCACAAGATGGTCCCGCGTGGTTTCATGGCTCCACCGAGGCCCGCTCGTTCCGTGCCCTATTATAGAGCCCGAGATACGCAGCGGTCGAACACGAGACCGTCGCCTCATTCCCTGCACCCATTGGACTAGGACCCGTGGGAATTGCTCGGGTCGAATCCGGAGCCGGACCCCGACCGTCGATCGCCGCCGGGCACCGGCGAGGGTTCCGGCCGTGACTGGCCGGAGGAGCGCCCGCCCCCTCTCCTCTCCTCGCGCGTTTTGTTTCCTCGGGGGCTAAATTAGGACCGAAGCGATCGCCGTACGAACGCGCTCGCCCGGAGGTGTGGGCCCCCCCACCCCCAAAAAGCCGGCACGTCGGGCAGAACGAAAAAAGCGAAGGGGGGGGGAAAACGATCGCAACGTAGAACGAAATGGCCCCCAAAAACCGAAAAAAGAAAAAATTTGGACCGAAAATACGCCAGATGAATTGATGATTGGACAGTTGTCTAATCCGTACCAAAGAGCGCCACGCCCCCACCCCCCACCCCCACATCCATCGGACCGCTCTCTCGATCAGAGTCGAGTACGTCCCCCACCAACGGTCCGATTTGACCGGGGCCAATGCGCACCGCGCTGCCCGCGAATCTTCTAGAAAACATACTCCTCTTCCTCTCCTTCTTCCTTCGGCCGGAGTTTCTTGATCCTTCGCCCGTGACTATTATATATATAATGGCAAAAAGCATGTACCTCCTAATTTTTTTTTGAAGGGTTAATGTCACGGAAAACCTTAAACTGATACACCTGTGATAATTTTACCCCGAACTAATTTTTTTGACTTGTAACTAAATTTATCCCGAACCATTTTTTTGAATAAAAATCCCAAACCTGTTCGTGACAATTTTACCCCAAACTATTTCTTTGACCACCGAAAACCCATCTAAGACAACGTGATAATTTTGCCTCGAACTAAATTTTTTTTGACTACTAAAACCCCAAGCGGGCAAATTTGTGATAAATTTACCCTCTATTAGTGTCCGTTAAATTATATCAATATCAAAAAAAAAGCACAAATTGATAAAACCCAAAATCGGTACACATGTCAATTACCACGTGTCATTAAACTTAGCAATTTAATAGTAAAATTTAACAGAAACTAATGAAGGGTAAATTTATTACAATTATAACAATTTGGGGTTTTTGGGGCTAAAAAATTAGTTACCACGTGATACCGTGATAATTTTACCCTCGAACTAATTTTTTGACTACTAAAAACCCCAAGCTGGCAAATTTGTGATAAATTTACCCTCTATTAGTGTCCGTTAAATTATATCAATATCGCAAAAAAAGCACAAATTGATAAAACCCAAAATCGGTACACATGTCAATTACCACGTGTCATTAAACTTAGCAATTTAATAGTAAAATTTAACAGAAACTAATGAAGGGTAAATTTGTTACAGGTGTAACAGTTTGGGGTTTTTGGTGGCTAAAAAACGCTGGTATGGGTGATAATTTTGCCCTCGAACTAATTTTTTTGACTACTTGGCAAATTTGTGATAAATTTACCCTCTATTAGTGTCCGTTAAATTATATCAATATCGCAAAAAAGCACAAATTTTACACATGTCAATTCACGTGTCATTAAAAGCAATTTAATAGTAAAATTTAACAGAAACTAATGAAGGGTAAATTTGTTACAGGTGTAACAGTTTGGGGTTTTTGGTGGCTAAAAAATTAGTTCGAGGGTAAAATTTTTGTCGGATTTTTTATGATTAAAAAATAGGGTAAAATTTAGTTTAGGGCTTTTTGTGATCAAAAAAATAGTTTAGGGTAAATTTGTTACAAGTGTACCAGTTTAAGGTTTTTCGTGGTATTAACCCTTTTTTGAAAATCTCGAGCTCCGTTTGTTGAGCGCAAAGTAAATAGTTTGGAAATTATTCACCCAAAAACCATCGTCTATATTGCTTGAAGTAATTAGTCAATAGAAAATGTATCTTTTTTCTAAATACCGTCTACTTTTGATAAATCTCAATCTTTGTTTTTGTATACCCGAAATGTCTTAAAAAAACGTATTTTGCAAATATAGAATTCGTGGGTAAATGCGTAAGTTTATAACTCCCGGATAATCTCTCCTGTATTTTAAATTTAGAAGTCGGATCTTTTTCTTTATCAAAAGACCAATCTACCCAACGAAAAGGTTTCGAATTTTGAAATGCGGGTATCTTTTCAACTTATCATCATAAATTTTCTCTGTAAATTGTGTATTTCCATTAATAATTTCTTTCCATTATTTAATAATTCGAATAGTTAGTATGTGAAATAACGGCTTACTTAATTACGAAGCTTGCTTTTTATAAGATTTGTCTATACTTTTTGTTCTTTTATCAATTGCACACGCCCTTGATCCTACACAATCTACTCAACTCGGGCTTTAAGCAAGAGCAAAAATGTTGTTCCTCCTTTTTTTTTTATAACGATTTATAGATTTTAGATAAATCGAGGGGCTACATCTACCGATACCAATTTGTTATTTTGAATTACGTCGGCAATAATTTACCCATCTTATAAAGCTCGAAATGGAAAGAAATCTACACGTGCAATGATCTAAACACTTGTTACGGATAGAACATATCCATCGTTTAATGCGAAATGTCACTTCTTAAAATGCACGATGAAGAATACGTGGTCGATTTAGGGTCGCTACCTATTGCTCGATGAAAGGGGCAAGATTATGCTCGAGATAAAAAAAAAAAAAGGCAACGAATAGTAAGGTCGTTGCCGTGAATGATGTCCTATAATTCGAAGGTTAATCGCAATCACCTTCTCAATTTAGCTTAATACAAATCGAAAAATAATACAACGGTAGGTAAGGCTAACATCGAGATGGGAAAAAAGTCTCGTGATATTATCCAACGGTGAATTTCTTATACGAATGACCTCTATCTTGTACGTGGAAACTTATGCTATTCTCTCCACAATTTGGAATCACGCATGCGTCTTATCCTAATAACTTATTTTCAGCACTTTTCCTTTAATTTAAACCCCACGACCGGCGTAATTTCTAATTTCCAAAACATTGACATGCGTATGACCGTTTTGTTCTCATTCAAATAAAAATTTAAAAGCGATTTTCATTCTTCTCCGGTCGAAATCAAAAACACCGTTCGAAATTCCGCAAAAATCGTACGCGAATTTACGCGTCGAGACCCACCCGGGCGTGAATTCCATGCCCAGTTTAAGCGCGGCATGCGGCATGGAAAGAAAATGAGCCGTGGTACTTACGAGACGGGCGCGCAGAAGAAAGCAACGATAATCTCTGCTAAAAATCTCATATTTACGGTATAGGAAGAAAGAGTGGGTGGATATCGATGATACGGGTAAAGCACGAGAGGGGGAAAAAAAAGAAAGCGAGTGCAATTTATTTTTTATTTTATTTTTTTATTATTTTTTTGGACATAGGCGAGTGCAATTTAAGGAAGTCTTAAAACGGCACAAAGAGCAGTTTTCCTTACGTACAATATTAATACATGTTTTTCTTTCATTTTTTTAAAAAAATTTTCCAGGAAAAAAGCCGAAATTAATTTATTCCTTTTCGAGCAAATCCAAGGCGACTTTGGTATTAAAAAGAGGGACTCCTGCGCCAAACGGAAAATATTATTCCGTCGACAAAAAAAAAAGGCGAAAAAGGGAGGAAAAAAGGGGGGGGGGGGACGGTCGGGCGAGAGGAGATGGCAAGTAGGGACGAAGTCGTCATTTTGGAGCGCCAACGACTGCTTTATAAGGTGCCCCGGGGGTGGCATTCTTGTAGATTTGACCAGTACAGCGAGGTCTGGTGCTCCTGCTTCGTTTCGTTCACCCCCTCTCTCTCTCTCTCTCTCTCTCTCTCTCGCTGCTCGTAGAGGGAGCGGTGGTGCTAGTACGGTCCGCTTGTACTTCGCCTCCGTCGCCGTCGTCCTCCGCTCGCCCCGATTGTCGCCGGAGCGCCGATTCCCGTCCGCCGATTCCGAGGTACCGCCCGCTTCTCCGCATTCCCTTAGGGCTCTTCCGGTTTCCCCGGCTCTCCTTTCCCCCCCCGGGGGCCCGTCCCCTCCGCGGCCGTCGCCGGCGTTCCGTTTTCTCCGCCCTGGTCCGCGAATGGATCTGGCGCGCTCCGGTCCCGGCCGGGGTGGCGGTTGTGGCGGTTCCTCCGGTGGCCGGTTGTGCTGATCTGTTCGGTTTTGTGAAGTTTTTCGGTGTCGCCTTCTCGGGCTTTGGCTCGGCCGTGTTTCGCTTTCGGTTCGGTAGATCTCGGACGCTGGATTCGTGTTTTAGGTTTTGGATGTTGTTTTCGGTGATCGGTTTGTTTCTGTGCGGTGTTTTTTGGTCTGTCGATCTTCGCCGTGAGCGCTAGTGCCTCGAGAGTGAACAGATACCGTAGGAAAAGAGGCTTTCTGTTAGGGTTTCGTTTCTTCCTCGCTTGTGTCCCCGTGGTTTTTCACTGCTCACTGGCCTTCTGATTTCTTCCGCCGTCGATCATTTTTAGTTGATGCTTGCTTAAGGAGGGGTTTCTGCAGCTTAGCCTTGGCGTTGCTGTCTGTTTTTGTTAGTGAAAATCCGAACACGGTAGGGTCCATTTCTGTTTCTGAGTTGCATGCCGTCATTGAAATGCTCGGCGTATTTCCGTCCCTAGCAATTAACATTATGATCATGCCGTAGGTTGCATGTTCTGAGTATTCTTGAGTATTCGGTTTCATGGCAAGGCCTGTTCATGCTTTCATCCCGCTTTCATTGAAATCTTTCTGCCGATTTTAATCCATCTCTTTTGTTCATGTGGTTACTCGGTGTTTAACTCTACCAGGGCTGGTTTTTTTTGGGGGTATCTTGCGTTTAGTGGTTTTGTGAAGTCTTGTCATACTAATCTAGGCATAATAAGTTGTTGTCTATTTTCTCTGTAATTTGTACGATCGATATTCAAGCAGAATTTAAGGGGATCACTGGGAGTCCGAAAAAAGTAGTGAAACTTATTCCTGTCTGTGGTAGAGAATCTTGATGTTTATTTTGAAATGGGTAGGCCAGAATTCTCGAGTTTTATTATTTGAATTTAATTATTGCTAATGCTCTGGAAATAAACATGGCAGTATCATTTTCGGTTTTTTTGTTGACCGAAATCGGTGCTGGTGTTTGTTCGGTTTTCTGCACGGAGCCTGGTTCAGTTCTGTGCAAAGAGCGTGTTTTGGTTTTTTCTCCCTTTTGTTGCTAATACACAGTTGATTAGTTTACAGTGAAAATGCTCATGTAAGTAAAATTATTTGCTTATGTTGGTTTGCTGTTGTTATTTTCTTTTAATGTCTTTCTCCTTTCTCGTTAAAGGTTTTCTCCTGACATTTTGCTGTCCCAAGTCTCGCTGTCCTTTCATATTTTAGATGTACCTGTCCTTGTGTTCTTTCCTCCCTAATGCTTATTCCTCTAAATACTTTGGACGCTGAGCATCCTATTTTATAATTTGCTCACATGATCTTTCTTTTTCAGATCTCGAGTCACGATGGTGCGGAAGAAGAGATCTGAAGGTTCAAGCGGAGGTGAGAGCTCCGAGACCCAAGAGCAAGGCGGGGGTAGTGGCCGTGGTTCTCAACGCCCATCTGACAGAAGTGCTCCACCTCAACAGGGAGGGGGACATCCGGGTGGTCGAGGTTGGGGTCCCCAGGGCCAGAGAGGAGGTCATGGAGGTTATGGCGGAGGACGTGGTCGTGGGATGCCACAGCAGCAGCAACAGTATGGTGGCCCGCCCGAATATCAAGGTAGAGGAAGGGGTGGGCCTCCTCAACATGGTGGCCGGGGTGGGTATAGCGGCAGTCGCAGCATGGGGGGTAGCCGTGAAGGTGGACCTCCCGGTGGCCCATCCAGATTTCCAGTTCCCGAGCTGCACCAAGCTACCCAGGCTCCATATCAAGCCGTGGTGACTCCTCAGCAGATGGAGGCCAGTTCATCATCACAGCCATCTGAACCGTCGGAATTGGCTGAAAAAATTCAGCAGCTTTCCATCGAGCAAGAGGGTGCTACACAACATCCACCACCCTCAAGTAAATCAATGACGTTCCCTCTTCGTCCTGGCAAAGGTAGCTACGGTACAAGGTGTATTGTCAAGGCCAACCACTTTTTTGCCGAGTTACCAGACAAAGATTTGCACCAGTATGATGTGAGTTGGTCCTCATGCACTATCCAGATGCACTGACTTAAGATGCACGCCTTCCTTCACATTCATTATTTATTTTCTTAATGATGACTAGGTTTCTATATCACCTGAAGTCTCATCACGAGTTGTCAATCGCCAAGTCATGAAGAAACTAGTGGATTCGTACAGAGAATCTCATCTGGGGAAGCGGCTTCCAGCTTATGATGGTCGCAAATCACTTTATACTGCAGGGCCTCTGCCTTTTATGTCAAAAGAATTTAAAATCGTTCTTATTGATGATGATGAAGGGGCGGGTGGGCCAAGGTTACCATTCTCTCTCTCTCTCTCTCTCTTTTTTTTTTCGGTCGCGTTCTGACTCCATCTGTTTGTATATGTTTCTAACTGTTTCTGTCTTTATACAGGAGGGAGAGGGAATTTAAAGTAGTTATCAAGTTGGCTGCTCGTGCAGACCTACACCATCTAGGTTTGTTCTTGCAAGGAAGGCAAGCTGATGCACCTCAGGAAGCTCTACAAGTTCTAGACATCGTTTTGCGTGAGTTGCCCACTACTAGGTATGAATGCGTTTGCTGATGTGAAAGAAGGCAGTTATGAATGAGATTCTTGATTGTATGCTTTTTTTTTTTTTTTTTTTTGTGAATTGCCTAATACTAGAGAAGTATGAAACAAATGATGTGCTTTATATGCAATGTTGCCTTAAGCATGCATTAAATCATGCCGTGTTAAAATCTTCTCCAGGTACTGTCCAGTTGGTCGATCGTTTTATTCTCCTGATCTTGGGAGAAGGCAGCCGCTTGGTGAGGGACTTGAAAGTTGGAGAGGTTTCTATCAGAGTATTCGACCAACTCAGATGGGCCTGTCTTTGAATATTGGTGGGTGCAGCTGCTACTTTGCTTATTCTTTCGTCTTTTTCTGTCCTTAAGATTGATACCTTCTTTTAGCTTGAAGCACTGGTTCTCTGATAATTTCTTTAGTTATGTTCTCTGTTAACTCTTTTTTGTTGCCTTGCAGATATGTCCTCCACTGCTTTTATCGAGCCATTGCCAGTCATTGACTTTGTGATTCAGTTGCTGCCTCACGTCTCCTCCAGACCATTATCTGATGCTGATCGTGTGAAGGTTGGGCATTCTTCAGTTTTTTTATCTTGATAATTGTATGCTTTAATGTCTTTTAGTTTTTTTTATGTTATTTTGATTTTTTCACCCCGAGCAGATAAAGAAGGCTCTCAGAGGAGTGAAAGTTGAAGTCACCCACCGTGGTAATATGCGGAGGAAGTACAGGATATCAGGTTTGACATCTCAGGCGACACGGGAGCTGACGTGAGTACTTTTTTAATTGTCTGGCTAACTTCTCTATCCTTGGAGCCTATCTGATTGATCATAGCACTTGTATGTCTCTTGGAAGACGATATTGACTCCTCTCTACGGTTTCTTGTTTTAGCTTTCCTGTTGATGAGAGAGGCACTATGAAATCTGTGGTCGAGTACTTTTATGAGACTTATGGTTTTGCTATTCAACACACCCAATGGCCTTGTTTACAAGTGGGAAATCAGAATAGACCGAATTACTTGCCAATGGAGGTCATTGCTCTACTTCAACTTATATTTTTGCTTTTTTGTCGTCACTCTGTTGTCCTTCGTATCTGATTGTATCGTTTCTAAGTTCAGGTATGCAAGATTGTGGAGGGTCAGAGGTACTCTAAAAGGCTGAATGAGAGGCAGATTACGGCCTTGTTGAAGGTGACCTGTCAGCGTCCTGAGGCAAGAGAGCAAGACATCATGCGGGTGAGAATTTTGAAGAAACACGTCAAAAAGTTGTTGCTGGTTTTATAGAAATATTTCGGTTTGCGTTTCTTCATGTGCTTCTTTTGCATTTTATGATTTCAATTTTGTCTACTGATTGCTGTGCCCTTTGAGTTCCGTCCTGTTGATACAGAAGGTTATGGAAATTAGGATTCAGCAACTTTCCTTTGTTCCCTTGGTAAAGTGTGGATATGATTTTGCTGTGTGTATTAGTTGATACTTGTGGCTGAAGAGAAATTGTGAAAGAAACATGAAGTGACGCTTGAAATTCGATCAAAAGTGTATATACCCATCTCATGCTGTGCAATCGATTGAGTCACCATTCTCCTGGAATAGAAAAAAGTAGAGAATTTTCCACTAACAGTCTCAATAATTGCCATACCATAATCCTGGGATAACAAACAATAGAGATAATTTTTCACTGACAGCCTCAATGATAGCAATACCGAAAGTGCAAAATTTTCGCATGTACTTAATGAATAATTACATTAAGAAAGTTTCTTCGTTCTGCTGCAACTCGCAGGCTCATGCTTGTTGAACAAGGAAAGTACCTGTGTATTCATTTGGTCTGAGCCTTGAGGTCTCTATTTGCACAAAGCTGATTGAATCTGCTTGGTTATTGTCCTCGAAAACTTGCTGCCTTATTTTTACCCTGCAATTTCTGTTTCCACTTGCCCTTCATTTTATTATTGAATGGAAATGATGTTTCTTGGATGCTAATTGAAATAATGTTTCCTTTTGTATATCTAGGGCCATGCATTTTGCCAACCCGTGTCCTTTTCATAATCTACTTTTCTTTGGATTTCCTGCCATGTTCTATTGATTTTCTCCTTTTGGTGCACCTGTTGGTATGATTTTAGACCAGAAGTCGTAAACTGGTTCCATCGTTGGAGGTTCATGCACTACATTGTCAAAATAAGATGCATTATTTTCTTATTTGATATACTGACACATATCAAGTCACACTGCCTGGTGTTGATAAGTCGGATTAATATTAGACCAGGAGTTATACACGGTACTGTCATTGGAGGTTCTTGCACTACATTGTCAATGTTAAATACTTTTATGTACTAATTTGATATACTTGCACATATCAAGTCAGATTGATATTGATTTTGCTGCCTGGAGGTGATAATTTTCTGTCTGTTTTCTATTATCCAGACTGTTCATCATAATGCGTACCATGAGGACCCTTATGCTAAGGAGTTTGGAATAAAAATTAGTGAGAGGCTTGCTCAAGTGGAAGCACGCATTCTCCCTGCACCTTGGGTAAACTGTTGTGCACCTGGTTGTTGTCCCTGGTATCTGCAATAGTTTAGGAAATCACTCTTACTTATGATTATTACTCCTGTGTGCAGCTCAAGTATCACGATTCGGGCAGAATAAAGGATTGCCTGCCTGAGGTTGGGTGCTGGAATATGATGAATAAAGTAAGTAGTTAGCGGGACTAGAGACCCAATTTAAGTACTGTGTACTTTTTACTTCCCGAGGTTGGCTTGTGCTTGGCAGATTTTTCGATGCTTCGGGGCGTCTTAGCAATCATATATTGATGTGTTATTTAGTGTCTTTGTTGGATATACGAAGCTTTGAAATAAGGGCTATAGCGACCCAGAATGTGGCCTGCTTCGTGGTGTTTTGTTTGCAGCTGAGACTTTTTTTGCCTTTTTGTAGGACATGGTTGTTTTAGCTTTTTGATCAGCTTGTATCTTGGTGTGGAGTTGCTGTGATCTTGATTGGAGATTTTTAAATTAGGGCTGCTCCTTTAATTTGTGCTCATGTTTGCCAGCATGTGCTTGTGTGAATTGACTCTTCCTCTGAAGAAAGTCTCTCTCTCTCTCTCTCTCTCTCTCTCTCTCTCTCTCTCATTTTCTCTCATATGTCCATTCATCCGTGCTACATCAGTGTGGGAACAAGTCCAGTGTGTTGTTTGGTGGATTATACATCTTCAATATTTCAGCTCTGACATTCGTTTGTATACCTTGGTCCATTTCTATGAAATCATCAATGCTATTGCATTCCTTTGCATCTCATAAAATGTCGCCTCTTCAAGCATTTGATTGCATCGACCTTAATTTGCAGAAAATGGTTAATGGAGGCACAGTGACCAATTGGTTCTGCATCAACTTTTCAAGGAGCGTTCAAGATACTGTGGCACGCGATTTCTGTCACGAGCTTGCTCATATGTGCTACATTTCTGGCATGGTATTGATTGTGTTATTTTACGATTTGTTCAATGGGCTTTTTTGACTTCTTCAATTTTTTGGTGATTTGTCTCTCCTTTTAATGGGTTGTTAAGGCCTTCAACCCCGAACCTATTCTTCCGCCAATAAGCGGCCGTCCAGATCAAGTTGAGAGGATTCTTAAAGCTCGATACCATGAGGCCATGACAAGACTCCAGCCAAAGGGCAAAGATATTGACCTCCTTATCGTCATTCTTCCTGATAATAATGGATCACTTTATGGTAGGAGATACTCAATGAGCATCAGTCTTCCTTGAATTCTCAAATCGATCTTCACTCATAATGTCTTATATTCATTTTGCCTGCAGGGGATTTAAAGCGAATTTGTGAAACTGATCTTGGGCTTGTTTCTCAGTGTTGTTTGACAAAACATGTATTTAAGAAAAGTAAACAGTACTTGGCAAATGTCGCCCTCAAGATCAACGTGAAGGTTGGAGGGAGGAACACGGTTCTTGTTGATGCACTGTCTAGGCGAATTCCTCTAGTCAGTGATAGGCCTACAATTATCTTTGGTGCTGATGTAACGCATCCTCATCCTGGAGAGGATTCTAGTCCATCTATAGCTGCTGTACGTTTTTTGTTTTCATCTGATCATATGTTTGGTTTAGTTTGTTTTATTTTATTTTGAGTCCATGTTACCTATTACAACTGAAAGTCTCTCCTCTTTCATTTTTTAGGTTGTAGCTTCTCAAGATTGGCCTGAAGTTACCAAATATGCTGGTTTGGTATGTGCTCAAGCCCATCGACAAGAGCTGATTCAAGATTTGTACAAGACCTGGCAGGATCCAGTTAGAGGGACTGTGACTGGTGGCATGATAAAGTATGCTCTCTCTCTCTCTCTCTCTCTCTCTCTGATATTTGATGTGCATCTGATACTAATTGGTGCCTGTATGTAAGCAGTAGTTCAGGTTACCAAGTTTCCGACCCTGCACAATATCAATTTCTGTTAGTAAAGTCATTTGGATGACTGAACTGTCTATAATTTTTCCCAGGGAACTGCTTATATCGTTTCGCAGAGCGACGGGACAGAAACCTCAGCGCATCATTTTCTACAGGTTTGTTTCTTCCTTTATAACTCATAACAGTTGGCAGTTGGTATGGTATTTCAATTTTTGTCTGGTTGATTTGTAGGGATGGTGTCAGTGAAGGACAATTTTATCAGGTGTTGCTCTATGAGCTTGATGCTATCCGCAAGGTAGTAACCTATTCTCGAGTAAAAGTTACTTACTTGAAGTGTAACAACTGCTTTGGTCTCAATGGTTTAGTCATTAGCAACTTGCTTATTTGATCTCTGGACTCCAGATAGTTCATTAAGTAGCAACTCTCTGATTTCTCAACCTATTCCTTGTAATTCCAGGCGTGTAATTCCCTGGAACCAAACTATCAGCCTCCTGTGACATTTGTCGTTGTTCAGAAACGACACCACACAAGGTTGTTTGCTAATAATCACTACGACCGCAATACCGTTGATAGGAGTGGGAATATATTGCCCGGTAAGGTTTTGGCTTACCTCAGAATTAGCTTTGTTTGTTGGCGCTATTTCGATTGTTGAATATACAATTTGCAAATTATGAGCAGGCACTGTCGTGGACTCCAAGATATGCCATCCTACAGAGTTCGATTTCTATCTGTGCAGCCATGCTGGTATTCAGGTATTCCACGTGGCATAGATAAACTACATTTGTGTCTTTTATTTATGGGCCTCAATTCAGAAGATGCACTAAACACTGGGATGGATATTGGTAGGGTACCAGCCGTCCAGCACATTATCATGTCCTCTGGGATGAGAACAAATTTACTGCCGATGGACTTCAGTCTCTGACTAACAATCTTTGCTACACGTTAGTATTTTATCTCTGTTACGTTAGTGAATTGGAAGCCCCGTTTACATTCGGAATTATGCAAATCGTTGTGCTTTATGTTTGCCAAATGTCTGTACATCAGAAGATAAAAGTTTTCTTTTTCTCATTAACTGTACTAGTGACTACTAATTAGATGTGATTTACTCTTCTTAATTTTGCAGTTATGCGAGGTGTACTCGATCTGTCTCTATTGGTGAGTCTTCTCTCTCTCTCTCTCTCTTTCTCACGTGCCTCCACGCACATTAAAAAGGGATATAGGTTCGAACTTTAATTGATGAATCTCTTGTTCCTGCAGTGCCTCCTGCGTATTATGCTCATCTTGCTGCATTCCGTGCTCGCTTCTACATGGAACCAGAGACATCGGACAGCGGTTCTGTGACTAGCGGACTTGCCACAGGACGTGGGGACCACCTGGTATGGGTGCTGCTGGTTCACGGAGCACTCGTGCGCCAGGAGCCAATGCTGCTGTCAGACCCCTGCCTGCCCTCAAAGAGAACGTCAAGAAGGTTATGTTTTACTGCTAAGTTTGGTGGGTCGTCTCTTGTGTATCTGCTGCATTGAACTTGTCCGTCTGCTTCCCAAATTTCGCACCATCTTTCTGGGAATATGATGTTTAGGTGGGTTATGCTCATGCCAGTATCTGGATAAACAATTCCTTAACTTCGGTGATATTGAATTTTTTGGATGCCGAGTGGGTCTTTTAGTGGGTGCTTTGCGCATTTTGTAGCTTTATAGCGAAACAGGATCTTGGAGAAGCTCAATCGACACAGAGGTAGGGTTGAGAATGAGAAGGCTGGCCAGTAGCCTAGCTAGTGATATAGTTAAATCATATTCGGAAAGGTGGTTAGGTGCCGCGTCCTATCGTCTGCTGGGCTGCATTTGGGTTGTCGCTCTTTGAGCTCACGTCCTTCGGAATCTTACGGCACGACAGGACTGCATTTGGGTTGTAGCTCTTTGAGCTAGCGTCCTTCCGAATCTTAGGGTCATTTGCGCTCGCATGCAAAGTAGATAATTATCAGCCCAATTCTGGTCTTTTTTTATCGCTGCTTTTGCACAGCTCGTGCCTCATGCCACCCTGCCCATTCCATATCCCATGTCAATCGTAGCCCCGACGAATTGATATTGATTTGGCCACACGATGCAAGACGCTTATGTGCACTGTTGAATTGGGCTACCTCGTTGCTTTTCGCTCAGCTCAGGCATTTCGTTCAATGCTTGCTTTGATTATTTATGTTGCTCTTTGGCGTAACGAGAACACAATTATTCGTTGCGCTGTTGCATGACCCTACTCACCTCGCTAGTAGTAAAGCTCATCAAAAGATGGTCAGGCTATGGAGTTCGAAGTCTCTTCCAGTCCTCGGTGGCAATTTGGCAGACTGAATCAGCCCCTTTCTTGGGTCCACATGTTGCTCATCTACAGGGGATGCTGCATTTAGAGAGGACTAGATCTGTCAAAGGGTGAGTCGGGTAAACTATGGGTTAATCTATATTTGACTCATTTATTCACAATACAGTTTTAGCGTCCCATACCTGATTCGATCTGGTCTATATTCTTAACGATTATTCTTCTTGAATTATGCCCACTGATTGATGGGCTATTTCTTGGATCAGCCCGTCAAGTCAGGGAGGGAGTTGGTTGAGTTACGGCTGGGAGTGTAACCTTTAAGTATTAAAGCTCTCCGTATTGGAATACCTGTTATATCATGATTGAAAGATGATGGTTTTATCAAAATTTGCTGCAAATGCAGTCAGGTTATACTCTTTCATTGACTTTTTTAGCATATCATTCCAAATTTGAATAATTACACCAAGTAACTTTTGCAATGCCCAGCACGGTTCTTACCTTTTGCGACCCGTGATTTGATATGCTTAGAATAAAATTATACGCTAGGCATTCCTCTCTAATCTAACGAGCACTAAATTTTCGTGGAGAAACAAGGATGTTGATCAAGCTAATTAATTGGCCCTTATTGCGGACAAGGACAATTAATTGAACTCTGAAGCAAAATAGGGGGGCTTTCATTTGTCACTTACGAATTGCAACTTTGCAAGGCCGATGAAATGAAATGAAGTACTGGGAGTGCCACTCGAGGAGAGTACTGGTCGCGGCTACTGAACTCTGCGAGCGCGTCAAATGCTCGATGGGCTTTCTAAAACACCGACGTGCAGTTTCGAATTCCTCCACCCAAATACCGACACCTCACTACGCACCGTCACCACCACCTCCTCTCGCCTCTTGCCTCCACCCAAAAGGCATAGCTTTGATATGCTTCTTCATTATCTTAGACTCATTTGGTTCGGCTTTGCAAAGGGCCCAGGAGAATGCAAATGCCCTCGGCCAAAAGCTCCTATTTGGCAAATTTTTTTTTGTAAAGCTACTTTGACTATTTAGCAAATTTCTTTTTGTAAAGGGCTTTTATGTTTAATTTTCTTTTTTTACTAGGAAAATCAAACCGGTGAAGAGCTAAGGTCGTTGGCGAGCCAAATCTGGCACTGATGGCCATCGCCCAAGGTCGTGCAACTATCGACGAGGATCGCGTGACCCCAAGCGGCTCTTAGCATGGTCGCTCGACCTCAGGTCTCCTTACCTGGGGTTGCGTGACCCAAGCGATGGTCGCCAGCCCGATCTAGCCTCGTAGGTCCTTGCCGTTTGCCCTCATGTAAAGAAGATGAACGATAACAGGGAGAAACCGAAAAATTATAGATTTGGTGAGGGTAGTTTTGAAAGAAAAAACTAGTCTGAGCATTTAACCAAATGCTGAAAGCCCAATACCAGCATTGGGTTTTCAGCTTTCCCAATGTCAACATTTGGCTGAAAGCCTATTGAGAAGACTTGCCAAACACCTTAGTATTTCCCCAAGAGGCTTTGGAAGTCGAAAGGCCCTAGAGAAAATTAACCAAACACACATTTAATACCTAAATCAATCTTTGCAAAAAGAGAGCTTGTAGGCCATGTTGGGTCCCTTTGGCTTGCCATAGTCGAGCGAGCGAGCGAGCAAGCAAGCGAGAGAGAGAGAGAGAAAAGAGTAGAATCTTGAAGCACTGTCTTATTATTTGTCTTTGCCTATTCGTCAACACTTTTTGTATACTCTTGCTATTAAAAAAGTGGGTTCACAATAGACCCACTAAAACCCATTTTTAGTAGGCTTTTTTCTTTGGATTCATTTATAACCCATATTCTAACTTTCACGTGATTCATATCTAACCCGTTTCAATAAATTTGAGTCAATATATGGGTACGTGACTCATTTTGACAGCTCTAGATACGACTCTGTCTTTCTAAGCGTCATTGTCCCCGGTGATTGAGTAACCTACTCTTATTTGCACATCTCGAAATCCTCGGCTCTCGCTTTACGCTTGGCCTCTAAGGCGCCCCTTAATTCCATCGATTCCTCGCATGCATTCTTCACGGGCAATCGCCTCGGCGTGGCTTTTGCCGTTCTCTTTTGTCACGGACGAAAAAAAGTGAGTTGAAGGAGGAGGGAGAAAGCTGAGCAGCCATTTCAAATAATTTAAGCGCTTCGATACCACTGAATATTTTCTCTACCATCTGGTCATCTGTAGTTTAAAGATGGAGCTTGGAGAGGCTGACCCGGCGGAGGCCCCACGAACAAGTGAAGTGAGAAGCGTCCGCCAAAACTTTCTTGTTCGAAAAACGGTCGGTTCTTGCTTCTTTCACGTTCTTTGCCATCGAGAGAGAGAGAGAGAGAGAGAGAGGCGAAGGAAAGAATCAAAAGGTCGTCCATTTCAGGGGCGGACAAAAACCGAGCACGTTCCAGTAAATTCTTTTCCCTCCACATTCGAATATCGTCCGACAGTCGAAAACCTCTGCCACCGGTTTTTCCCTGCCACACCGGAAAATTCCTTTCTTGGTTTAAATCCTCGAGACTTGCCACTGATTTCAATAAAGAATGTTCTTTCTCCTCCTCCCTCTTCTCCCTTGCCAATCCATTCTTCTTCCCTCGCCCGAACCCCTCACGCTATATATACACATTCCCGTTGAGGCAAGCATGATCAAGAACAAGAAAAAGAACAAGAGCAAGGGCACGAGCTCCTTTGTGCAAGTCCATATCTGTTGTGGGTTTGGTAGTTTTATCGGGCTTCGTGAATCGCGGAGATGGCCTCAGGTTCGGGCATTAAGAGGGCGGATTCGGTGGCCGACAACATGCCGGATGCGATGAAACCCAGTAGGTACCACATGAAGAGATGCTTCGCCAGGTAATCACTCGGTTCTTGGTACTTTGTGATTGTGGGTCTGGATTGGTGCTTAGTTTTGTTTATTGTTTGTGTGATGATTTGGTCCTTGTTTGGAGAAGGTTTGTGGCGAGTGGGAAGAGGTTGATGAAACGCCAGCAGATGATGGAGGAGTTGGAGCAGTCGATTGAAGACAAGGTCGAAATGGCTCAGGTTCTTGAAGGCCAGCTCGGGTTCATTCTTAGCTCCACTCAGGTCTCTCTCTCTCTCTCTCTCTCTCGCTCGCTCGCTCACTCTTGCGCGCATGCATGCATGCAGGCACGCTTGAGCCTGATCACTCGCAAACTGGACTTGCTATCCTCGTAATTTGGTAAATATGCAAACAATATCTTAGCTTTATGAAAGGACCTTAAGTCCCTTTGCCAGTCAAGCAGGGACTTCAGTTTCTCTTCAATTTACTTTATATGACTCCCCTCATGCATTGATGGATATGTAATAGACACTACAGTTTAACCCAATTCCCTCATATAGTAATAGCACAGACTGATGCAACCTGAAAAGTTTGAAATTTACGTGTGAATTTGTCAAAGTAGCATAGCATCTCTGATTCCGATCATTTGGTGCTCAAGCATTTGTCAAATTTACTGTTCTGTGAATTTGCAGGAGGCAGTGGTGGTTCCTCCATATGTTGCATTGGCAGTTAGACCGAATCCTGGTATTTGGGAATATTTGAAGGTGAATGCCAGTGATCTTGAGGTAGAAGGTATCACTGCTAAAGAGTACTTGAAGTTCAAGGAGATGGTTTTCGATGAGAACTGGTGCGTGCTTTAGAACACGAGGAATCCCAAAGAGAATCACTTTCAGAAATTGGTTATATCATGCATTTCATCCATGTCGATGACTTTATTCGAAGTGCCATAACATAATTAATGCAAATGTTTCCTACAGCAGCGGCGCGGCCCAGTTCAATATCTTATTTCATTGCTTGAAATGAATTTGTTCTTTGTGCAGGGCAAATGATGACAATGCACTGGAAATAGATTTTGAAGCCACTGACTTCACCACTCCTCGCATGGCACTTCCTTCTTCTATTGGGAATGGATTGAACTTTCTCACAAAGTTAATGACCTCTAGGTTGAGCAAGGACAGTCAAAGTGCTAAGTCTTTTCTTGAGTTCTTGCTTGCCCTCAACCATCACGGGGAGGTAAGCATTTTCAACTACCAAACTGGTGATGAATGGAACAAACAACCAACAAGAACGCAACACTTCCAATGATAGCGCCAGAAATTGACGGGTTCTATTATGGTCCCAATTTGCAGAATCTAATGATCAACCAGAACTTGAACACGGTGTCGAAACTTCAACTAGCATTGATAGCAGCTGAAGCATTTGTCTCCGCATTTCCCAAAGATGCACCTGTACAGAATTTTGAGCAGAGGTAGCTAAGTTATTCTAGCATTCCTGAAAAAGAAAATTTCTTAAAACTCCTTTTTCATAGTGTAACTAAACCTGCCTCATTGTTTTTCCTTTTGGTTCTCCAGGATCAAGGAGCTAGGATTCGAAAAAGGTTGGGGCGATACTGCAGAGCGAGTGAAAGAGACGATGCATGCTCTGTCCGAGTTGCTTCAAGCTCCGGACCTGGAGAAAATGGACTTGTTCATTAGCAGGCTTCCTATGATTTTCAATGTCGTCATATTCTCTCCTCATGGCTACTTTGGCCAGTCAGACGTCCTTGGTTTGCCAGATACAGGTGGTCAGGTACTAAATATATGGATTTTTCGATTCAAATGTAGAAAACTGAAAAATGAAAGGCAATCCATGCATGACAAAAGTGGACTCGTTTAATTTCATAACTCTCATGGTACAAATCTGACTAAGACATAAAAAAATCTTATGCTGCACAATTTCTCTAGGTGGTTTACATCCTAGATCAAGTGAGGGCTTTAGAGGAAGAAATGCTCCTGAGAATTAAGCAGCAGGGCCTTGCAGTGAAGCCTAACATTCTTGTGGTGAGTGACTCACAACCCCCAGAGAGATTAGTCCTCTAGATGTCAATAATTTACCAATAGAAAAGTCTGCTTCATCTTATCTTTTGCTTTTCCACTTATGCAGGTCACGCGACTCATACCAGACGCAAAACACACCAAGTGCAACCAGGAGTTGGAGCCTATCGTTGACACAAAGCACTCCTACATTCTTCGGGTTCCTTTCAAGACGCCGAAAGGAGTCATTCTCCGCCAATGGGTGTCCCGTTTTGACATCTATCCTTACTTAGAGAGATTTGCTCAGGCAAATATTCTGGATTTCATTGCTTCATCAGTGGCTTTTAGTTCATGTGATTGTTGTTGCTTAATTTTTCGATACATTTATTATTTCATTAGGATGCGGCTGCGAAGATCATGGAGCACATGGATTGTAAACCGGATCTCATAATTGGAAACTACTCAGATGGGAACCTGGTGGCTTCTCTCATGGCTAGCAAACTGGGAATAACACAGGTTACCATTTCCCTCTCTCTCATGAATAATGCTGCAAAATCGGATGGAGGACCCCCAATTCTTATGATATGTTGTTTTGCTGCTGAATGTTGGCTTCCTCTCTATCCAGGGTACCATAGCTCATGCTCTAGAGAAAACCAAGTATGAGGACTCGGATGTCAAGTGGAAGGAGCTTGATCCGAAATACCACTTTTCATGTCAATTTACTGCGGACTTGATTGCGATGAATCAGACTGATTTTATCATTACCAGCACATACCAAGAAATTGCTGGAAGGTTAGCTTTAGTATCGTTCAATGATAAAATTTGTTGGTCAAAGTATTCCTAGTGATGCTAAAGACATTTATCTTTTTTCAGCAAAACTAGGCCCGGACAATATGAAAGTCACACCGTGTTTACTATGCCGGGGCTTTGTCGGGTGGTCTCTGGCATCAATGTTTTCGAACCGAAGTTCAATATCGCTGCCCCAGGTGCCGATCAATCTGTCTACTTTTCCTACACACAGAAACAAAGGAGGCTGACTGCTTTTCACCCGGCCATTGAGGAACTACTATACAACAAGGAGGACAACGAGGAGCATTTGTTAGTCCCGTCCCTATTATTTTATCTTGGTTTGAACATTTGGGTTCTAAGGCATGTTTCCAGTGTTAACTCTTGTATATGTGGACAGGGGTTTTCTTGCTGATCGGAAGAAACCAATCATTTTCGATGGCAAGGCTCGATACCGTAAAAAATATCAGTGGCCTAACTGAGTGGTATGGGAAGAACAAAAGGCTCAGAAGTTTGGTGAATCTTGTTGTTGTAGCAGGATTCTTCCGACCCAGCAAAATCGAAAGATAGGGAAGAAATCGCAGAAATTAAAAAGATGCACTCCTTGATAGAGAAATACGAACTCAAGGGTCAGTTCAGATGGATTGCAGCTCAAACTGACAGATATCGAAATGGAGAATTGTACCGCTGTATTGCCGATACCAAAGGAGCTTTTGTGCAGCCTGCTCTATACGAAGCTTTTGGTCTAACTGTCATTGAAGCAATGAACTGTGGATTGCCCACATTTGCCACTAATCAAGGTGGTCCTGCAGAAATTATTGTTGATGGTGTTTCAGGGTTTCACATTGATCCCAACAATGGCGACGAGTCAAGCAACAAGATAGCAGATTTCTTCCAGAGATGCAAAAAAGATCCTGAATATTGGAATAGGATCTCGACAGGAGGCCTTCAGCGCATATACGAGTGGTAAATATAACTTAGATAACATCGCAACTCATCGCGCAGAACATTTGTTTGATCCTTGATTGTGCTTCTTCACAGCTATACGTGGAAAATCTATGCAAAGAAGCTCTTGAACATGGGGTCCATGTATGGGGTTTGGAGGCAAATGAACAAGGAACAGAAACTTGCTAAGACGAGATACATTCAGATGATGTACAATCTCCATTTCAGGAACTTGGTGAGTTATCTGAGTTGGAGACTTATAAGGCTTTCTTTTTGATTCAAAAAAGATGCTTTGATTAATTTGAGCAATGAAAACAGGCAAAGAACGTTCCGATCCCGATCGAAGAACCCCAAGAGCAAGTGCCAAAGGTGGAGAGCAGGCCCCAAAAACCAACTCCAAAGCCAGAGACAGTACGTCCGAAGGCAACACCAGAACCTAGGCAAGTGGCACGATTTTGTTAGCAAACCAAAATGACAACATCGACGCATGACTTGCAACAGTCACTTAACAATAAAGAACTGAAACATAAACCATAAAAGCACATTGAAGTTCTTTAGAATGCAACTAACACCTTGCAACCTTTCAGGGACCAGAAGATCCCGGAACCAGAGCTTCCAAGGTGAGAAATTTTACCCGACCCGTCGTATTGCCTTGAGCAGTGATCCCATTTATCGGGGAATCTAATGCACATGGAGACGCACAATCAAATGCACAAACCACATCATTTTCTTCTAGTTTTTTAGGAAACTTATGTAGGAGGAGCCGAGTATTAAAGAAGCTAGAAGGCTATGATGAGCTAACGAGGTTTTAATTCGCAGGGAGAAAGATTTCCAAGGAAAGCCGCTCGCCTCGAGGATAGGGGACCGAGTTTGCCCCTGGAATTGGTGGTGCCTCACAATGACATTCATTTTGCTCTCATATTACGCCCTGTTGAAGCTTTATATCTCAGATTGACCTCAGGGGCACCATGGCAAACATTGAAGTCATACCAGAACTGCACTCGATAAGAATAATGCCCAGATTCAATAAGACAAATGTCATCTTCTTTATAATTTTTCTGGCGAACTGTATCAAAGCCACTGTTGCAATGGAAAGCGCATTTTCTGTAAAGAACAGATAATAACACTTGTAGATTTGTCTCATCATGATTATCAATAAGACAATAACTTCGTTCTTATAGTTACCAACTTACTACTGTGATCTTTGAGCTGTATTGCTTGTTCTTAACAAATAGCAAGAAGAGAGAACGGAGGGTCAATGATGAGCCCGGCAAAGAAGTCCTACTTCCAGTTCTTGGCAGCCCACAATTTCAAGATTATCGTTATTTACTTAATTGTGTGAAATTATCTTAAGATCCTCCCTAATTACAATTTACAAACTAATTTCAAAACTCATGCCTTTTTGTTTTTTGTCTATTTACAGCAACTTTTATTTGCAGGTACGGTTTTCAAAAAGGTTTTACACTTTTGATTGTTGGTACCATCAAGAATCATAGAGATTAAATATGTAAAAAGGTAAAATTTCAAGAAATTAGGGAGTAAAACTTTTGGATTAAGTCAAAGGCGAGAGATATATTTTAACAAAGATGAGAGAAATAACTACGAATTGAAAAATAAAAGAAGTGACATGCGAAATCCCCATTCCGAATTAAAGAATAGTTTAATATTCATATGAAAAACATGTGTTTTTTTATTTTTATTTTGAAGACAATCCAATTTATTCCCGCTCGCTCCTTATGGCATCATCATCATCCTCCTGAAAACCACCTTCTAAACCTCCGCTCCACTCTGCCAAAAATGTCGCATTTAGCTCCTGAAAATTGAATCCATCCCAAGGGAAGAGCTTCTTCTGGGCTTCTCGTATGGCTTCTCTTCTTCCTCTTCAAAACCCGCCATTTCTGTTTCCACCCCCAACAACACTCACATTCGCAGCAGAGCAGAGCTGTCGTCCATGCTCTGTTTCTTGCTCTGTTTCGCCTCCTTCGAGCTCTCGCAGCTCCCCTCTCTCCTTCCTTCCCTCTCTGCGTCCCGATCGTCCCGCTTCGCCGCTCGTAGAGCTCGCCTCGGGCTCGTCCGCTTGGCAATGACGTTGCCGCCGGTGTCGACTGAGCTGCGGCGGCAGGGTCAAAACGAGAGAACACAATGAGTTAAAAGACTTCGCTAAATTTTCTTTTTCAAGATTGCCGGAGAAGAGAAGAATCAGAAGGTTTTCTTGCGACAGAGAAGACTTGATAGAGGTTTGCTTTGCGACATTAACTTCCTTTCTTGAATTAAACATTCGTAATTCCCCACTTCTTTCAACCATGATAGTTCTTTCTCCTCATCCCAATCCATGCCTCTTCCCTCTCCCACAGTTCTCTCACTATATAAGCACATTCCCATCAAGGCAAGAAGGAACAAGATCTCCTTTGAGAATTCCAAGTCTTGTCGGGTTTCTCGCATTTCTTGAATAGCCGAAATGGCCTCGGGTTCAGTCATTAAGAGAGCGGATTTGGGGGCTGATAGCATGCAGGACGTGATGAAGTCAAGTAGGCATTACCTGAAAGAGGTGCTTTGCGAGGTACTTGAAAGTTGATTCTTGGTATCTTTGGGGTCTGGTCTGGTTCCTAAGTTCTTGATTTTCTTTTCGTGTGTTATGCGTGTCACGTGGAAATACATAAAGTCCAATCGTTTCTTGATTTGGTTCTCGGTTGGATAAGGTTTGTGGCAACTGGGAAGAGCTTTGATGAAACGTCGAGAGGTTATGGAAGAAGTGGAGCAGTCAATTGAAGACAATGTTGAGAGGGCTCAGGTTCTTGAAGGCCAGCGTGGGTTCATTCTCAGCTCCACTCAGCTCCTCTCTCTCTCTCGCTCTCTCATGCGCACATGCGTTTGTTGGCTATCTGCCTTGTATAATATGATTTATTTTGTGTTGCGGAGGCCAAGCGATCGAACAATAAATTGATGAGAATAAGAAAATAAATCGAACACACCAGGATTTACGTGGTTCGGTCGTAGTGACCTACATCCACGGGGGAAGCGCACGGAATTCCACTTATAGATCAAGCGATACAACAGAGATTCACAACCACGCTCGAGTCACTCAAACACTCTCGGTGTTTCCCAAGCCCCAATTACACCCAATAACTCACGCGGTGTTTAGCCCCACAATTTCCTCACGAAATAATCTCTCAATCTCGTAAAAGAATTGTACACAAATCTTAACACAAGATTTTCGCTTGAACACCGATTTTTCTTGGATATAATTCACGAACAAGAATCTACGGAAACACCTACTGCCAAACGCTCACGAACGTCTTCACGTCAACGCGGCGCTTCAAGACTTCTTTATCAACAATAGCTCTCTTCCTTGTAAACCAACATATAAGCTATAAATATAATATACGTCCATCGCCTCGAAAGAAGTCCAATTCGGTCAGCACATATTGGTCAGGAAGGAAATCAAAGTTGACTGAATATTGTCCCCACGTTGGACTTTCCAATTTCAGTCCAAAAGCCCAACATAATATAGGAAAGAATATTTTCTTCTTTCCTCTTCTTGCCGTGAATTCCATAAGAATTAGGAAAGAATAATATTCTTTCTTTCTTCGTTGATTCCAATTTCATATCAAGAAATATCCAATTTAAAATATTCAGATATCCACACAAATAATTTTGAGTCGGGTTTTATTTATTGGGCTCAAATTCGGACATATTTTCAACAATTTGCAAGATATACTTAAGGCCCTTTTCTCAGACATCCAGGGGCTGCAGATTTGTCTGACTTTTAACAACTGCCCAAATTTTGATTAACTTGTATAGACGCTGTCGATTAATGAAATTACTTAAGATCGCTGTTTTGTATGTTCCATGTCAGCATAATTGGCTATCGATGCGAATGGCAGGGCTTGATGCAGTTCTTAAACAGCCTTAGGTTTTCATGTATTCTCATAATTGTAGCCTCCATTATTAGTATTGACATCTGGTGCTTGAGATTCTGTCAAATTTTGTGTCTTGAGAATATGCAGGAGGGAGCTGTAATTCCCCCATATGTTGCATTGGCAGTTAGACCAAATCCCGGTATTTGCGAATATGTGAAGGTGAATGCTGGTGATCTTGAAGTATAAGTTACCACAACTAAGGAGTACTTGAAGTTGAAGGAGGCGGTTTTTGATGAGAACTGGTACATGCTTGAGATATCAAGGAATCTCAAAGAGAATACCTTTCAGATAATAGTTATTCATGTAGTTCATCTATATAACAACTTTGTTCAAAGCGCCATATAGCTATTTATGCGATTGTTCTCTGCTACAGTGACATAGCCCCATGGCCCAACTTCATATTTTCCCTCATTGCGCAAAATGGCTTAATTCATTATGCAGGGCAAACGAGGACAATTCACTGGAAAGAGATTTTGAAGCCATTGATTTCAGGGCTCCTTGCATGGCACTCCATTCGTTTATTCAGAATGGATTGAACTCCATCACAAATTTAATGACCTCTAGGATCAGTTGGGACAGTCAAAGTGCAAAGTCTTTTCTTGAATCCTTGCTAGCCCTCATCCATCATTGAGAGATGCCCATGTTCAATTGTGGAATTGGCAATAGAAGAAAACAGAACAAAAAAGAACCATCAACCATGCAATAATTTCTATGAAACTGCAAGAAATGGACGAGATGCACCTATAGAGCACTTCGAGCAGAGGTTATTAGTTTGTCCTCACTTGTAGAAAAGAAACATGCTCAACTCCTTTTGTATTGCAATTAAACTTGGCTTACCAATTATCTTTTTTCCAGGATTACAGAACCAGGCTTTGAAAAAGGCTGGGGGTGCTACTGCAGAAAGAGTGAAAGAAACCATGCATATTCTGTCCGAGTTGCTTCAAGCTCCAGCCAGCAAGAAATGTACCTGTTCATTAGCAGGCTTCCTATGATTTTCAATGTTGTCATAATCTCTCCTTGTGGCTACTTTGGCCAGTCAGTTGCCCTTGGGTTGCCATATACAGGTGACATGGTGCTAAATATATGGATATTGCACATCGTTCAAATGTAGTAAATTATAAAAGGTAATTCCATTTATGACTTGTTTAGATTTTCAATTATTCATAGTGCAAATCTGACTACATAAAAGTTACGATGCTGCACATTTTCTGCAGGTGGTTTACATTCTAGATCAAGTGAAGGCTTTGGAGGAAGAGCTGCTCCTGAGAATTAAGCAGCACGGCGTTGCAGTGAAGCCTAACATTCTTGTGGTAATTGACTCTCAAGACCATGGAGATTAGTTCTCTAGTCTAGATGACAATAACCTACAAATAGAAAGATTTCTCTGTCTCATCTTTTGCAATTCCACTTATGCAGGTTACACGACTTATCGCAGACGCAAAGCAGACCAAGCGTGACCAGGAGTTGGAGCCAATCTTCAAGACCAAGCACTCTTACATTCTTCGGGTCCTTTCAAGACACCAGAAGGAGTCGTTCTTCGCCAATGGGTGTCCCGTTTTGATATCTTTCCTTTCCTAGCAAAGATTTGCTCAGGCATTCATTCTGAAACTTTTTGCTTCATCAGCAGTTTTTAGGTATTATGGAGGTTGGTGCATAATTGTCTTGTATATGTGTGCGCGTGTTCATCTTGTCAGGATGCGGCTGCAAGAATCATGGAACACATGGATTAAAAACCGGATCTTATAATTGGAAACTGCTCAGATGGAAACCTGGTGAGATCACTTATTGCTAGCAAACTAGAAATAACATGCGTTTGGTGATCGTTAATAATCTGCCTTTTCCCTCTCGTTCCAGGCTAATCCTGTAAAGCCCATGGAAGACCTAAAATCTTATGAGCTGTTTTTTTTCTACTGAATGTTGGCTTCTTCTGCATCCAATCCAGGGTACTATAGCTCATGCCCTAGAGAAAACCAAGTATGAGGACTCGGATGCTAAGTGGAAGGAGCTTGATCCGAAATACCACTTTTCATGTCAATTTACTGCAGACTTGATTGCGATAAATTAGATGGATTTTGTCATAACTAGCACATACCAAGAAACTGCAGGAAGGTTAGTTTTGGTCCTTCAAACCTGATCAAATTTGTTAAGCGACTTATTTTCAATGATGTTGATCAGGATGCTATCTTTCTCCAGACAATCTGTGCCTGGGGCATATGAAAGTTACAGAGTGTTTACTATGCCAGGCATTTTCGGGTGGTCTCTGGCATCAATGTTTTTGACCCGAAGTTGAACATTGCTTGCCCGGGGGCCCATAATACTGTGTACTTGCCCTTCACACAGAAAGAAAGGAGGCTGACTAATGTTCACCCTGCTATTGTGGAACTACTATAATACAACAAGGAGGACAACAACGAGCATCTGTGAGTCCCTTTCCTAATCTGTTTATTTAGGGAGGGAACATTTGCGTTTGATGTCATATATTGTTAACTCTTGGATATGTGGACAGGGGATTTCTTGCCAATCGGAAGAAACCAATCATTTTCTCAATGGTAAGGCTTAGTAAAATGAAAAATATCACTGGTCTAACCGAGTTGTATGGGAAGAACAAAAAGCTGAGAAGTTTGGTGAATCTGGTGGTTGTAACAGGATTTTTTGACCCAGCGAAATCAGAAGATAGGGAAGAAACTATGGAAATAGAAAGAATGCACTCCTTGATTGAGAAATACCAACTCAAGGGTCAGTTCAGATGGATAGCAGCTCAAATTGACAGATGTCGGAAAGGAGAACTTTACCGCTGCATTGCAGATACGTGGGGAGCCTTTGCGCAGCCTGCACCATATGAAGGGTTTGGTCTAACGGTTGTTGAAGCACTGACCTGTGCATTGCCCACGTTTGCAACTAATGAAGGGGGTCTTGCAGAAATGATTGTTGATGGCGTTTCAGGATTTCTCATTGATCCCAACAATGGTAATGAATCAAGCAACAAGACCTCTGATTTCTTCGAGAGATGCAAAGAGGAGTCCTGAATATTGGAATAGCATCTCGATAGCTGGTCTTACTACATAACGACTGGTAAGTACAAAAAGTAAGGCATACGAGGCAACTCATTGTGCACAACTTCTATTTGATCCTTGATCGCGCTTCTTGGCAGCTATACATGGAAGATTATATACAATGAAGCTCATGAACATGGGGTCCAGGTATGGAGTCGAAGGCAAATGAACAAGGAACAGAAACTAGCTAAGAGAAGATACATTCAGATGCTTTACCACATAACGACTGGTAAGTACAAAAAGTGAGGCATACGAGGCAACTCATTGTGCACAACTTCTATTTGATCCTTGATCGCGCTTCTTGGCAGCTATACATGGAAGATTATATACAATGAAGCTCATGAACATGGGGTCCAGGTATGGAGTCGGAGGCAAATGAACAAGGAACAGAAACTAGCTGAGAGAAGATACATTCAGATGCTGTACAATCTCCAGTTCAGGAACTCGGTAAGTCATTGAGTTCTGAGGTTTGTAAGGCTTCTGTTTGACTGGAGAAGAAGGTTTTGATTCATTCGAACTATGGAAATAGGCAAATAACGTTCCTGTCGGGATCGAAGAGCCCCAAGAACAAACACCAATGCTGGAAACCAAACCCC
The DNA here is from genome assembly GCA_024733475.1 of Syzygium grande. Lineage (NCBI taxonomy): Eukaryota > Viridiplantae > Streptophyta > Magnoliopsida > Myrtales > Myrtaceae > Syzygium > Syzygium grande. Next base: position 21,070,784 of record JAMXDD010000010.1, read on the forward strand.
CAGAACCAGCTCCAAAGCCAGAGACTGCACCTACAAAGCCGACATCAGAACCAAGGCAAGTGACGTGATTTTGTTGGCAAATGGCAAAAGTACTAGGACAGCATAGAAGCATGCGTCACGCTGTCACATACAAATGCAAAACTGAAACATAAACTATGAAAGCACATTGAAGTTCTTTAGAAGCTTATTACCTCGAGCAGAAGGCAATGTAATGCACACGGAGACACAAACCTGCACAAACCACATAATCTTGTTCTAGTTTGATGAACTTAGGAAAAGCAAATGAGTATTAAAGAACCTATGATGAACTGAGAAGGTTTTTATTCTCAGCGAGGAAGATTTTCAAGAAGAACGACTCATCTCAACCAGAAGGGATCAAGTACTATGCCCCTCGAATTGGTGGTGTCTCACGATGACATTCATTTCACTCTCATACATGAAGCCCTGCCGTCTCTCAGATCGACCTCAGGGAGACATGCTCAACATTTGAAGCCATACCAAGGCTGCACTCAATAAGAATAATGCCCGGATGCAATAAAACAAGTGTCATTGTCCTTTTCTTTTCGATTTCACTGGCAAACTGTACCAAAGCTACTGTCGCATTGTTATTCGTGTTCCGTGTGAAGTAATATAATCACATTTATGGATTTGTCTTATCATTGTTATTGATAATATCATTTTTGTTCTTGCTACTGTGATCTTTGACTGCACGCTGCAGCTTGTCCCTGACAAAAAGGAAAGAGGAAAAAATGTTTGGAACAAAAGATGAACCATGAGCCTGGCAAAAGAAGCTCTACACCTCCTTCTCGTTCTAGGCAGCCCAAGATTCAAAGATCTCCAAGGGGGCCCATAAGAAATAGATTGTCCCTACTTTTTTTACGCGAATTCATCCGAAGACTTTGTCTAATTACGACCCAAATCCGCTTATTTTAAGACATGTACATTGCTTGAGAGTTCAGTATGCAATGATTTATGCTTTGCATACATGGCACTGCCGACGTCGTACAAATTGTAAAATTTTCAAAATCCAGAATGTAATTTTGCAAAAATCTTAAAAAGACAATCGAAAGTCATATATGTTTGGATAAAAATAGGTTTAAGGGCACCATATATTACGATACAACTAGGAAAAAAAATGTCGTTTTTAGAATCCTGGTTTCCAAATGAAATAAAAATGGAGCATTTTTTCGTGACATCTAGGTAGCGAATGATAACCATTTTGTTCCAGAATAAGTTCCTGAAACAGAAATAGATTTTTTTTATTTATGGTTCCAGGATGAGTTTATGAGAAAAGAAACCCGTTTGATAAAGACAAAAAATTTTTATTTTTGGAACAGAAACCCGTTTGATAACAGTACAAAATTTCTATTTCCTGAAACAAAAATCCGTTTGATAAACAAAACAAAATTCTATTTCCAGGAACAAAAATCCATTTTTTTAGAAATGGAATAAAAATAATTAGAAAATCCAAAAAATTCCTAAAAATCTCAAAAAAAATTCAAAAAATCCAAAAAAAATTGAAAAATTATAGAAAAATTCATTGTAATGTCCAAAAAAAAAAAAAAAATTCAGATTTCGGGAAAATAGGAAATTTGTTGAATTTTTTCAAAAAAATCAAAAAATCAAAATTTTCAAAACTTCATAGAATGGCTTAAAATACCTATGGCCACCCACTTTTAGTAAAATTTAAAATTTTTTTGTTGCCCAAAAAAATAAAAAAATCAAAAATTTTAAAACTTCACAAAATAGTTTATAATACATGTGGCCACCCACTTTGAGTGAAATTTAAATTTTTTAAGGTGCCCAAAAAAATTCAAAGACTCAAAAATTTCAAAACTTCACAGAATAGCTTAGAATATTGTGGCCACCCACTTTTAATTGAAATTTTAATTTTTTAGGTGAAAAAAAAGCAAAAAATAAAAAATTTCAAAACTTCACAGAATGACTTAGAATATCTTTGGCTAACCCACTTTGAGTGAAATTTAAATTTTTTTAGGTGCCGGAAAAAATATAAAAACATAAAAAATAAAAAAATTTTAAAACTTCACAGAATAACTTAGAATGCCTCTAGCCACCCACTTTAAGTGAAATTTAAATTTTTTTAGGTGCCCAAATGGTATTTTTGGTTTTTTAATTTTTTTGGCACCTAAAGAAAATTAAATTTCACTCAAAGTGGATGGCCATATGTATTCTAAGCCATTTTGTGAAGTTTTGAAATTTTTGATTTTTTGATTTTTTTTATTTTTTTCGGCTCCTAAAAAAATTTAAATTTCGCTCAAAGTAGATGGTATGAGATTCTAAACCATTCTGTGAAGTTTTGAAATATTTTTATTTTTTTTTTAGGCACCTAAAAAAAATAAAATTTCGTTCAAAGTGCGTGTCTATGGGTATTTTAAGCTATTCGTGAAGTTTTGAAATTTTTGTTTTTATGCTTATTTTTATTTTTTTGGCATCTAAAAAAAATTAAATTTCGAGGCCATAGGTATTCTAAATCATTTTGTGAAGTTTTGAAATTTTTTATTTTTTTCGACATCTAAAAAAATTTAAATTTTGCTCAAAGTAAATGGCCAGTATTCTAAGCCATTTTGTGAAGTTTTAAAGTTTTTTATTTTTTGCTTTTTTTTTTCCACTTCAAAGACCGTGACTTCCAGATGAATATGTGTTTTGAAGAAAGAGTTCTCTCATAAATGATTCTCATTTTTGGTCTAGAAATAGAAAACCTACTTTTTTTTTGTTTTGATTTTTGGTTCAGAATCGGTTCTAGAACAAAAATGAAATTGCATTAGCAAATGGGTTTCTGATCTAAAGTTATTTCTGAGAACAGAAAATCAGTTTTGGACAAAACTATAATGGTTATCATGCTCCACCTTATACTGGAAATAAAAATCGAAACCAAACTGGTCTTATAAAACTCTCGAGCAAAAATCTCACGGACAGGACTTCCTGACGAAGAAAAAGGAGAAAAAAAAGAAAAAATTCCCGCTCGCTTCTTCTTCTTCTTCCTTCCTTCTTCTTCTTCTTCCTTCCTTCTCCCATCGTCTTCCTCAGTCCGACTGTCCTCCTCCTCCTCCTCCTCCTCCCCCGAGAAAGATGCCGCTTTTGCCTCTCGAAACCATACCCAGGAAGCGATTCCTAGGGTTCCTCATCTGGCAGTCCATACCCACGGCGCTCCTCTTCTTCCTCTCCAGGGCCGCCGTCTCCGCTCTCGCCCCCGCCGCCGCTCCCGCTCCCCCCCGCCGAGGCGGCGGCGGCGGCGTCGGCGGCGGCAGGGCGGCGTCGATCCTCGGCTGCTTGCTCTGCTTCGTCGCCTTCGAGCTCTCGCAGCTCCTGTCCTCCGCCTCCCTCTCCTTCCTCTCTGCCCCGCGGCCCGATCGCCCCGCCTCGCCCCTCGAGCTCGCCCTCGGGCTCGTCCGGTCGGCGGTCGAGTCGCGGCCGGCGCCGCCCGAGCTGCGGCGGCGGGCTAGGGCTTCGCTGGCCATTGCGACGTTCGTGGCGGCGTGCGCGGTGTCGAGCTTCTTGTCGGCGGCGGCGGTGTGCTGGGGGGTGAGCTCGGGGGATTCGATTGGGAGAGTGGTGGGGTTTAGAGGTTTCGTGGTTGGGCTGTTGTACGGGGCGTTGTATGTTTATAGGCGCAGATGGGTATTGAAGTTTCCCATTGTTCAGGTTGGTGAAGAATCATTTTGCTGTTAAAAGTCTGGATTGGTTCTTGGTGTTTAGCCTCAAATTTGTTGTGTTAAGTTTAGTGTTGTATGCAACGTGTGACCTCACTGCTTTTCTTGTTCATCCTTTATATTGTTTCAATGTGTAATTCCTGTGTTAGTTGGAAAAGAAAATCATTACCACAATTTATGAGATAAGTTTCTGGTTAAGTTTCTAAACTGCAGAAGTAGTCGACTGATGAATATAATCATGGGACGGCGCACCAGGAATCGTATTAATCATAGATGGGAGCACAGGTGAACTTATAGAATGTCAATGTGGAGGGATATAAGTGCACTCTCACAGTCTGCAGAAAATTATCATGATGTAAGATCATTATCGATTAGTTTTCTAGAGACACACTAATGAGTCGCAGACACATTAAATTAATGCCACGGTTGTGAAGAATGAATGCAATAACCTCCCCGTCAATGAGGGAGCAAAATAGCCTAAATTTGTTGCCAGCTAATGAAAGAGGTTACTGTAACTACTAATGTAGAGATCTACCTCTGGGATGGGCGTAAATATATGGGTCAAACTATCAAGAGTAGTTTGTAGTGTTAGTTCTTATGTAGTCTCCTTTGGAGTTTATGCATGGCATGCGATAAGCATATATACCAAAAAGGCACTTGATAATAATTCTTTTTGGGTGCCACTGCTAACTATAGGAGAAGGTTCCATGTTCCGTGCACGATTACTCCAGACCAGGGGGAACATGCTCACATGGCTGCACACACGAGCACTGGCCATAGGCTACATTTAGTTGCAGTGTGGCTGACCTATGGTTGGGGAGGTTTGAAACAGCAACTTCATAGTTTTTGCATCAAGTTTCTACCTTATTTTGCATGGAAGATACTGATTGCCTCAAGTGTAAAATTATGGAAAAGTTAAACTGCAAACTTCCAAATAATCTGATGCTGATGTGGCTTTTGAAGTGGCTGGCAGAGTTTTGTTTGCTCAAGTTAACTTTCAGTGGGAACCTAGATAAGTGATTGCAACCTGTTCTGTGAAACATATGATCAGAGCGGTTTACTAAAGGTGCTTTGGTGAATTGGGAGGATCTGCAAGTAGAATTGTGGAATTTATCAGTTTTATCTATTATAGAATCTTCATTTCCTTATGTTACTTAATAGGTTGGTTTCTCTATATTTTTTAAAGTATTATACATGATTTCTGACATTGATTTCTACCAAACAGCGGACACTATACTTCAGCTTCAAGATGGGATTGCCTGCTGCTGCCAGAAATGCTTTTAAATTTTCTGGTGCTGCCTATGTATTTTCATCTCTGCTGTTAGCATTTCTTCCTGATCATCACTATGTTAAGACTAGCATGGGAAGATTCTTGCTTGAGCAAATTATCTTTTACGTGGGGACTCTTGCTGTTTTCCTTTGCTGGGAATTGAGTCATCATTTGCACCAGGTGAGTGCTTGTCGCTATACGAAATGTGGTTGCATATTGATGCAAGGTGTGTATATGTTAATTTCCTTTTTGATAGATGTAAAATATGTGTACACTTTGCTTCATTATCTATCTTATGGAATGGCTCTCCAAATCCTTGATCCAGTTACCGTGGAACTGAAATTTTTTATTTCACAGGCACATAAGACTTCTCATCTTGTGTTCTGTTTCTGGATTTGTTTTTAGCCATAAATTTCTACAAAAATAAAACAGAAATGACTGAAGTCAAGTTAGGGTTTTATGCAGCTAAATGTAATCAGTTAATTCACGTTGACAATCATTAATCTGTTTACATCTATTACGTTTAACGTTTGACCTTTGGCTATATATTCCGGAAAAATAAAAAAGCTTTTTTGAACCAAGAACCGGCATTCTATATGAGCAACCACCATGTGCAAGCCTCAAACTAATCTTTTTCAATTTTAATTATAAGTCAAGTTTTACGTGATCTATTAGAACCCTTTTCCTTCATTTAGTGCTAAGAAGATGTTACATCGGTAGATCTTTTCTTTTTAAGCTTTGGTCATGTGGAATTTTTTTTTTCTTCTATAGAAAACTGCTCGGAGAAGATAAATCTCTGAGTAAGGAGAGTTGGTGGGTAGCTTCCAGCCGAAGTAGATGAAAGATTGCTGAAGCCCTTGTGGCTTAGTGGCATCTTATATTATTAAAGATGAAGGCAAGGGTTAAAACCTTAATACCTCTGTGCCTAAGTTTCTTAGGAGAAAACTGTTGGTCTGTTGACGGTTGCAAAAGGAAAGACAATTTTTTTTTTTTGTTCTGGTTTGTTCATGTACTAAGTTGAATGATCGTGTTTCGTTGTCGTAATCAATATATGCTTTCTTGTGTCTTTTCTTCATGTGGCGGAGGATTTGCTGGAGTTGCCTCATCTGTATCGCTGACCCGTTTCCTCATTTACGTGTCTCCTTGCCAAAGCTGTTAGCTTTATCTGGTTTCTTTTTGTTTGATATCTTTTGTGTGGCTTCAGGTCTTACATACAAAGAGGTTCATATTTGCTCCCCCAAGAGGATCGGCTGCAGCAGAAACAAATCCAAGCGAACCGCTTCTTGCAGCCTTGGAGGAAAGTTACCCAAGTTCTCTTGTTCACTATCTTGCTTATCTTGATCTCTGCATGGTTAGTGAGAATAATGTGGATACTTGGCGGCGAGCTGCTTTCTTTGAAGAAACTGGTGACACTTACAAAAGAGTTATAGCTGTATGCCTGAGGCCTTTGGAAAAGCTTGCATCAAAATTAGCTGAAGGTCTAGAAACTTCTGCTGATAAAAGCTACCCACTTTCAAATCAGTTACTCTCCCCTACCGACCTTCAGCTAGATTCATCTTGCTATGAACCGCTAAATCATTATCAGGTATGGCAAACTATCCGTCCTAGTCGCCTTTTGCTTCCTGCACGTATTCTGGTGTTTGTATGGTGTGCAATTATCATTTTGTACTTCATTTGCAGAACGTTACATATACTACTGTAGCATGGGTTTTTTTTTTGGTCATGCTTAAACCTGACATTCTGGGAATCAATGACATTGTTCTGTTTTGCAGTTCACATTTGTGACATGAGCATTGTTTGAAAGCACCTTTGTTTGCAAATCAATCCACTGTATACATCAGCCATGCTTATATTCTTGGCTGTTAAATGCCCCTTCATGTCTCTTTTAGCTATTAAATGCATGTGCCATTTGGACAAATGCATTCTCTGTTGTGTACCAATCTGGAGAATGTACTTGTGAAATGACATGTGCGTTATCAACGGGTTTGAGTGCTTGTCATCTCTCTTTTTTTTCCTTTTTTTGGTTGCTTTGGCTTTGCTAGTAGTCACCACCCTGTCAAACTTAGTAATTTATTTATCCTTTTCAGTAATCTCAGTTGTTAACTTGCGAATTGAGATTTGATGTGTACTGAAAAGGAGACAAAAAAGAGAGAAGGGGGGGGGGGTGTTATGGTGTGTGTTTTACTCTCACAAGAGAGAGCTTCTGGAGCAACAGTTAGAAGATGGAAAGCCGAAAGATATGACTTATGCTTTACATATTCGAGTGCCTATGCCAGTAGAGAGCCTAAATAACTTGAGCTTCTTTCTCAACGGAGGTTGCCATGTTACTTGACTGTCATTTTTAACTAGATCTAGCAAAGAAATTAAAATTATATAGCTGAATCATGATGACTTGTAGTTCTAATGACTCAATGTTTTGTATATTCTTGATTTTGTACAGTTGTATGCGTGGTGTGCCAGAGCTGCTGCCTCTCTGACCGTGCACTCACACAAGGAGGACAGATACGGTGTTGCTCAGCTTTCTGGCAGCAATGCTGCTGTTTTATCTAACCTATTGTCTTGCCTACTCGCGGTTGAATCATTCATGGGGAAGAGGACCCACTTGCAATCCCAGCACCACTTTATGGGAGCCGGTGGTATTAAATGGGCGACCCCAAATGCTGGAAGGAGGTATTTTCCATCCGCTACTGTGGGTAAGAAAAGAGGTTCTCCTCTGCATTCAAAAGCATATGCTATTGCTGATATTCTTAGGACATCCATATACCAAATAGTGTCTGCCTTCCACGACGAAATGCTCGCCAGTGCCAAGTCTGGCATTCTTGAAAAGGATTGGACGATCAATTCAAAGCCTCCATTTGGCACTCGTGATCTTCTCTTGCAGAAATTGCGTCTCTTCTTGGATTTTCGGGCTAGCTAACTGTCTCTCAGACTTCCCTCATTATATGTCCAACTGTCTCTTTTGCCTCTTGTATCATTTGAGCACTCTGAAGAGTCAAGACGCCACAGGATGTAATTTTGTCGAGAGATAAATATAAGCATTCATTAGGGTGAGAGAATGTTTGCATGCTTACTCCCAAGTATATGCTGTGTTAGCTAAATAGTAGTACTTCGCTGGGATGCTGTCTGATTAATGGATTGGCTCTGAACGTAGGCCTCTTGGAATGTCTGTTGGTTAGGTTTCATGTACAATCTTGGAAGTGAGTGAACGCTTGAGTTTTTCATCAGACGCCATCCAGACCTGAATTCTAATGTAGAAAGATGGTGGGAACTGAACCTATTCTTGAGCCATCCATTGGCTTCAGTAGTTTGCTTTAAATTGCATCAATAACTCATCATACCTTGTAAGATTCTAGCATATGATCTCTTTCTAGGAAAGGGCAAGAAAAGATTCGTCAATTTTGTCAAACATAAGATGTGGCCACAATCTTCTTGTGCATCTGTTGTCATTTTCAAATATCTCCACTCACTATTATTTCTGTCAAGTGGCATACACGTCCTCCCCATTGAAGAAGCACCCGTCCCACCTTGTGTGCTGCATGCGAAGAGCACCCACAATCAGCTTTTTTCCTGGTTCACGTCAATAGTCGTGAAATTGGACGAGGGTTCATGTTTTATATCCCTAAAGAATTATGTTAAGTAGCACGTATTCCGTCTAGGAGCAACTTAGCACGATCCTATCGGGTATGTATGGTATTATAGTGCGTCAGGAGTTCTTTACCTTTTGACGAGGTGTCCGGTCCAGGTCCACCATTCGATGGGAGCGGCTTCCACGCATCCGACTGCTTACTGCGAGACCTGTTCATATAGGATCAATTGCACATGTGGAAACGATGTTGAACCAGTCAGTTTCGGCTTCACCGAATTTCCAGGATGAAAAATAGGGGGACAAACAGAAGATCTCTCGCATGAAGCTGAGGTCACTCCAACCTCTTCCCCCACGGATGGTGGGGGATGAGCAGAAACTTCATGATCCTCAAAAGGAGAAGACGTGGACATCATCCTCTCCTAGGAATCGTGAAGAAGCGAAAGACCTCGAAAATAAATTAAGGCCCGCCGATCAGCATCAGGAGTCTTGCTCGGATTGTCACCGCTTAAAAAAAAAGGTGCTTTAGGCGATTAAGTGCCTTACTACGTGCGCCGCTTTACATTATTGTGATAGGAGAACAACACAATCATCACCACACCAGTTTCGCATACAGGGTAAACCACACTCCCAACTTTGCTGTGGAGAACAGTGTTTAATTTTTATGTTTCAACACTACTTGTAAATGATTGCATTGTATTGCATTGTGCGTACTTAAATATGTACGGATGATTTAGGTAAACCAATTGGAAAAATGTGTGATTATCTAGTCGAGCGTAGCCTAGCTTCACAAAAGATCGGCCTTAGGGACCGTTCGAACCAGAGTTATTAGCCGACATAATTTCCACAGTGACGATGAGACCGGGATTTGAAGTTCTCTCTTATGCTATGTTTGGGAGAGAGGGCGAGGGAATTTTGAGAGAAAATTTACGAAATTTCAAATTTTTTTCTCGTCTCTTTCTCATAAAAATCTTTATTAGTTTTCCCATTTTCCACCCAAAATTTCATTGTTCCATTTTCCTTCATATCTCAGAAGTAGCGTTAACGTCAACATCTTAGACAGTGACATCATCTGGCCTTCAGAAACTCGAAACTTCCAATTAGATTAGAAAAATTCTTCTTTTTCCTTGCACTTGCATTAAAGCGCATAATGAAGCAAAGTGATGGAGCACTTAGCATTTGGAAGACGGTCTCTTGTGACTAAAAGGATAGTGCTTGGCAGTTTGCACTCAGCACATTGGTCAGTCACGTCCCGCGGATTATAATGAAATATGAGATAGCTTAAGCTCTTGAACTGGGGTTTTGTGTTAAGCATGGATAATAGTGAAGTTAATTAGGGTTAACCTACCATTATGTCATGTCATTATATGCACGATACGTGATGCTAATACTCTTGTACTAATGATCCAAACTGATAAAATATGTCTCGAGTTTGAGCCTGTTGAACAAACCTGACCCAAATTAAACCATGTCTAAAGCAAGAAAGTTGAAAGCCGAGTCTTGCGTAGCTGAAAATTACTTCAGACTTGATGTTGGCTTCGATATTTTGGTATTGGACTCCAAGATTGGAATTATCGTGAAAGAAAGTCTATTATTGACTTGTCACCACTCGTGTCAGAGAAAGAAAAAAAAATATACGAGAAAAGATTCACTTCCCTGCTTCTTGAAATCACGTTCAAGAAAAGGAAAGTCCAAGGGAGCTTTCTAGTCTTTGACTTGGTGAACATGGGCGCAAGAAAGAAATAAAAGATACGGATAGATTTCCTTGGTCAAATCGGTTTTGATATTTGCCCCATCAGAGTCGGACTTGGCTTCAAGTGGGCATATCTATAAATACCCATGGGTCAGGGAACACTTCTTTTGATGGAGTAGAGAAGCCCTGTTTTAAACGAGTGCTTGACTTAAATCTTACGGTAAGGTTTGCGTATATTTCCTTCATGAGATTAAAAAATTATTTCCTGGAGAATAGTGAGACTAAACACTTTATGAGTTTTGAAGTGTAGTTAGGGCTTAGGAAATGTTGAGAGAATCCGAGTAACGCGAGTGTGATTGTAATCTCCGTTGTATCCTTTGATCTATAATGAAATCCATTGCTGTTTTCCTAGCGAATGTAAATCATTACAACCAAACCACGTAAATTTTGTGTATGATTTATTTCTTATTATGTCAATTTTACTGTTCAATCGTTTGCTTTCGCAACACAAACAATCTCGTATTTTCACCACTCGTTTCGGCTCTCGTGTCTTACCTTGTCTCGTTCCCAAATTAGTCTCGTGCATCTAGGATTTATCTATTTACGATAGTAAAATTCATCATAAAAAAGTCTCGTCTCATCAGGTCACACTGGTGATCCCAAAATAATTTTTTGAACACCAAAAACCCTAAATTGGTACATTTGTGAGAAATTTATCTTCCGTTAAATTAGATTAATGTCACAAAAAATCACAAACTAGTACATCCATGACAAGCGGAGGATGAAACCCAAATTGGTATACTAGTCAACTGTTGCGTGTGATCAAATTTAGAAATTTGACGGTAAAGTTTAATGGTAATTAATGGAGGATAAAATTGTCACGGATGTACTAGTTTGGAGTTTTTATGGTTAAAAAAATTAGTTTGGGGTAAATTGTCACAAATTTACCAGTATGGAGTTTTTCGTAGTATTAAGCCTATTGTGATACATAAACTATTTCGTATAATTATAGAAGCCGAGAGTGTTAAAGATATATTTCCAAGGTTTTTCTTAGCAAGCAGATATATAATTTGAGTATTTCATCATGATTCCTAAGATATATTATTTTCAAAAGGTTAAGTTTATGATGCATGCTTTAACATATGCCGGACCTTCTTCTATATAATGGACATGGAATCAAAGGGAAGATGCAGAATCTTGCAGATCTAAGTTTTAGCATATTCATCCCCTTGCCTTAACTTTGTCCCCTCCAACAATGGAAGATGAAGAAGCACAACGACTTGTGCACATGAACATCAACCTGGCCCAGAGCAAATCGCTGCCGCCTGCAAAGCTTGAGCTAACCGTGGATGAAGTCGTGGAAGAGTACGTCGGGTCGCTCGGGTTCTCGCAGCTGCTGCATGTGTTCTTGGTGTCGCTCGCGTGGATATTCGACGCCCAGAGCGCACTGGTCATGATCTTCACCGACGCCCAGCCGTCGACTTGGAGGTGCAAATCGCCGGGTTCATGTATCGATGCCGGTGGAGATGAAGGCGCCCTCACTTCGGTTTGTCAATTTGAGCCAGGGACTTGGGAGTGGGTTGGTGGCAACACCAGCTCGGTGATCGCCGAATGGGGTCTCATTTGCGATCGCAGGTTCCTCGCCGCCGTACCCGCCTCTCTCTTCTTTCTCGGCTCTTTGTTAGGTACATTTGATTGATGAACATGTTCAAAAAGTCATATGCTTTTCCACTACTCAAAAGTACATTTCTCATGGGTTTCCTTTCGAATCACGATTCGGTTTTTCGTTCGCAGGATCCGCTGTTTATGGCCACTTGGCCGATGCGCGGCTAGGCCGGAAGAGAACCGTGCTAATTGCCTGCGTCTTGACGACATTGACCTCTTTCCTCACCTCTCTTTCACCGGATGTATGGACGTACGCCTTCCTCCGCTTCGCCAATGGTTTCGCTCGATCCGGAATCGGCATTTGCTGTCTTGTCCTTTCCACAGAAGCCGTCGGCCGCAAATGGCGCGGGCAAGTTGGCCAATACGGCTTCTTCTTCTTCACCGCCGGGTTCCTTTCTCTCCCTTGATTGCTTATCCGACGAGAAGTTGTTGGAGGGACTTGTACAGGATAATATCCGTCTTTCCCCTGCTCTATTGCTTTCTCTTGGTCCCTTTTGTTTCCGAGTCGCCGCGCTGGCTTCTCATCAAGGGCCACGACGAAGAAGCGCTCGACGTGTTGAAGAAGTTCGCAAGGCTCAATGGGAAGAAGCTGCCCTCAAATCTAGTCCTTTCCAATCCGTCTCCCCCGAAAACGGTCGGCAAAGACGAGGGCGGTGGAGGATCAATGGCAGCTGAACCAGAAGAGAGCCTGTGGAGGACCAAATGGGCTGCTCAAAGAATGATCCTAGTCATGTCAGCCGGTTTCGGGCTTGGGTTCGTCTATTTCGGCATTCAATTAAATGTCGAGAACCTCAACTTCAATCTTTACTTCACAGTGGCCCTCAACGCGATGATGGAAATCCCCGCGGTCTTCATTGGGAGCGTGCTCTTGAGCTTCATGAACCGCCGCCTGCTCTTCTCGCAGTCTGCCTTCATAGCCGGAGTCTCGTGCATCCTCTGCATCTTCTTTTCTCAAGAGAACCGCGGCAGCGGCAACGCAGATAAACAGGGCGGGAGAGGGAGTGGGAGTGGGAGCTGGGCGCAACTCATCATCGAAGGGGTGGGGTTCATGGCCGCTTCCACAGCGTTCGACGTGATTTACATCTACTGCGTCGAGCTGTTCCCCACCAATGTGAGGAACTTTGCTGTGTCCATGCTGCGCCAAGCCCTTATGTTGGGGGCCTCGATAGCGCCTCTGCTGGTCGCGGTGGGCCGACTGAGCCCATCCTTCTCATTACTCGTGTTCGGCTCGCTGTCCATCTTCAGCGGGGTCTTGAGCCTCTGGCTTCCTGAGACTAGGAATGCTCCTCTCTACGAGACCCTGAAACAGCAAGAAGAGGAGGAAAGCCTGAGCTGCACATCCGATGATTCGGGCTTTGAGCTCGGAAAGGAGGTCAGAAGTTGATAGCCCGCTGGCGATATGATCATGCGACCGCTTCAATTTGCACGACGGTGGATGAACAGAAACTGGAAAGACCGTGCACACCAGATGACCATAATCAGATGTAAACAAAGTGTAAAATATTCGATCATTGTTTCTTGTTGCAACTTCATTTAGGTTTGAAGATCCAAGCGTCAGCGTGATTGTGAAGATGTTAGGGTAAACCGAGGTACGAATAGCTATCGAAAAATGTACACTGATATCGGATTGGATTGCGATTGTTGTGATTACAAAGCTGAATTGTCGACAAGACTTGATTGATTCTGCAGGGCACATTTCGAAATACTAGAGGCAGAGTGTCAAATACGTGACAGTTTCTTCACTCTGCTTCAAAGGTGGCGACATTTTTGAAATTAGCTCTATGGAGCTTCACTGGCCAAACAAACTCTGCCGCCTGCATAACTACCATAACCGAGTGTCTGAAGCCCGAAAAGAAGGGCATATCACGTCTCTCGTGGAGGTTAGAAGTTTGACTTTTAATGTGATCCAAGATTTAATTTTGAGTGAGGATATCCATAGAAAAGAATCTGATTATATCTGCTACTTTAGAACGTTAAAATAGAGGAAGAACTAGTACACGTGTTAACAAAAGTAGTATAAACTCGAATAGACGAAATTATTCTAGGATTGGTGGTGTTGACTGTTGGAGCTGTGATAAGAAGGGGCATCTTAAAATGGATTATTTTAAGCTGAAAAAAGACAAGGGTAAGAGAATTAGAGTTGAGCCTGCAAATGATGTTGCAGCTATAGCTGATGGTAATTTAGATAATGCTGATTATGTCTTATCCATCACTAATATTTTTTTTGGTAAGGTGAGTTAATCTCGATAGATAATCATCCATCACTAATATTCGTCGTTTGATAGGTGGATTATGGATTATGGTTGTTCTTTTCACACTACACTAAATAAGAATTGGTTCGCTGGGTATCAATGCATGGGTAGTAGTAAAGTAAAAGTGGGGAACAACTTTGAGTGCGTGTTAGAATCAAAACACATGATTATACTGTGGGGACCTTTACTGGAGTGAGGCATATTTCGAAGTTGAAGAAAAACTTGATTTCCTCTAGTGCACTGAATTCAGCTGGGTGTCGATATTCTTTAGAATGTGGAATTTTGAAAATTATTCGAGGTGTTTTGGTGATAATGAAAGGAATCAAGCACAGTGGCCTGTATGAGCTTCAGAGTGAGACAGTGATAAATTTCCCTGTAGAGACATATAGGATGTATTTGTTTGAGAGTCTGAATTGTGGTATATGCGTTTGAGGAACATTAACGAGAGAAGCCTAAAGTTCTATGTGAAAAGAATTTACTATGTGGCTATGTTGCTAACAAACTTAATGTATGCACGTGTTGTGATTTAAATCAATGGCCAAAAGTGCAATTCGGTGCGATTGTCAAAGAAACCACAAAAATTATGGAATTTACTTACTTGAATATTTGTTGGTGGTCGCAGTTTCCTTTGAGGAAGAGTGCTACATTTGTGCTAACAATTATTGATGACTATTCGAGAAAGAATTGGGTGTTTGTGCTTAGGCACAAGTTTGAGATCAAGCAGTTGAGAGTTTTGATCGAAAGGAGATTGATAAGATGATCAAGCACGTGCGGACTCACAATAGCATGGAGTTTTGCTTAGAGCTGTTAAATGAATTTTGCATGAAGGCATAGTGAAACACTGCATTAGTGCCAATGAACCATAACATGTTGCAAAGTTGATGAACATAACATTATTAGAGACGGCCCACAAAATGCTATCTAGTGCTGGTATGGCTAGAAGATTCCCAGCGAATGTGCTTAGTACGACGAGCTACCTAAAAAATAGATCCCATCGATTGCAATTAAATGTCGGACTCCTGAAAAAGTATGGTCAAGTAATGTTGCCGGTTATTCTATTTTTTGAATATTTAGTTGCCCATATTATATTCGAGTAAGTTATGGTAAACTCGATGGAAGGGCTAGAAAATGCATGTTCCTAGGTTATGTACAAGGTGAGCAAAGTTATCAGTTGTAGTGCCCGGAATTAAATTAACCTGTTATCAACAGAGAAGTTACGTTTGACAAGTCTCCAGTATTTCTAGCTAGGACCGATTATACAAGTGCTTATACGGATCTGAATGGTGTTTAGCGTGAGTGGAGTTGTAACCAGAAACTCCTGAGGTAAGTAATTAACACATATGGTGCTTATAACGAGGTGGAGCCTGGAAAGTTGATGGTTGCTGTAACTGCTAATATTGACGATATGCATATTCAATCTCCTAACAAGTATTAATGCAATGATTGTTTTGCTTTATTTGTGGTAGAGGATGTTGTATCGAAAAATCATTATGGAGTAGTTAAAAGTACAAGCGGAGTTGGCATTCTAATGAGGTTCACGGTCATGACGAAGTTCAAGCAAAACTTGGACTTAGAAGATTTCTATGGCGGTTAAGCCCAGTGGGGTTATGAGAGAGTAACAATAGAGTTCGAATTTTTTACAAAACGATCATGATTTGATTTAAACGTTGAGCCAAATTTCAACCCGTTAAAAAAAAATCAGACTCAAATTAAATTGTGTATAAAGCGAGAAAGTTGAAAGCCAAGTCTTGCATATTTCGAAAATTACTTCAGATTTGACGTTGGCTTTGATATTTTGGCATTGGACTCCATGATTGGAATTATAAAAGTCTATCGTTGCCTTGTTACAACTTGTGTTAGAGAACGGAAAAAAGATAAACAGGAAAAGATTCACTTTCCTGCTTCTTGAAATCAGGGTCAAGAAAAGGAAAGTTCGGGGGAGCTTTGACTAGGTTAACATGGGTGCAAGAAAGATATAAAAGATGGGTTAATACCACAAAAAATCTTAAATTGGTATATTTATGACACATTTATTCTAAATTATTTCTTTGATCATAAAAAATTTTAAATTGGTACACTTGTGTCAATTTTACCCTGAACTATTGTTTTGATCACAAAAAATCTCAAACTAGTACATCTGTGATAATTTTACCCTGAATTTACCACAAAAAACTCCAAACTCGTATATATGTAACAATTTTACCATGAATTAAAAATTTATTTAATTTATTTTATTTTTTTATTTTTCGAATTTTTTTATTTTTTATTTTCTTTTCATCTTCAACCTTTGGCCGATCACCGGTCCGGCGATCGGCCGAGGGTAACCGGCAAGGGGCCGCCCCTCGGCGCCCAGGGGGTGTCCGGCATCCTCGCTGTAGCGGCGAGGCTGGCGCCCTCGCCAGATCCGCCCTCGCCAAATTTGGCGAGGGTGAGCCTCCTTTTTGCTTTGGGAGAGGGCCGCCCTCGCTAAATCGGAAAGAGGCGACCCTCGCTCAGCGTCGGCGGTGGGTTCGACGGAAGCAAGGGTCACCTTGCTGAATCCGCGAGGCGACCCTCACCTATGTCGGGTGAGAGCGCCCTCGCCCGGATCCGGTGAGGGCAATCCTCGCTGCGTCAGCGAAAGGGTTGCTGCTGGCGTCGGGCAACCCTCGCTCAACGCCGGTGAGGGCGACCCATGCCGGCTTCCGCCTTTGGCCGGTTGCCGACCGGCAACCGGCCAAAGGTTGAAGGTGAAGAAAAAAAAAGAAAAGAAAAGAAAAGAAAAATAAAAATTCAAAAAATAATATTAAAAATTAGTTTAGAATAAAATTGTCATGTGTCTGGGTTTAGGGTTTTTGTGATATGTTCGAGGATAAAATTGTTACAAGTGTACCAGTTCGAGGGTTTTTTATGGTCAAAAAAATAATTTAAGGTAAATGTGTCACAAGTATACCAGTTTAAGATTAGGTTAATACCACGAAAAACCCCAAATTGATACATTTGTGACAAATTTACCCCAAACTATTTTTTTGATCACAAAAAATCCTAAACTGGTACACCCATGATAATTTTACCTCGAACTATTTTTTTGACCATTAAAAACCCCACACTGGTATACATGTGACAATTTTACTCCCAAACTAATTTTTTGGCCACCAAAAACCTCAAACCCAGTACACTGTAACAAATTTACCCTCCGATAGTTTCCATTAAATTTTACTATCAAATTGCTAAGTTTAATGACACGTGGTAATTGACATGTGTACCGATTTTGGGTTTTACCTCTCTGTTTGTCACAAGTTTACCAATTTGTGATTTTTTGTGATGTTAATATAATTTAACAGACATTAACAGAGGGTAAATTTGCCACAAATATACCAGTTTGGGGTTTTTAGTGGTCAAAAAATTAGTTTAGGGGTAAAATTGCCACAGATATACCAGCGTAGAATTTTTGGTGGTCAAAGAAACAATTCGGGGTAAAATTGTCACAAGTATACCAGTTTGGGGTTTTTGTGGTCAAAAAAATAATTCGGGGTAAATTTATCACAGGTATACCAGCTTGGGGTTTTTTATGGTCAAAAAATAGTTCGGGGTAAAATTGTCACGGGTATACCAGTTTAGGGTTTTTCGTGGTATTGACCCTAAAAGATATGGATATCTTTCTTTGGTGCAGTCAGTTTTGATGATGCGTTGGCGGAGTCAGACTTGGTTTCACGGGGGTCTATCTATAAATGCCCATGGGTCAAATAACACTTTCTTTAACGGAGCGAACAAGCGCTGTTTTAAGCGAGTGCTTGGCGTAATTCAAGTGGTCCGTGGGTTTGTTTGTGAAATACACAAAAAATTCAAGTGTTAAAGTCGATTAAATCTTGTGATAAGATTTATGTATATTTCTTTCATGAGATTAAGAGATTATTTCGGGAGGAATTATGAAACTAAATACTACGTGAGTTATTTGATGTAATTGAGACTCGAAAATACTCTGAGAGTGCTTGAGTGTGGTTATAATATTCGCTATATCGATTGATCTATAGTGGAATTCGTTGCTACTCTCCCCGTGGATGTAAGTTATTATGACCAAATCACGTAAATCTAGTGGTCGATTTATTTTACTCTATCAATTTTACTGTTCAATTGCTTGCTTTCGCAACATAAACGAACTCATGTTTTCACCACTCATTTCGGCTCTTGTGTCTTACTCTTGTCTCGTTTGCGAGTAGTCTAATGCATTTGGGATTTATTTGTTTAAGATAGTCAACTTCATCGTAAAAAGGTCTTGTCTCGCCAAGTCACACGCATCTATAGTTTTCAATTAAAAACCTCATTTTTTTTTTATCATAACTCTAAATAGTCGAGTATTTTGATTCGACTTCTCACCAGATATCTTATCTGTCATTGTGGAAGACAAATGAATTAGGGGTGTCAACACCGAATAGTATACCCAAACTAGAACACGAACCGACCCGACTAGACCTGACTAGATGTTTCCGGTATTTTCGGGCCGGTCTACTTCATGGTCGAGGATTAACTAAGCAAATGGGTATGATAATGGTTTCGGTTCGTGTTCATAACATGAACCGAACCGAACTGAAACACATATTTTTATTTTTATTTTTAGAACCGAAATACAAAGTAAAGATCCTTTCTTCTCAATGGTTTCCGTTAGTCAACACTTTTCAAAATAATCTCTCTTCTGTTGATTGACTCAATTTTAAATTCCAGGTAGGTTTCAACAACGTGGAAAAAAATAGCAGATTGGAGCACAAATACTCCCATATTAATGTTGAGGAAAACTCCTATTAATTTTGAAGTTAACAAAACCTTCTATATATTTATAAAGTCCGATACTTATTTTGAACTAATTTACTCCAGTTCTGAGATTCAGATGCAGAATTAGTCAGATGCAGATGAAGAAATTATTCGGATGCAAACGCAGAAGTTTTTCATATGTAGATGCAGAATTGCTGCAGACGCAGAATTTCTTCAGATGCAGAATTTAGAACCAAACAAAATAGCTAGTAATCCGGTATGGATTTTACAGAAAGAAAGTTTTGATTGTTTCAATCTAAGGCAATAATTGATTGACAATCAAATACTTCAACAAGAATGCATTACGACAGATAAAACTCTACTTATAGAAACTAAGATTCTGATTGTATGGGCGACCAGAATCAGCGGGATTCAGAATCTGTCATCCTACAACTACTCAATCCTTATTATACACATCTGTCCAAGGTGAAGATTGGAAGATGATCCTCTAAAAGCTGTCCAACAGCTAGTGTGGATGTAAAGGAGTATTTAAGGAAATCAACAAGCAGCAGAAGGAGAACAAAATCAAGAATCAACAAGTCCAAAGTCTGAGCATACTCCAATAATTTCTCTTGTCGTTCTTGAGCTAAAGATTAAGATCTTGAGGGATACTTTGTAAGGATGATTGTGTGAGATAGAGAGTCCTATCATACATAAGAGTGCTGTTATTCAGAATCTGTAAATTCCTCTTGATTACATAGTGAAATCCAGTCGATAGGCTGTAAACGTGGGAGAGTGGACGTAGGCTTGCTATAAGCCAAACCACTATAAATTTGTGTGCAGTTTTTCTATTCCTTATCTCTTTATTTACATTCTACACATTAAGAGCTTTGTCTATATAATCTGTCTTGAATCTGAATTTTATTCAGACTCAACTGTGATCTTTCATTTTTGCATAAATTGTTTAAGATCACCTATTGACTCCCTCTAGGTAATCCTTGCTAGTTACATCAATTGGTATCAAAGCGGGTTGCTCATTTATTGAAGTGTTTTACTTCTGAGCTAACGATCTACATGGCTAGCTAGGGTGCTCCAGGGCTCATTGAAGAATAGAGTAACAACAGACCACCATATTTCGATGGCAAGGAATATAGTGTCTGGAAGAATAAAATGAAGGCATTCATAAAGTCAATTGATCACATGCAATGGGATATCATCATCAAAGGAGTCAATCCAAAATTTTCTAATTCAAAAGAAAAGGCATATGCAAGCAAAGCAAAATATCCTCCATTATCTCAAACTGAGATATCTAAAAGAGAAACTTTGGATTCCAAAGCAATTTACTCTCTCTATTGTGCTTTATCTCATATTGAATATAAAAAAATTGCTGCTTGTGAATCAGCTAAAGAAATTTAGGATACTCTACATGTTACTTATGAAGAAACAGATCGAGCCAAGGAAACTCAAATCAATCGTTTGCTTGGTCAATACGAATCCTTCAAAATGAAGCCTGGAGAACTAATTGCTAATTTGTATGATAGGTTTACTGACATAGTAAACAGTATTGCCTATCGAGAACAGCCAGTTCCAGATGCATTGAAAGTCAACAAACTTCTGAGAGTACTGATAAATCAGTGGGATAACATCAAAATATCTCTTCGAGAGACACAAAGGATCAAGCCTCTAACAGTAAAATGAGTTAATTGGAACTCTTCAATTATATGAGACTGAGAATTGGAATGAGAAGAACGAATCCAGAGGTAATAAGTCAATTACTTTGAAGACTAACATTGATTCTGATGCAGATTCTGAAGATGAAGATGTTGACGATGAAGAACTAGCTCTCTTTATAAAGAAGTATAAGAAAATGAAGGTCAAAGAAAGAAACCTCAAAGGTAAAAAGCCTTTTGATAAGAAAAAGTCTTTAGATGAAACAGAGAAATCAAAGGATGTTATATGCTTTCACCGTAAGAAATGTGGACATATCAAGCCAACCTGTCCACTTTTGAAAAAGAAGACCAAGTTTGAGAAAGCAAAGAAGGTTTTAAAAGCAGAAACCTGGAGTGATACATAGTGCGAAGACAATGATGAAGATATCTCAAATTTCTGCCTAATGGCTAAGTCAGACTCAAATTCAAATTCTGATTCTGATTCTGATCCTAAAGTGGAAATTGAGGTAAAACATTCTTGATATGCCTATTAAAGTATCAAATTATATTGATAAATTATGCTTTGAATTTAAGACTGCTATTAAAAGAATCTCTTATTTGAAAAAGGAAAATTCTTCACTGAGGCAGCAGGATGTTTCTCAAAAAGAAAAGATCGATTTCCTTCAAAAAGAATTCCATCAAATCAAGGAAAGTCGAGATTTTCTTTCCAAAGAAAATGCTGTTTTGAAAAAGAAAGTTTCAGAAATTGCTTCTAAATTTTCAAAAGGTTCAGAAACATTGAAGTATATCCTTTTTATCCAAATTCCTTATTATAACAAATCTGATCTCAGATTTGTGAAGGAAAGTGATAGCTTGATTGATTTTCCAAAGGTCAATGAGAGATTAAGACAAAGACCTCATCGACAAGTTTATAAAAACTATTTCAAAATGAATTTTGTAAAACCTGTTGGCCAAAGTGCACTCAGGTGCTCAAAATGTGGAGATCCACAATATTTTGAGAATGAATGTCCTAAGGTCTAGAGACCTATTCAAAGAGATTTTGTTAAGACAGTCTATACTAATGCTCAAGGACCCAAACAAATTTGGGTACCAAAGAAAACTTGAGATATTGTGATTTTTGCAGGTTACCACAAAAAGAAAAAGAAAATGATACCTAGACAATGGATGCTCTAGACATATGACAGGAAATCTAAGCATATTCGTTGATCTACACAGTCTGAATGGTGGAAAAGTTTCCTTTGGAGGAAATACCAAAGGAAAAATCGTTAGCAAAGAAACAGTTGAAATTGGAGGACTTACAATCAATGATGTTTCATTGGTAAAAGAACTCAACTACAATTTGATAAGCATAAGCCAGCTATGTGATACAGGTTTCAGAATCAAATTTTCAAGAAGATACATGCTCAAGAATAAGCAAAGATTCTTCTCAAACTTTCACAGGAAGAAGACATGGCAATATTTGTCTTCTTGATGTAAATCCAAACTCCACTCATTGCTTGATCTCAATCAAAGAAAATGAAGATTTGTGGCATAGAAGATTGGGGTATATTAGTATGAAACAAATCTTAAAGATCTCAAACAAGAAACTAGTTCGAGGTCTACCAGATTTGAAATACAAAAAAATAGAGTTATGCAATGCCTGCACTCTAGCAAAACAAGTAAGAAGTTCTTTTAAATCTATACATCATGTTTCCACTAATCGTGCTTTGTAGCTTCTTCATATGGATCTGTTTGGACCAACCAAAACACAAAGTATTTGTGGTAAGAAGTATTATTTAGTTATTATTGATGACTTCACAAGATTTACTTGGGTGTTCTTCCTTACTCATAAAAATGAAGCATTTTCATATTTTTCAAAATTTACAAAAAGAGTTCAGAATGAAAAGGACTATACCATTTCTTGTATTAAAACTAATCATGGGGGAGAATTTGAAAATCAAAGTTTTTCAGATTTTTGTGAGAAAAATGGCTTTCGACACAATTTTTCTACTCCATATACACCAGAACAGAATGGTGTTGTGGAAAGGAAAAATCGTTCATTACAAGAAATGGCAAGAACTCTATTGATTGAAAGCAGGATTCCTTTTCATTTCTAGGCAGATGCAGTTTTTACAGCATATTATATCATTAACAGAGTTTTTCTCAAACTCATTTTTGAGAAAACCCCCTATGAGCTTTACAAAGGTAGAAAGCCCAGTATCTCATATTTTCGTGTGTTTGGTTGTAAATACTTTATTCTAAAAAATCCAAATGATCGTCCTGATAAGTTTGATGAGAAAACAGATGAAAGATTTTTACTTGGATATTCTACTACAATTAAAGCATATAGAGTCTTCAACAAAAACTCTCAAACTGTGAAAGAAATAATGAATGTAAGGTTTAAAGAAAATATTCAGATTCACAGAGATGAATCTGAATCATCTCCCGACATTCAAGAGTTTTTAGAAGGTCATCAAAAATCTCCAAAGATCGTAGAATCTGTAGAAGAAAGAAAAGAAGACAAAATACAAACTCAACAAGAGTCTTCAGAGTCTGGAGATATTCAGAAGGAAAGATTTGACAAAAACTGGAAACATAAATCCAGTCATCCGAAGAACCTCATCATTAGAGAAATAGAAGATGGTATCAAGACTAGATCCAAACACAAGGAGAATATCAGCAACTTGGCATTGATATCAGAAATTGAACCAAAAGAAGTTGGTGAAGTTTTATCATATGAAAACTGGATCGATGCTATGCAGGAGGAACTTCTACAGTTCAAAATCAATAAAGTATGAGAGCTTGTGTCAAGACCCAAAAATCATCCAGTAATTGGAACAAAATGGGTATTCATAAACCAACTGGATGACAAAGGGAAAGTCACAAGAAACAAAGTAAGATTGGTTACAAAAGGCTATTCTCAAGAAGAAGGCATAAATTATGATGAAACATATGCACCAATTGCAAGGTTAGAAGCCATTCGGCTACTATTAGCTTATACTTGTTTCCATAACTTTAAATTATTTCAAATGGACGTGAAAAGTGTCTTTCTGAATGGACATATCAAAGAAGAAGTATATGTGGAACAACCACCTGGTTTCGAAGAACCAAGGAAGATTGATTATGTCTACATACTCAAAAAGGCCCTTTACAATCTGAAACAAGCGCCTAGAGCTTGGTACGAAAAGTTGAGTACCTTCCTTCTGCAAAATGACTTCACAAAAGGTAAGGTTGATACAACTCTATTCATCAAGAGAAAAGGTAAGGACTTTCTACTTGTTCAGATTTATGTTGATGATATCATTTTTTGTTCCTCTAACGAACTGCTTTGCAAAGAATTTTCAAAGAATATGCAGAATGAATTCAAGATGAGTATGATGGGCGAGCTTACATTCTTTCTTGGCTTACAAGTGAAACAAACCAAAGATGGTACATTCATTTGCCAAGGAAGAAGAAGGATAGCAAAATAGTAAGAAAACAAACACTCCAATGTCCCATACATCCAAACTGGACAAGGATGAACATGGTAAAAAGGTGAACCATAAGGTATACAGAAGCATGATAGGTTCATTATTATATCTTACTGCATCTAGACCTGACATACTTTTTAGTGTCTGTATGTGCGCGATATTTCAATTAGACCCAAGGGAATCTCATTTTTCTACAGTAAAGAGAATAATCAAATATATTGGAACATATCCAATATTAGGTCTTTGGCATTTCAAAGATTCAGATTTTACTCTTACTGGATATTCTGATGCTGATTTAGCTGAATGTAAAGTGGACAGGAAAAGTACTTCATGTACATGTCAACTGCTTGGGAATATATTGGTATCCTGGTACTCAAAGAAGCAAAATACAGTTGCACTTTCTACGGCAGAAGCAGAATATGTAGCATTGGAAAGTTGTTGTACACAGATTCTATGGATGAAGCAGCAGTTACAAAACTTTGCCATTGAAGAATCAAGTGTTGCAATCAAATGTGACAACACAAGTGCAATCAATTTGACAAAGAACCCCATTCTTCATTCTCGAGCTAAGCATATTGAAATCAAGCATCATTTTATTCGAGATCATATTCAAAATGGTGATGTGAATATTCAATTCATTGATTCTAAAAATCAATTAGCTAATATATTTACAAAACCTCTTGATAAATCTTCATTTGAGTTCATAAGAAACAAACTGTGCATCACTTATCCATTTTCTTGAAGTGTTTGATAGACGGGAATTTTTCAGACTCAAATGTTCTCAATCTGAACATTTTTTAGACTCATAAAGAACGGTACGTCCCTTATTCAAATTTTGGCAAGTATATTTTTGGCATTTTTGGCAAGATATATTCATAATCGTTACTTTTTGGAAGCAAATCAGGTATGTATTCTAATTTATCTGATTAATTTTGCTTCATATATTGTTATGATGTCATCATGTTTGATTGTATTTCAAAGAGTATATTTCCTTCCTACTTGTTTGGGATATCTTTTTATTTTCTAAAAGTAACTTTTTCCTTCCCAAAAACCATCCTTCTCGTTTATAAACCTATTAGTCTCTTTTCAAAACCCTATCAGTACGATCTTTTACTCTTCAAGCCATTCCAATATTCAGAGACTCTCCTCTTCGTCCTCCAAAGATCGAAACTTTTTACTCCAGAAGCAATCAAAATGCCTTTCAAGAGAAGATTTTTATGCATTCTCAACCAAGACTCCAAATCTACTGCACCAGCGGAGTATATGGAGATTTCATATATAGAGTCGGATCATCATGAAGATCCTTTAGAAGCAACTCCACCACCGAAGCGATCATTGCCTCAAAAATTGTCGAGGTGGCCTCAGAGAATGTAAACTTTGCTCAGGGCTCAAAAAGGCATCTTTCATATTCTGATTTGTCCAGAAGATCAGTGATTCTACTCAAGATCATTATCAATTGTCTGAAGCTCAAAGCAGCATCCAAGACTGACTTATCCAAGTCAGAAATTAAGCTTATCTGGGCTATCCTGAAAGGTTAATCTTTCTCTCTTCCCCATATCATCATTTTCTATATGTATAGAACATTACAGAAAGGACAAGGGACAACTTCCATATGGTGCTCTTATCTCACGAATCTTTATGTTTCTCAAGATATCCATTCCTGATGAGATGAGCAAAACCCTTATATATTGTATGTTTGTTGGTGAAAGAATGCTTTCAAAAATGAAGCAATTTGATGATGTAAGGGAGAAAGTGAGAAGAAAGGAGACTGAACAGTTGGATGCACAATCTGTTGGAAAAAAAAATTGAGAAAGAAAAAGAGCAAAAGAAAAGAACTAGTTTAACCAGCAAGCAGTTTGATTCTCCTACCCCAATCAAAGTGTACAGTAAGAAACGAAGAATTCTTCTGCACGATGAAAATGATGAAGCAGAAGCAGAGTACTTTGAAACAGGAGGCCCAGAACATGTTCCTGAATCAGCTTCCAAGGTTTTAGAACCAATTCATGAAGAACATGTTTTTGAAGATCATGCACCTGTTTAGGGGGAGATTCCACCAGAATCAGCCACAGGATACAATCAGTCTGAGCAAGCTAATGTCCAAGAACAGCCATTTGACAATCAGAACATTCTCTTTATTCTGCTCGAAATTAAAGACAAGCAAGCTGCACCAGAACAAGGCATGAAGAATCTACAAAGAATTGTTGAGGAAAACAACAAATCTCAACAGCTTTAGGCAGCAGCAGACAAGGCAGATCTAGAGAAAGCCATTGCTATGTGTTCAGCCAACATGGATAAGACCATAGGACAATGCAATTCAAAGATTGAGGAGGCTGTCTCGATATCGAAAAATTTTCAACTGATTTGTACTCCTTCAAAAAAATAGCCTGTTTTTCAACATTTCTCTCCAACTCATCTAACTTTCATTCGGTTTGTAATATAACTAACAATTTTTGTTAGCCTAGTTGATTGTTTAGTATCTATAATTTATTCTCTCTGTTATTTTTTTTTTATGACAAAAAGGAGGAGAAATTATATGCAAATTAGATGCAGATTTGTTATATTAATATGCAAGATCAAATGCAAGTTATATGCAAAGGAAGAGAAAGACACATATCAGAGTTTGCTCTTTCAATTTCAATATGTGCCTCAATGCACTTAATATACTTACAAATCAATTTCAAATTAATTTAATCTGCGGGAAAATTTTGTCACCATTAAAAAGGGGAAGATTGTTAAGGAAAACTCCTATTAATTTTGAAGTTGACAAAACCTTCTGCATATTTATAAAGTCCTATACTTATTCTGAACTAATTTACTCCAGTTCTGAGATTCAGACACAGAATTAGTCAAATGCAGACGAAGAAATTATTCAGATGCAGATGCAAAAGTTCTTCAGATGCAGACGCAAAAGTTCTTCAGATATAGACGTAGAATTTTTTCCAGACGCAAAATTCAGAACCAAACAAAATAGCTAGTAATCCGGTATGAATTTTACAGAAGGAAAGTTTTGATTGTTTCAATCTAAGACAATAATTGATTGACAATCAAATATTTCAACAAGAATGCATTACAACGGATAAACTCTACTTATGAAAACCAAGATTCTGATTGTATGGGCGACCAGAATCAGCGGGATTCAGAATCTGTCCTCCAACAGCTACTCAATCCTTATTATACAAAAATGTCCAAGGTGAAGATTGAAAGATAATCCTCTGAAAGCTGTCCAACGGCTAGTGTGGATGTAGAGGAGTATTTAAGGAGATCAACGAGCAACAGAAGGAGAACAAAATCAAGAATCAACAAGTCCAAAGTTTGAGCATACTAAATCATTTCTTTTGTCGTTCTGAGCGAAATATTAAGATCTTGAGGGATACTTTGTAAGGGTGATTACGTGAGATAGAGAGTCCTATCATACACAAGAGTGCTATCACTCAGAATCTGTAAATTCCTCTTGATTACATAGTGAAATTCAGCCAATAGGTTGTAAGCGTGGGAGAGTGGACGTAGGCTTGCTATAAACCGAACCACTATAAACTTGTATACAGTTTTTCTATCCCTTATCTCTTTATTTACATTTTGCACATCAAGAGCACTGTCTATATAATCTGTCTTGAATTTGAATTTTTTCAGACTCAACCGTGATCTTTCATTTCCGTATAAATTGTTTAAGATCACATATTCACCCCCTATAGGTGATCCTTGCTAGCCACATCAATTAACAGCAATCTCATGCAGTGAAATTCCACCAAATAAGCTTTTTCTGCTAAGAAGATTTTAAGCAGGCAATTATCCTCTAATATTTTTTAAGTCATTTTTTTTCGCGTCGTTGAGGAGTTTCAACCAGTATGTTTGGGTTTGGGCTGTATATATGCATTAGATAGACTAGCTGGGAGCTTGGCCTCCATTCGTTGTATTTTGGACTTCTGACTGTGTCCCTTTTTCCCCTTCTGTTTTACTTGGACCGAGCTGTTTGTAAATAAATTGTAATGTGTGCTCAAAGTAGCGGGGAATGGACGAGTTCAATCTTCATGGACAGTTCTTGCTGTTGTCCTTTGGTTTGTCGTGGAATTTGCGCCATCTGTTCTACATACGAGCGTATATAATTTTAGTTAAAGGTCCTTTTTGGATGCGTCTCCTGTTTGTATCGTATGATCTTAGAGGGTTTAACTGGAGTGTCTAAATAACCTAAATTGATAGAAAACCTGATTCGCCTGTCCTGAACAAGATTGTAATCATGATGACGAGGATCACAGACTCTTTATCCGTAACATGGACATTTAAATATTTGGTTCGATCAATCCCCTCGACACATGGGAGCCGCCCCATTTCTATGCAACAAATAGGACTCAAGCAGAGAGGATGACGAACTTGGCTCTCAAATTTACTAAGACTGAAGATTACTAGTAAGCATTACACATCTAAAAGCACCAGGACCGACTATTAATGGATACATGCAAACAACATAACACTCAAAAATAGCAAGTTGACACACGGCGTCACCAGTCACACCTCAAGGAAACATCGCACCCACATTCAAATCTCTTGTATGGACCCTAGAACCATACTCAATTCTCCATCACTTGCCGAATTCCGATTGTGGTGAATTCTTTGCCTTCTTTTTTTTTCACTTTCTTTGCCTCTTCAAGGATCAGTTGACGGGGAGACCCCAAAAGTTTCAATGAGAAGATAGAAGGCATAGAAAGCGTTGGATTATTGAGTGGAGGGGCCAGTGGAGACAATTGTATTAGCTTGAACCCAAACAAAAAAAAATTAAAAACACGCACACATACACGCACAAAACCCCGAAAACCCGACCCGATCCGGTTTTTGCGTTTTGGGTCATGTTCGATTCGTCCTCTTCACAAGTCTTTTTTTCTCTAATCCCTAGCAATAAAAGAAATCCTCTCATCTCATTAAAATTTAAAAACTAATTTCCTTTCATCATAAACAAACGCCAAAACGTTGCACTTTATTTTTTATTTTTATTTTTTGATAACCCGGGGAACCCTCATGACGGCCGATGGCGGGAAGTAAACTCTGGGGCGACACGTGCTAGCCACCACACACGTGCCACCGGTTAAATCACTCTGCTGGCTCAACCTTTTGCGAGAGGAAGAAGAGCGCAAGGCCCAAAGAGTGCCACCTGGGGCGGGTGGTATTGCACTTTATTTTTGTTCTTTCTTTTTTTGCATAATTTTTTATTGCGATACATAAACCATTTCGTATAATTATATAGAAGCCGAGAGTGTTAAAGATATATTTCCAAGGTTTTTCTCAGAAAACAGACACCATAATTTGCATATATCATCATGATTCCTAAGATACATTATTTTCAAAGGTTAAGGTTTATGATGCATGCTTTAACGTATGCCGGACCTTCTTCTATATAATGGACATAGAATCAAAGGAAAGATGCAGAATCTTGCTGATCTAAGTTTTAGCATATTCATCCCCTTGCCTTAACTTCGTCCCCTCCAACAATGGAAGATGAAGCACAACGACTTGTGCACATGAACATCAACCTGGCACAGAGCAAATCGCTGCCGCCTGCAAATCGGGTTCTCACAGCTGCTGCATGTGTTCTTGGTGTCGCTCGCGTGGATATTCGACTCCTAGAACGTGCTGGTCACGATCTTCACCGATGCCCAGCCGTCAGCTTGGAGGTGCAAATCGCCGGGTTCGTGTATCGATGCTGGCGGAGATGAAGGCGCCCTCACTTCGGTTTGTCAATTCGAGCCAGGGACTTGGGAGTGGGTTGGTGGCAACACCAGCTCGGTGATCACCGAATGGGGTCTCAATTGCAACCGCAAGTTCATCGTCGTTGTACCTGCCTCTCTCTTCTTTCTCAGCTCTTTGTTAGGTACATTTGATTGATGAACACGCTCACAAAGTCTTATGCTTTTCCACTACTCAAAAGTACATTTCTCATGGGTTTCCTTTCGAATCACGATTCGGTTTTTCGTTCGCAGGATCTGCTGTTTATGGCCACTTGGCTGACGCGCGGCTAGGTCAGAAGAGAACAGTGCTGATTGCCTGCGTCTTGACGGCATTGACCTCTTTCCTCACCTCTCTTTCACCTAATGTATGGACGTTTGCCTTCCTCCGCTTCGCCAATGGCTTCGCTCGATTGGGAATTGGCATTTGCTGTCTTGTCCTTTCCACAGAAGCTGTGGGCCGCAAATGGCGCGGGCAAGTCGGCCAATACGGCTTCTTCTTCTTCACCGCCGGGTTCCTTTCTCTCCCCTTGATCGCTTATCCGACGAGAAGTTGTTGGAGGGACTTGTACAAGATAATATCCATCTTTCCCCTGCTCTATTGCTTTCTCTTGGTCCCTTTTGTTTCCGAGTCGCCGCGCTGGCTTCTCATCAAGGGCCACGACGGAGAAGCGCTTGACGTGTTGAAGAAGTTCGCAAGGCTCAATGGGAAGAAGCTGCCCTCAAATCTAGTCCTTTCCAATCCGTCTCCCCCGAAAACGGTCGGCAAAGACATGGGCGGTGGAGGATCAATAGCTGCTGAACCAGAAGAGAGCCTGTGGAGGACCAAATGGGCTGCTCAAAGAATGATCCTGGTCATGTCAGCCGGTTTCGAGCTCGGGTTGGTCTACTTCGGCATTCAATTAACGTCGAGAACCTCAACTTCAATCTTTACTTCACCGTGGCCCTCGACGCGATGATGGAAATCCCCGCGGTCTTCATTGGGAGCGTGCTCTTGAGCTTCATGGACCGCCGCCTGCTCTTCTCGCAGTCTGCCTTCATAGCCGGAGTCTTGTGCATCCTCTGCATCGTCTTTTCCCGAGAGAACCGCGGTAGCGGCGACACGGATAAAGAGGGCGAGTGGGAGTGGGAGCGGGAGCTGGGCGCAACTCATCATCGAAGGGGTGGGGTTCATGGCCGCTTCCACAGCGTTCGACGTTATTTACATCTACTGCGTCGAGCTGTTCCCCACCAATGCGAGGAACTTTGCCGTGTCCATGCTGCGCCAAGCCCTCGTGTTGGGGGCCTCGATAGCGCCTCTGCTGGTCGTGGTGGGCCGACTGTACCCGTCCTTCTCGTTCCTTGTGTTCGGCTCGCTGTCCATCTTCAGCGGGGTCTGGAGCCTCTGGCTTCCTGAGACTAGGAATGCTCCTCTCTACGAGACCCTGAAACAGCAAGAAGAGGAGGAAAGCCTGAGCTGCGTATCCGATGATTCGGACTTTGAGCTCGGAAAGGATGTCAGAAGTTGATAGCCCGCCGGCGATATGATCACGCGACGGCTTCAATTTGCACGACGGTGTATGAACAGAAACTGAAAAGACCGTGCACACCAGATGACCAGAATCAGATTCTTACAAAGTGTAAAATATTCGATCGTTGTTTCATGTTGCAACTTCATTTAGGTTTGAAGATCTAAGCGTTAGCGTCATTGTGAAGATGCTCGGGTAAACCGAGGCGCGAACAGCCATCGAAAAATGTATATTGACATCGATTGGATTGCGATTGTTATGATTACGAAGCTGAATTATCAACGAGGCTTGACTGATTCTGCAGGGTTCATTTCGAAATATCAGAGGCAGAGTGTCGGATACTTACAGTTTCTTCACTCGCTTCGGAGGCCGCGACATATTCGAAATAAGCTCGGCGGAGCTTCGCAGGCTGAACAAACACGGCCGCCTCCATAACCACCATAACGAAGTGTCTGAAGCCTGAAAAGAAGGACATATTGCGTCTCTCGTGGAACAGAACTACCTGAATGTACACGGAAAAAAGCGTCGAACGTAACCGTCCGCATCGATGTACTGTTTCTTCTACTGCAGAAAGAACCAACTAATCTTTTAGGTTGCAGAATTCACAAGCCTACATTTTCAAGGCCTTTCATACGGCTATTCACCACAAGTTGCCATCTAACAGTGCAAAACTGTGTTCCGTTTGCCTACTTCATGGTGGCTCGAGAGCGCCGGACGATGACAAGATCCTAAACGGGGGAGGAACCATAACCTTCTGGATCGATTCCAGGCATGTTCACTGACAATGTGCTTGTCCGACCAACATCGGCAACTGTTTTGCTGGATATGGTCCCGCAATGAAAAATAATTCACCGAACGTCGTTTTTCGATTTTTTATGAGAGGAGGCTGGGTTTTGTGGCGATTCCGGATAGAGATATCCAGGTGAGAATAAAGAACTCGTTTGCCTCGATCAAGCAGTACAAATTCAGGCCGTGACAAGATTCGATCAGCAAGAACTATGAACTTCAAATTTCATAATCAATTCAAACAAATCTGACTAGTCTCTGACTCGCAGCATTTGAACTCCATCGATACAATGCTACACAACTACTAAGCTTGAAACATAGATGGCTTCAATTAAAGAAATTGAAAGTACATTGTAGAAAATTAAAGATAAAAAGACAGCACTATTTATTGTGTGTTCAGGGAATTTTTGCTAGCTAATGGATGGTAATTATACTGTGAACATGATAACCATCTTGCAATGCTATCTTTCAATTTATATCAGATAACCACCGTTGATCTTATCTTCGTCATTTTTTCTTATGACACTTGTCAAATAACTGCCATCGATCTCATTTTGTCTTTTGTTTTTCGGACATCTGTCAATTTATCTCAAGTAATTGTTCTTTGTCCATGTCTTTGCTTTAACACATGCCTTTTTATATACGACAGTTGTCGTCAATCCCGTTTTTGTCTAAACACCTGTCCCTTTCTATAAGGTAACCGCCATCGATCATGTTTTTGTCTCGATATTTGTCCTTCTGGGTCAAGTAATTGCCATTGATCGTACATAAAGTCAAGTGTTTCTTTTCTTATCGATAGCTTCGATGACCTGGTCTTTGCATACTGATAGTTTCATCGATAATCTTTAGGACAAATTATCGGGTAGCAACTATTCCTTCTTCGATCCCAAAATTTTAAAATTTTCAAATACTCAAAATTTACTGCCGACATATTCTGATGATTGCCAGCTGTCTGCTGCCGTCTTCTACAACTAAGCCTATGACTTATGTCATTTCTCATCGATAGTCCTATGCATTTGTCTCTGTTGTCATGCATATCCACTTATTTTCATTTTATTTTTACTGTTGACAACCTAATTAACTATTGGTGTCAACAACAACATAACAATCAACCTGTGCATTGCCGGTCTTGTGGACTTGCAACTTCAGTGTTTCATCATTGTCTAGGCCAACATGTATATAATTGGTAGGGAATAATGATACAAATGATCAATGAACTTTGGTCTAATGTGCAATATAATCTCTGAACTTTTAATTTGTTCAGTGTGGTTTTTGAACTTTTAATTTGTTCAATGTGGTCCTTGGACCTTTCATACATGATCAACTTAGTCCCCGAACTATATGAAAATGGTCAATGTTGTTCTTATTGAACATTTTATATAGTTCTAGAACTAAATTAAATATGTACCAAAAGTTCAGAAATTTCATTAAATAAATTAAAAGTTCAGAAATCACATTACACATTGGGTTATAATTGAGGAATTACATTGCATATTGGATCAAAATCTATGAACTATTTATGTCATTTTCCCTATTAGTAGTATGGGAACATTATCAACCTTATATTTATTGAAATTACAAAAAATTTCTCAACATTTTTAATTAACAATATCCGGATATGATCGCAGATTTGAGGCACTCGAATTTACGTATAGCTTCAAAAAATGTATAGAGTGGAAGCTTTATAATAGAAACAATGTTGGATAAACACACGTTTTGAACGAAACATGTATCAAAGCATTGCATGTGAGAGACTAAATTTATTTTCGTAGATCGGTAATAATTTGTTTCTTAGGGATTTTCATCGAATTTGTAAGTAGAATGATTAAATTGCCATTACACGAATAATTAATTATATCTTAACAAAATGACTCTTTCATTTTAACAAAACGATTGCACCTACCCTATGAAATCTATGTAAGCAATTGCCAACTGACAAGGACCCGCATGATCAGGACACGTGTCCCGGGAGGCCGTGTCTCGGCCGTCCGATCGCGGTAAGGACATCAAACGGAACAGTCGGAAAACCTTGGCTTGGGGAAGCGAAGGGCAAAATCCTTAAACTAAAGCGAGCGCCGTCTGAGGAGTCTCTCGCTCTCCTCTTATCTTCTTCTTCTTCCCCCAAAACCCCAACCTCTACTCTTCCTTAGTCGGACCCAAAAACCCTAGCGAAGGTAAACCCATCTCCTCCACCACGAATTTGACTCTGCCCTCGATTCTTTGGACCTTCTTGTGCTCTTGATGCGTCCTTGTGGGGCAGTATCTTTTTGTGCCGTTAGTTGATCTGTGGTTAGGGTTTTGACTTCTGATTGCTGGGTTGTTGGAATATCTTCTTGCATTTCTGCTGCTGTTTGTCTTTTTCTTGCTTTTTGGAGATTTTAGGAGATGGGGTCCTCTGGGTTTGGTCTTGGATCGTGGGTGTAGGCTCTAGATGGTGTCTTTCTAACACTTTGCCTTGCTCATTTGTTTGGTTGATGCGGAAGCCGTGGAGAAAGATGAGCACTCTGGCTCGAGTATTAGATGTTTCCTTCTCAGGTTAATTGTGTGATGTGAATGTCTGGAAAATGAGAATAGAAAAAGTAATTCAGCTGGTAATGTAACGCGGTTAGCCTCGTGTCCCCTCTTGTATATTCTGTAAGTTTTGTGGCTGAGTGGGTGGGTTGAACTTGGTTGGATGGATGCAATTGAGGTGGGTTTTGTTTGTGGGCATGGAGTCAGCTGTTATTGCTCAGTAGTAGGAAGAGTTCGGTGTAGGGACCATTATGACTTGTTTTAGGCATTGCGACACTGAATAATTTGGTCTGCAATTGATAGCATTCTAAAAGTGTCAAAGCGAGGGCGGTATATACTGTGATGTTTAGAGTGGCTAGAAGTTCAATATATTTGTTGTTGTGTCAAAGCAGTCCCTTCGCAAAGGTTGCTATGCATGATTACTCTAAGACCTTAGGCATTTTTTTTTTAATTGAAATGATGTAGAACTCACATATTTAAGTTTTTGCATTTTATCTTCATCTGGCTTTATTTTATAAGTTTTTAGTGTTCTACTGTTAGAGGCAGAGTATTGTTAGCTTATTAGCTATAGCATTTTATGATATTGTGTTTGAGCCTTTGAAGCTTTTCTTATAGTTGTCTTTTGTTTTAAGTTATGCGTAATTGTGTAGGTTATATTGGTGCTTAGTTTGGTTTTGTGTTGTGGGTCCTTGTTTGAGTTCTTCAAATTCTTCATTTATGGTTGACCTTTGGGGTGATTATCTTAACCGTGGTGTCTCTGTTTGCTTTTGGTCTTATTTGTTCATCTATTATCTGTGTCAATGTTTTTTTTTTGGCATGTGTCATTGATAGTGTTGTGGGCCCTGTAGCCGACCCTAGTTAGAAATAAATGAGCCATGGCTGCTGTCTTTTTTTTTTATCAGGGCATTTTCTGATTTAGTAAGTTTGAATTACGCATAAAGAACATGATTGACATTGGCCCTTCTTTGTGATCTGATTATCTTTTATTTTTTTTTTGGCTGTAGAGATAATAACTAGAGTTTGTGTTCCGTCTCAGTTGACAGTCAAGAAAACTACTAACCAGTATTAGAGCAACGGGAAATAGTGACATCTTTTGAAGAAATGATTGGGCAGTTATATATTACTTGTCCTGGAAAATTGCACGACGTCATATGTACTGGACAGACTAGAATGGTTTTCGGAAGAGAATGCTGTTGGAGTTGAGATCTTAATTCACAATCTGCATTGCCATTATTCTTTCCATCTTTTATATTTGGGTTTTTTGGTCGTCCAGTGATCCTGTACTTGGTCTTTTGGTGATTCTTGTGCAGTCCTTTCCACAGTTCTGTGGACTTCTATTATGCCTTGAGAGTTTCTGAGTTTCTGGCTTTGAAGTAGTTTGTACTGTTGCTTAGCGATTTTTTACCATGCAGATGAATAGGGAGAGGCTTATGAAGATGGCGGGTTCTGTCCGCACTGGTGGAAAGGGTACCGTGAGAAGGTCTGGAAGTCGGTCCCACTCATAAGTCAGATGTTCCTAGATGTGTTTTAATCTGGGTCTATCAGCATATGGCAATTTTCTTTGCATGTTCACATCCGTTTGGCAGATTATAAGTTTTCGTGAAATTTTGAAATGAGCCTAATAAAATGCTACTTCATGTATGTCACACGAAGAGAGGGTCTCCTTTCTTTCTGACAGATAGAAAGTGAGGGTTTCCTTCCTTATGGGACTTCTAACATGCATTTGTCATTTAATTGTGGCTTGGTTATAAAGATCTCTGTTCCGATGCCATCTGATTGTCGTTACTCATTTGGTGATCTTAACTGCAGAAAGAAGAAGGCTGTTCATAAGACCACCACGACAGATGATAAAAGGCTTCAAAGCACCCTGAAGAGAATTGGGGTGAATGCCATCCCTGCGATTGAAGAAGTCAACATTTTTAAGGATGATGTAGTTATCCAGTTTTTGAATCCCAAAGGTGAGATACCTTTCAAATTGCAAACTCGAATGATATTTCATTAGGATCGAGTGATGATTTTTCTACTTTGGAAACGCAGTTCAAGCGTCCATTGCTGCAAATACCTGGGTAGTTAGTGGTTCTCCTCAGACCAAGAGTACGCATTTCTCCTTCTCTCCTTGGTTAATAATGGGATTTGAAAATGCCAGGGTTTACACATGGTACTGACATGTGTTTTGACATGAATTCCTTATACTTGCAGAGCTACAGGATATCCTCCCTGGCATCATTAACCAATTAGGTGATGCTTGTGTTCTCTTACTAATGGACGTTTTATTTGCTTTGCGACTGTGTATGTTTAATTTTCCTTGGGGAAGATAATGCAGGTCCTGATAACTTGGACAACCTGAGGAAGTTGGCAGAGCAATTCCAGAAGCAGGCGCCTGGTGCGGCCACCGGTTCTGGTGCCACTGCACAGGATGACGACGATGACGAAGTCCCTGAGCTTGTACCTGGCGAGACCTTTGAGGCTGCCGCTGAAGAGGGTGAGGGTCAGGCGACTCAGGCCTCCTAGAGAGAGCGATTATTATTGTCATTTCAATACTTGTAGTGCTATCAAAATCCTTATTTTCTCTCGTCTGTCTTTCCATTTTACTTTCAACGAATTGTTTTAATCTCGTGAGCCTTGTGAAATCTGAGCAGTTCTCTTACTCAAATCGCTGAATATTTGTCTGGCTAAACCATATATATTGTTGGCGCTTCAGATGCGGATCCTTCAGGTCTCTGAGTTTTACGTTATCATAAAGAAGTAAGCAGCAGTTTTATGTGGGTGATGGGGTTTCATACAAAATCTAGCTTTGCTTTAACTGCTCGAATCATATTGGATGCTCCGTCTCCTCCGCACAAGTTCCACGCTGACCCGAGTAAATGACCCTTCGGGCTGTCTGTATGCTTGACAGGGATTTGGAAACACATCGGTTTCAACTGTCAAGTTGCTCTGTTTTACTAAATACGGATTTGCATACTTTTAACTTCTCAAATATAACAATCGACGGTCACAGTACTGGTCACAATTCTACACGCCAAGAATTTCCAAACCGACTCGGAAACCACGTTTTCTGCAGATTAGGCATTCCTCACAACTACCATCCGTATTACACTCGGATACATTAAACACCTTAAACATGGTTGTACTTTTCACAAGTTTGACAACTATCCAAGTCTCTTGCACTATACGAGGAGACATTAGAACGACGTTTCTGCCATCCAAACAACCTACAAAAAGGAAGAGCAACACATTCCTCTGGGCAAGTCTGGAACTATTGATAATGCTATAGTCCATCTTACTTCAGCTGAAGAACGATAGCAAAAGGTCTGCATCGGACTTTAGCTAATATCTGTCTGCGTCCCACACATGAATATGTCCATGTTCTTCACCCTCTCCCACCACTTGGTCACCCTCTTCCCGCCATCACCCTTCACGCTCTCATTGCCATTATTCTTCAACTTGAGCTTCCCAACTGGAAGGCAAGACTCCAAAGTTACTTCCCTGTCATTCTTCTTAGCATCGATCTTATGATCCTCTTGACCACTCTTCACGAGCTGCTCGTAGTACTCCTTGTTCCGCTTCTCCAACCCGAATATCTGCCCCTGAAGGTCCTCAATCTTGCGGCTCAGCAGCAGCACCCTCTGGTCCTCCCTCATCTTCATCATGCACTGGGCCAACTCGCCCGCCTTCCTCTTGACAAACACCGACTCCGAAACCAGCTCGCGGTTCTCCTCCACTAGCGCGCTCACTCTGTACCCCAACCTTGTGTTCTCGTGGAGCAATATCATCCTCTCAGACTCTAGGACCTCAAGAAGGCTCTTCTGCAGCTCAATCTTCCTCGACGAGTCGTTGCATCGTTGCTCGGAGATGGAGATCTCATTCAGGAGGATGTCGCACTCCACGTTCTTGACCACAAGGTCAGCTACAAATGCGTCGAGACTCGCTACATTGCTGAGATTGGCCAGTGGAAGGGGACTTTGGTACGAGAGCGAGCTCTCGGCATCCGAGGAATCGATCTGGACCGTCCAGCAGTCCTCTTCCTTGTCATTCTCGGAGTAGTCGTGGTCGGTTAGGGCGGACACATGCGAGGACTGTCGGGAGTGAGGGTGATTCTTGTTTTTGGAGAGGGCTTGGATGTAACGATCAGATAGGTAGAGATAGGACTTGTACAAATCCTGAAGCAGAGCAATGAGCTGAGGGCGCTTCTGGTAGTATGATTTGGCGCGTTTCGCCAGCGTATCGCCGCTTCCATCCTCGTCAGTGTTCCCGAGCGCAGCCTTCATTTTTTCATCTAGATCTACAACAGTATAAAGCTCCAAGTCAGAACAGAGAACGTAATGTGACGCTACTGCAAACTTAATTGTTTGAGACACGCGAGACTTCTGATTGACAATTATAATCAACATTTAAGTTAAAAAATCGACCTAAAAAATTATATCTTAACCTAGTCTATCCTGTTCAAATCATCAAATGAAGTTCAGAAGCAATAATAAGAAATATCTCATGCTATGTCTCCTAATGTAGAGAACATATGGGCACCACATGCTACAGCTGCTGCATTGTGCTATCAGAGGACTCAATAATTAGTCAAATAAGGACAAATTCCTGAAGATGCTGCAGTACAGCACCATGATAGGAGTGAAATAATTCGATGCTCTGTACAGAACCAAAAATGAAATTTCATTTCCATCTTTGAGCTATAGCTAAATGGACCAAAAGAGTTCCAAATTTTCAGATCAACATTGCATCTCTTTGATTTCGTAAGGAACTATCTCTTTTTTATTCTTGTTTTTTTTTGGGGTAAAAAAAAAAATGAATCACTAGGAACTAAAGATTTAAGCCCCTAAATTTTCATTTTTGATTTTGGTCCTTCGCTTCAGTTCGAGTCCACAAGTCAAATATGCCTAGGACCGTAAAATCAAGGCCAACCATTTTTGCCTCCAGGGTACAGGCGGACATTTATTACAACCCTGTCCTGTTCCATTACTTTCCACCAATTTTTGCATCGATATTCTTCTTTTCAGATACGAATTCCGAGTTTCGAAATCGAACTAAATTAAAGAAAGGTCGCCGTCAACGTATCCCAACGAAACGATCCTTTGGAAAGCGAAGCAAGCAAGCAAGCAGGCAAGCAAAGAAAGAGATTCTTCTCTCTTTTTTTTTTCTTTTTCTGCCTATGGTTTCAAATTTCAAAAACACAAGGGAGTGGGGCTTATTATGCATGAACAGAAAAGAGGGACGAGACACCGACCCAGAAGAAGACACGGTCGCAGTAGGAAAGAAACCCATCATGAGACCTAACTGATAAGGTAGCCTCCTACGCCCATGCACACCACAGTAATTCATTCATCATGTCCTACTCAAAAGCTCCTTTATATATATAATTCATGTTCAAAAGTTGGGTTATTTATATGTGGGATTAATTAGTTAACTAATTAATCTCTTGATTTCAGTTCAAGCTCTTCGTGACTGCGAAATTCTTAAGTATGACTTAGAAAGAAGTAAGCTACAAGGAAGTTCATATTAAAGGAGCCTGTTGGATAAGTCAATCGACTTCAAAAGTAGTTCAGCCTTTACGAAATGATTATGCTTTCTGCAACTAAAGCAATAATTTGAAATTAAGTTTCACAAACCTAAGAGGATACGCTTTTAGCAGCAATTGCACTTTATGTAGGGCCTAATGAGGAGGGAAGGTTAACACATGCAAATCTCTTCAAGTACCAAGCAATTGTCGCCTTTTACTTTCCTCAGATTTCACGAGACAGTTTCAGTTCGCAAAGTTGGCCATTTTGAAATCATTTGGTTCCTTAGATATGGCTTTTGGAGAGACGCTAATCAACTCTCCCAACGTCCTGAAAAAGCCAGCTTGAGAGACCAAAAAGCATTTCAAAATTAAAACCGAGAGAGGAGAGAGAGAGAGAGAGAGAGACCGA
Source organism: Syzygium grande (assembly GCA_024733475.1). Lineage (NCBI taxonomy): Eukaryota > Viridiplantae > Streptophyta > Magnoliopsida > Myrtales > Myrtaceae > Syzygium > Syzygium grande. The sequence goes on from JAMXDD010000010.1 coordinate 21,111,202, forward strand.
TACTTGCATGAACAATGGACACTGCAACAACGCCTGTGATTTTCATCTTCCAAACATTTGAAAATGAACATGGGCTTTGCGTCAAAGTTTCAGTGGGGACCAGTCGAAGTTACCTGCAATGGAAGAGAGGAGCCATGAAGGTATGGGGGTAGGGGTTGTGGTGTTGGTCCTGTTGGAGCTTCTTGAGGGCCATGAAGAAGAAGGAGACGACTGCATCGGCGTCTTGGAAATGGCACAGAGAACACCAATGCCGCTCTCTCTTTCTCTCTCCTCTTCCTTGTCCAGCTGCTTCATCATCTCTCTCTGCTGGACCCCGTATTGACCCACCCTATTCAAATCCCTTTAACCAAAGACACCCATATCCACCATAAGATCGCATTTTAAATGCTTTCCAAGGTTCAAACTCTTTCAACAGACGACGTACCACATCAACCCAACAAAAAAAATTCAATTTTTGCCAAGAAAATCATAGTCTCATTATTTGCTGGTCCTCCGCAGGTCTACCACTCTACGGTTTCCAATGTCTAGTCCTTTTCAAGAATAGGGCAATAAATGAGGTGTCAAGGTAAAGACCGTACTACTACAATGGAGACAGAGTCCCACACAATGCAGATATGCGTAAATGGGAAGGCTTGTCAAAGAGACGTTTGTGTTTGTACGTGTGATGAGGGAAGAAGACGACGCAGATCTCGAGAGAGCGGGGAGGGGGTTAAATTTTGGCCAAAATGCAAAACTCTGAACATTCACCGCGTTGAAACAGTTCCTTCTCACATCCCCATGCAATAATTTTCATACTCTGTAAAACACAGAAGGAAAACAGAAAGAAAACAAGAAACCTTAACCTGTCTTGTCCCATCTCTCTCCCCTCTCTCGCCTCAGACTATTAAACTAGATTAAACTAAAACTCTTTCTTTGACTTGACGCTCCTGTATTCCTGAAAGACACTATTACTAATATGTTATCATGGTTCTGTTCCGTTCAATCCCCTTCTTTCCTTGCAGTCGACGACCCAGTCCTTCCATTCTTCGAACGTAGAAGTAAAGAAGATGCAAGACGCAACGAGGAAAAGAAACAAGAAACCCATCCAACATCTTGCGCAAGGCATGTGACCGCACGAGAATAAACAAGTTTGAAAGACCGAAGAACTATGGAGTGGCTCTTGAAAAGAAAAAGAAACTCACAGTAGTTAAGTCCGCTGTTGAAAGAGCGTCAAGGACATGTACTCTGGGGCTTACGAACGAGCCAGCAAGCGAGCGTGATGGAGAGAAGAGCGACAGAGAGAGAGGGAGAGCAATGAGGAGGAGGAGGAAGAAAATCTTTTGGAGATTAGACACCGAGTCACGCGGCTTTTTGTCAGATTCGGACAGGGCTGCTGCTCCTTTTCATTTTCGAAGCTTTGCCTCCTTGCTCAAGAGGGAAAATCAGACAAAGAGAGAGAGAGAGAGAGGACTTCAGTAGCCATAGGTCTGTCCGGAGACAGTTCCATTTATGCATTCGAATTTAGATACCATTGGCATTGCGTGCTGTCACTTTCACAGCTTAAATGAAAATTTATTTGCTTAGATTTTCTTTTGTTTCTAGCTTCGAGCAAACAATTTTGCAGATGGCTGGAAGAAAGCAAGCAACTATTATGATTCAACGACAGTCTGTAAAATCCATGGCCACACATGTTTTTGACTCTTCCTTCAGCCCTTCTGGATTTCATTTTCGCTTAATGTCATGTAGTATGTACACATGTTCGAGTATCTCTATTACGATACAAAGAATGGTTTTAATGTACGCTCATGATGACGACGTGTGGCGATGTAATTGAAGATTTTGTGGAGAATATAATGGGCATTAAAGAGAAATAATTAAATGACGGCTTTTAATTTATTGTGAGATTAATAATATATTACGGATCACAAAAAAATAAATAATAAATTGTTATAAATTGTTATGAAATTTATTCTTTCAAAAATTTATGACTCGCAACATACTATTACTTACAGTAACCCAAAAATTGTTATGCCAACACAACTCACGAGACAACGTTGTCTTTTAGGTTATTTTTGTTTTTGACAACACACTATACATTTATAGGCCTAATTCCCTAAGAAACCTCAAACTTTAGATCAAGTTTCAAATCTGCCTCAAATTTTTTTTTATCTTAGGAAAAAATCCCAAACTTTAAGTCTAGTCCCAAATCTGCCCCGAACTTTTTTTTGTCATAAAAAAATCTCAAACTTTAAGTCTAATCCCAAATTTGCCCCAAATTTTGTTTTGTATAAAAAAAATCACCAAAATTCAATTTATTTCAAAAATGCACCCCGTGATATAGTTCCAATTTAACGTGGCACTTCTACGTCCATAACAAATCCACATAAACAAAGTAATGAGGCCTTTTTTTAGACAAAGAAAAGTTCGGGGCAAATTTGGACCGAACCTAAAAATTACATTTTTTTTAATTAAAAAAATTTTGGGGTGGATTTGTTATCGTCCCTAATTTTCATATCCTAGAATGGTTTTATTTTTGAGAATTTCAACAGTTTTTATTGGATTGGATTTGTTATCGAAGTGAAAACGTGACGTCGGTCTATACATATCGCCCCATTACTTTGTTGACGTTGATTTGTTATCGACATGGAAGTGTCATGTCAAGTTGGGATTGGATCACGTAGATATATTTTTTAAAATAAATTGAAATCTATTGATTCTTTTTTTCACAAAACAAAATTTAGGGCAAATTTGGGATTAAATTTAAAGTTTGGGGTTTTCTAAGATAAAAAAAAATTAGGGGCAGATTTGAAATTGAACCTAAAATTTGAGATTTTTCTGAGAGAAAAAAAAAATTCAATTTATATTTAGGACTCGATCTAAAGTTAAGAGTTTTTTAGGAATTCACCCTGCATTTATAACTAGATAGACTAGATTAGATTCCGAGAAAGAAAGCCACCGTTGAGGTCGTGGTTGAAAACACCAGCGACATCTTCAAGAACAGATGCATAGGCTTAATTAGCAGTATCATTGTTTCTTCCAATATTCGCCAACACATCTGGGCAGAGATCAGTCCCCAGGTTGCTAACCTTTGTGTTTGGTCATATGATTTTCTAGTAAAAATAAGACTAGCTTAGCGAGGACATAAAATCCAGAAGTTTTGCTATATCTTATTTACCGTTTGGTAAATTGCAATAATAAAATCGGACATATTCATATATGTTTATCATTTAGTAGGAACTACATATCAATATAAATAAACTCGAAATGCATCAAGGGAGATGGTAAAATTTTCTCGCAATTAACTGCTAAAAAAAACCACCAATGCGCAAATGGAGACACCCTACAACAATCAATCCATGAGTATTGTAAGTATAAACCTTAAATAGCAAATGAGCTCGTTACAACATTCTCGAGCTACAGGTTCAACTATGACAAGAAAAATAAATGGGCTACAACGACATCGATGATATAAATCAGCCGGCGAATGTCAAATCTAGTACAAGAGAGAAAACATAATCATACACGTTTGTGATTATGAAAAGTATAGTACTTTGACTCTCTTGCTGCTTTTATAAAGTTTCGATGTAAACTGGAGGCCTACTAAGGAGAAAGAATTTCAACTATCTCGCTATTTTCAAAGAGCTTTGACGTGAACCAAATAGTTACAAAGGATTTGTGAAGCTTTAACATGAATTAGAGGCACGAAGCAAAAGAAGAAGCAGAGGGTAGAGTTTTTTTAGAAACCTTCTTGCCCCTAACTTTCGAAAATTAGAAAGATCATGTTCAAATTTGAACTTGTTCATTTGAAATCTAGGGTGTTCTACTTCAATTCGTGGATCTTCTTACCCCTCACTTCATTTCTAAGGGATTGTTGAGGACCCGAGCTAAGCCCAACCTCGATGGACCCGAGCTTGAGCATCAATGACTTGAGCATGAGAGCCAGGTACCTAACATGGCCACCAAGATCTAGGACCCAACCTTGATGGACCTAGGCCCAAGCACCGATGACTTGGGCGCTAGAGTTGGGAAAACGATCAATGACTCAAGTAGTGCACTAGGCATTAGGCCAACCCTGTGGACTTGGGCCCAGTTGTAGAGTAATCGAGCCCAAGAGGACTTGGGCCTTAGCACTAGTGACTTAGGCGCGGAAGCAAGGTACTTATGCATGACCGCCGATGACTCAGGCATGGGCATTAAGTCCCGGGTCCAATCTTTGTGGACTCAGACCAGACCTTGATGGACTTGGGCCACTTGTAGGAGACTTGAGCACAGGAGTTGGATACACAGGCCACCGAGGATCCGGGCACAGGCGCTGGACTTGGGAATGATCACCTAGAGTCCCAAGCCCAGCCTCAATGGATTGATTGAGGTCTGAGTGCTATTGTTTGGGGAGGGGGAAGCCTAGTACCCAGACATGGCCAAAATGACCCAAAAAGCATGGGCACTTGTGTCTCGGGCTCGACATATGGGATTGGGGCCGCGCTGTTGAGGACTCGAGTATAGGCGTTGGGGCTCTCATACCCAAGTACCGATGTCTAGTCGTACTTTGAAAATCGATTTTTATTTTTAAAAGATAGAGTATATTCCTAAATTTTAGTGTAGATTTTCCGTCGACTTACTTTATTGAGTGATCCAAATAATGGAAAACGAGGAAAGTATTTTTCTATAGAAAATTTTCTCCAAACCAAGAGGAGTTTTAGAGAGTGTGCGCGCAAGATGCCCTTAGCATTTCTCTTTGATTGGTTGAAAGTGGGTTCGTTTCAAGCCCACTGGAACCCATCATTGATTGGTCTTTGGTTTGTTAGACCCATCCCTACGTATATTCCAAATCATAGGCAACCCATGTTTCACTCAAACCATTAAATAAGAAATAAAATACGGATCCATGACCCATTTTGCGACCCCTATCTATTAGTAAGGTCAAAATGGAATTCGGTATATGATCGAGAAGGACAAAAAATGTTGTATTATATTAACCCATTATTTAGTCGAATTTCAAGGATCGTATCGTGTCAACTTGATTTTCGGATCGTGTTCATGTCCAGTTGGTTGGCATGATTAGTTTGTCGTAATTGGATTGACCCGTTTTGCAGTATAGCCTTAAGTCGATATGACACGAACACGACCCACAAAGATGAATTGCTACCCCAGTTCGAAGTCAGAATAAACCGGTACTCGCTTCCTTCCCTAGTCCTTAACACGAGTTAGATGGTTTCAAGGCTGAGTGCGGATGAGGCTACGGCTTGCAAGTGATTCTGGTCGTTGGCAAATGACAAGCATTTTGAAGAAACTGGCTAAGGCCCGGTGCAATCAATTCCATGTTCCATGTTCCATGTTCTTTCGGGCTTTGAGCATTCTCTATTATTGCTTTTGATCTAGTCGTCTGCCCATGATTTTTGATTAGGTCAAAGAATTATTTGACATGTCTACTATTAATCTCGTGTTCATGTAAAATTTCAGTCGTAGTCCTATTTTCTGGAAGATCAATGGTTTTTTGTAATCACCTTTGATTAATCATTTAGTAGACAAAACTAATAAAACAATGTTCTGTTTTCTTTCTTTCATGTTAGCTCAGCAACGACAACTAAAGGAGTCCCATAACTATTTTTGCTCAGGAAAAAAAAAGGGGCTTAGACCTGACTCACCCGCTGCTAGATTGTTCGACTTAAGGTGCCGACGAAGAATTGATTGCCCATTGAGCTGCCCCGTTACCACGGCCTCGCAATCGAATGCTAAGCAGGGGTTTGTTCACGACATAGCTCTAAATCGCGATCTAATGATAGATAACACCGTACTTTTATTATCGGGTAGTCACGTTTAACCGTAAGCTAGCAATGAAATTGGTTTAATTTAGTTTCAATTTCCCACTCTCAATTAATTTCATACACTCCCAAGTCCCAAGCCCCAAAAAAAACACAAGAATGCAGATTCGCACGACTGTCGTGCGATGATAATGATCATCCCGCTATAACATTATTCAAAAGATGGACTTCCATTTCAAGTTGCCTTCATCATGTTGGAGTTGGAGTTGGAGTTGGAGTGAGCATGAGCAGATCCATTTCGAGCTTTGATTGGATACAACTGGCAAACACACATGCAAAAGCCGAACGATTCCTTGAGGACCCAATCAAGTCCATGGCGCTGACAGCAAACAAAATTAGAGGCGCCATGCCGATGGAAACCAAAAGTCTCTCTGTCTGCGAACGTTTTTCTCCGAAAAAGAACCGAGAAAATACGAAGAAAACTTCATCATTTTCAGACAAGACGATACAGAACAGACAACAGAAGAGACTTCGTTCATATTACAAGCTGCAACCCAGAGTACATTACTAGCGCTATCCATGAAACCCAAAAGAAAAGAAAGAGAAAGAGAGAGATGACAGGTAACAGAAGAAACGGAAAATATCGACATGAACATTACAAAGCCTTGAAGTTCTTGATAACGGTCGCCCGATGTTGTGATGCACTGAAAAACTCGTAATGTACCTCCCGAAACTCTGATTAGACTCACCCCGGAGAACTCTTGCAGTCAATAGACCCCGCGGCTCACCCTCTCGATGTAACGCTGATTGGATTCTTCTCTCTGCAATCTCAGGTCGTTGTTGGTCTTCCTTATGAACTCGTCCGCTCGCCGGTGCAACTCGTCGTGATTCGTCACCCACTCCCTGAACGTGTCCGACTTCCGCAGCTCGCGCCGACACAGACGTGCCGTCGGCGGCGGCGGCAAGGCCTCCGCCCGAGCCGCCGTAACAACCCTCGGCGGTGAATCCCACGTATCGCTCTTCTTCAGCTGCCGCGTCGCCTGCCTCCCCTGGCTCTCCATGATGGCCATCCAAACAGAGTCCAGCGAGTCATCTGGTTCTTCGGGTTTCGGCGAGCCCACCTTCTCTTCCCCGGCGGTTTCGCCGGTAACCTTGCCGGATTTTCCCGAGAGAGCCTCGTCGTCGGAAGTTTCCGTTGATGGGTCCACGTTCTTGTCGACAGAAGCCACCACCACCATGGGCTTGATCACTTCTTCTTGTTTTTCTTGATTTTGAGTAAAGGTGACATTTTTCCATTCTTGATCTTGACGATGGGACTCTTTGGTGGCATCTTGCGAAGCAGCGACCTCAAAGACTGCTGCTTCATCTTCTTCACGTTTGAAACCAAAGTTCAGATTCAGGCTCTTTTCTGTGTGGAGGAGAGCCCTTTTCACAGGTTTCATGATCTGGCTCTGGTGGTGGAAGGTGGATAAAGCAACAATGGCGGCGATAATGATGTTCAGGAGGATATAAATGTAAAGTGGGGAGAAAAAGACCTTGATGGAGCTCCAGAAGCAGGGAATAGTGGAGACGAGGAAGGTTGATGTGTATGGGATCACTGCAATCTTGAACAGAATTAGGGAGGACCCAATTCCTAGACAGATCAGTGCTATCTTGATAGCCCAGATTGTGGTCTCAAATGTTGTAGCCTTTTTCTGCGACCATTTTCTGTGTGGATCATCCATTCTTTTAGTCCTAATAATGATAAATCTTGATACTATTGGAACAGTGGTTTTCTCGAAAAATTCAAAAACAAAGTGAGCAAAGGATGTTGGGAATCTTTGAGATCCTTGAAGTAAAAGACAAAGGAGGGGAGATTCAAGAGATTCCTGATGAACAAGCACTTGGAAATCTGCTCGCCACCACCGTCTGGTTTTAGCAATGAGAAAACGTAATGCCCTGAAACAGCTTTAAAAACCGCCATTTTCCCTGGAAAATTTATCAACTCCAAAGTTTACAGGTCGACTTACCAAACACGGGCAGGAAGATAAAAAGAGAATTCCTGAGACACCAAACACGGACAGAGTGTCTTCAATTGACGAAACAGACATTTTCCAGCCCATTCAGAGAGAGAGAGAGAGAAAAAGAGAGGTAGTAAATCTTAACGACAACCTCCGCAAGCAAGTTCAAAATTCTTGGGCAGAGTAGGAAAAAGGACAAGAAACCTCCAGAACAATATAAGAGGAGATTGCTCACAAAAGCAAAGGAAAGCAAAAAGAAGCAAACGGGGCTTCGCAAACACCAGCCCTTCTCAAACTCTGCAAAGGCACCAAAACCAGAAGAAAGAACATGAACTAATGCAACATGCGGAGGCAAGCAAGAACCTATCAGCAACTATATATGCCCTGTGTTCTTGTCCTCTCGAGCTTAACCGATTTTGCAGATCCCATACACACCAACCAAACGCCTCAAGACACCCACTGTACACAAGCTGTCTCTCTGCTCTGCACTGCACTGCACTGCACTGAACAGCGGACCACCCAGAGAGGAAGGGGCTTTATAAAAGCGCGAGATGCTTAAACACCGAACATCTTTCTCCCTCCTAAAACAAAGCCGCACCCTCGATCATATCCCACACACCAGAAGCGTTCGATGTTTAAATGAAAATTTTCAGAAATTTTTTTTGGTGGCGTTCATTGACTAATAAGAAAGTTAAGCCAATTATTCATCATATTTTACAGGAAAAATTTGAAATGAGTACCAAAGTGGGGTCATTTTCTCAAAAAGAATCTAAAGTGGACATAGTACCAAATAAGGATGCCCAATTAGTCTCAAATAGAGGCTCGAAGTGCCCAATTAATATCAAGTAAGGGCTTGGGTCATTTGGCCGATCAATCTTTCATTTAGTCGGTTTAAAAGACGTCACTATTCCGACGATAGAAATAAGGGTAATTTCGTCTTTTACATTTTAAATTTTTATTTTATTTTTTTTTCCTTTTTTGTTTTTTCCTTTTCATTTTCGAAGAAGAAAAGGAAAAGGAAAAAAAAAAAAAAAAAAAAAAAAAAAAAAAAAAAAAATTAAAAAGTAAAAGATGAAATTACCCTTGTTCCGATCGCTAGAATAATGACGTGCTTGCCGGTCGGTGAGCATTTGACTGGCCGGCAAATTCGGGCCCTTACATGAGATTAATTTGGCACTTCTGACTCTTATTTGAGACTAATTGAACACTTTAGGCTTTTATTTGGCACTACGTCCACTTTGGACCTCTTTTTGAAAAAATGACCCCACTTTGGATACTGATTTGAAATTTTTCCTGTTTTACAGCTTAAACAAAAGAACCTAATCCAATTTTTTCAATTTAACGCCGCTCCAGCATGCAGCGTTGTCCACTAATGAGTGACTCTAGCTGTGGAAAGACTTTAATAACGAAGTAGATGATCAATTCATCGATCATCATACCCACATATAAAATATAATAGTCCAATGGAAGACAGGAAATGGTGTGATATTAAAATTTCCTCAGCCTTATCGCTATGAGCACTAATGCTTCTTTAGCAGCTTGTCGTTTTGGTTCCCCTTGATGGGTACTTGAGTATTTGGTATGTTGCATTTCTTTTTCGTGTTTTATGTTATTTGACAAAGTCATGGGGTTGATATAGAGACACGTCCATGTTTATACAGTTCAATTATATCATCCTCGCTCGGTATGCTCTAAGCAGGATGAGACTGTGCCTGGACTTTTCCAAGTATCATCCTTTGTGATGCAAACTCCTTTATTTCTTTTCAAGGAGATACTTTTGCTTTTCTTGGATCTAAGTATGTCATAAAACTGCTTCGTCTGAACTCTAGGACGTTAAAAATTCAGAGGTATTTTCTAGAGAGAGGAAATAAAAACTTTCTCTTCAACCGGAAGCTATGCATACGGACACTGACATATTAAAATAAGAAGCACAATATTGTCAGCCTGCTAGGTGTATACACCTGAACAGGTTGGGCGGTTCCAATCGACAGTAATATCCCTGCTATGGTGAGGTACCCTTAGTAACCAACACCAAGGATCTATGGCAGGCCCGGTTTATTTCTAAGTATTATCCTATGTGATGCAAATTTCTTTATTTCTTTTTTTAGGAGATGCTTTTGCTTTTCTTGATTTTGTAAATTTTTTTTTCCTTATCACGATCGTGATATTCAGAACCTGGGTTACCTTGCGGTCAAGCTCCCCATTCTCAAGTTGTCGACCACTCGGCGAAATGTGCACTCGGTTGAACATGTCGCGTTGATCGACACGAATGAAAATAAACCAAGTTGATGAAACAAAAGGGTGGCTCTATTTTGAATGTTTCCAAACACTATTGCGTTTGTGAAAGTAAAGTTGCAATAATTGATCGTTGCTCACTTATGTACGCCAATTGCTTTGTCTACTTTACCATCTACTATAATTCCTTCCATTGACCGAAAAGACTTTTATCGATGCGGTAATAATGTGAAGATAAGACAAAGTGGATGAACCTCGACTATTATAAGCTAGAAAAGGACCCCCCCGGAAATTAATTGCTAAATATCAAACATCATGCCCTAGAAAAAGATGGATCAACAACCATCAAGACCATTTCAAAATCGACGAGTAGGACTTTTGGAGGATCCAAGTTGTCTGGCAAAAATGACCAAAAGGCAGTCGTTGCCTCTAGAACCGTGGTGGTTATGGTGTGAGGTGACTCCAGATCCATAAATAAATAAGTATTTATATTACTGAAAAAAGAAACTCTTAATTTTTTTTCAAAAAAAATTCCGAGGGAAAAAATATCTTTAGTCATGTGCGGGCAATATTGTGACAACGGGGGAAATGGGGTCTCTTGTCTGAACCCGGGGAGCAGAGAGGGAAGTCCCGTGGAACCCGAGAATTATGAGGAGCTTGGCCACTGCCAACGCAACCCCAACAACCTTTTTCTTAAACTTTTTCCCTTATTTTTCATTCGGGAATCTCTTCATTTTCATAGTTGTTTTTGATCTATGGAGAAACATCCCCAGTGTAACAAATATATACACAAGTAGTTGAAAGGATAATAATGTCCTAAAGGAATATTGAGCATCGTGCGTCGAAAAAATTAGGAGTGACGGTTTTAAGTTCCGGAGATTTCAGGTTCTGTATAAGTTCCATCTAAAACCTGCCATTCGAACAAGTTTCTCATTTTTTAAAACCCGAAACCTACCATGCATACTTTGAAACCTAGAACCTACCCTATTACAGGTTCCAGGATCGGCTCTAGGGTCTATCAGATTCCACCTGTATTATTAATTGAACGATTGTAGTTAAACATCACCTTTTATGACAACTACTTGTTGTTATCATTCATTGATCATAACTTATATTTAGACAATGAGAAATATGAAACATTAATAAAGTAAAAGCTTCAGTCATAAAATGGATGTTTAAATTAGTGATTCCAGATTCTACACTCATCATCGAAAGCTATGGAATACCATAGGATCGAGTGAAAACACACACCAAGAAAAATGCAAAAACTTATTCCGAGTTCTAAGTTCTAGATTTTACTTAGCTAGAACTTGGAACTTAAGTTTCCCAATTTTTGAAACCTAGAACCTACCTTGGATACCTTGTAACTTGGAACCGAACCGATTCCCACCGTCTGGATCTTAAGTTTCACGTTCTACCCTAAAATTATGCTCACCCTTAGAAAGAACTAACTAAAATTGAATGCATGTAATACCTTAACCCTAATTGTGAATCTCTCTCTTTCCATTGCCCGTTTCAATTTGTGTCGTATCGGTCGACACGGGTAAAGTTGAGGGACCAAAATGGATGATTCATGATTGAATAATCTTTCTTTTTTAGGGTTTACATGGCTTTGTCAAATGATAAAGACAGAGAAGGCTAAAATGCACATTCTCGACGTCTGAAAGTCATATGCTTCACCCGTTCTTAGCGGCTTTGAAATCAAGACGCACGCACGTTCACTTAATCAGGATCCTTCAAATCCCATCATCCATCAGATCATAAACCAATCGACATACAATATCAATCATAAAGCTTTATTATCGTATTATACGTCGTGATTGATCACAAAAACGAGTAACGATCCAATTTGGAGTTGAAGTAGCTTTCTCCGTTGCGTCATTTGTGGTTTCTGCCACAGTTCCTCTCTCTTTTTCTGGTATCTGCCTCTATCTTCTCGAAGTTGTTTTGTTTTTGCTCTTTTGTTAGGTCAATGACCTTTTCACTTACTCTTGTGCTTAGAAGAACTAAGGACGGGTTGTCCGTTCCTTCAGTTTAATTACATTATCGTATGCCAGACTCTTAACGAACAACAAAGCTCACCAGAAAGTGATTTGACTTTCTTGTAATCATTCCATGTTTTGGGTCAGAGTTCGGTGAGTACCCATTTGGATAAATTCATGTTCTTCTTGATTAAATTTTCGATTTAAGTTCAAGAGCTATACGCATTCACGAGTGCAACTGGCACATATAAATATGCATATTAGGCACGATTAGATTAGTGGGAGCAACTTCAGTCTGCAATATAAGAAAAAAGATCCAACAGCGGCCATCTTTTGCGATTTTTATCTTTTATGTTTTAGCCAGAGTCGCGATAAATTATTTTCTATGCTAACCAAATAAAATCTTTCATATATTAGTAGGAAAGATAAATTATTTTCTTGTTATTAGAAAGAGAGCAAAGAAAAAACAGTAATACTTAAAACTAATGCTTAAAACTAGTGAAGAATTAATAAGCAAGTAAAAAGTTTTATCCAATTTTGGCCCAAAAAAATAAATTAGAAGAGAATAAAATAATGTTTAGGGTTTTCTCCGAATTTTCTGAAGTTACCAACTTTAATCACCCATTATTTTTAAGATAATTAGTATAAGGAAATTTAGGAAAGATGCACATGTAAGATTAAGTTCCTCAAACATAGGAACCTCTTTTATCATTATATATTATGATAGATATGAATCACGTACTCGCGTGTATTTTTACAATATTTTTAAGTTTTATTTTCTCGCACCTAAAAAATAATAATGTGAATACAAGATAAATACAAAATAACAAAAAACCAGCTATTCATCGGTCCTTCTCTTTCAATTATAACGTACACTACACATCCAAAGGAGCACTCCTGAATTTGAATTTAACGTCAGGTCATTGTCTCACAGTGAAATTGATAAAAAGGCACGAGCCTTTGTAATGTCAGGGGTATTCAAAGCCAATGTCAATTTCTCATTCTATCTCCCACCATCCTGAGTTTTCGCCTTTTGCACCGTCCATAAGAATTCTGAATTTTTCATGACTATTCAATTGATTTGTCTGTAAGATCATACAAACATATGTTCGGACACTAATTTAGCTGAATTCGCTTCGCAGGAAGATAAATGAAAGAGATGGTATAGCGATGTCGAGATATAAATGTAATTATATGGCATCTCATGGTTCTAAAATGTAATTTTAATGTTATTCTGATTCAAAAGAGTGAAAAATTCCGCATTATTTCTCCAAAAGTGAATTCTTTTTTAAGCATATATGGTGAGCGGACTGAAAAATTGCGCATGCGCTTGCCTACTCCGATGGGGAGTAATTAAAGGATAGTAATCAAAAGTGAAATTGAGGGGACAGAGAACATAATTAACAGCTAGGGCATAATCAAATCCATGCTTTACCTTCAAATGATTGTCATCAACTCCATCAAGGTGGTCTTTGAAGAGAGAATTCTATGTACTCTCACGTTCTTGATTGATTCCTTATTAATTTTTGCTCTTGAAATTCCAAGTTCCATGCCACATTTGGATCGAAAGCTTTGCTGACTTGGGGTACCTTAAAATTTTGGCAAAAAGTCTTTGTATCCTGGCGTTGCATCTATAAGCTCAGTTGAGTAGGTGGGCTCTTTTTTTGTTTTTTTGGTCAGAGAGTAGGTGGGCTTTGCCAGTGTTGACTTTTTCTGTATTTTATCAAATCAATCTGACTTTAATGCGTTTGTTTATCAGGACAATTGGAAAATACGGGCATGCAACATGAATTTGTGTTCACCAAGCTTCCTGCTTTAAATTGACATCAACATTATTTGTGCTTCTTTAATAAACTTTGTGCCTTTTCGAAGCCAACCCACCAACCATGATAAGATCATCCTGCAGACAGCAATGTGTGAGGGTGTAGGGGATAGACACATGCAGATTAAATTCCAAGTAGAAGATCTGCAGTATCTGCAATCTTGGCAAGACTCCATTAACTTTTCCATCAGCTCGTTGCTCGAAAGGTTATTAACAAAATCGAACAAATTAAAATCATGGGTATTAGCCAAAAACCAGAGCTTGCTTTCAAGGAGATGAAAGAGATAAATGCAAGTGTTCCTAATTTACATAGACTGGGAGCCTATAGATGGAGACCCCAAAGGATTCACGATTTAGGGGGCTATATAGTGTCCAACGATCGTACTGTATAAGCCACTGCAGTCCAAGATTGGTGGTGGTAGTGGGGTGGCTCCACCAGACGGCGCTCTCGCATTTTACTAATTTCCCTTCCTTTTCTCCATTTTTTTGGGGGGGAAAAATCTCTGTTTTTTTCTTCTTTCATTTTCAATTGGGTGTTTCTTAAGTAGGAAGGGTCATTTCAAAAGGGTATCTAGTATGTAAGGAGTCCCTTTCCTTTCGGTGTCGCATGGGGTCCTTTAGATTGTCTGAATCGGCAATAAGAGGGCATGCTCTGTACTTGCTTGAATTTGAAGATTAGTGCACCATTTTTTTGCTGGGGCGGTTCACGCTTTGTTGCTAAGCTAAGCTACTCGTAAAGTTTGGCTCAATAGAATGATTGGGTCCCTTCTGTCATCATTTCGTGCACCCCATTTCCTCCATGATTTATATATTTATGTACGTATGCATACTTTTTCTAGTGCACCTTGCACCTCTTTTTCTGGTACTTTTCATGGCTCCTTCCGCTTGAGCACTTGGGAAGGTTTGATTGAATCTCGCACCCAAATTGAATTGCTTCTCTTGAACCCATTTCACGCTTCCAAGTGCAAATTCGACCGCACATGAAATTTGTGGCCCATCTTTCCTCATCAAGAAAGGGAAAGCTTGGGCGTACAAATTCATGTGATGCTATGGTGTGCTTGAACTTTTATTTGCCCGTCAATCTCAAAGACTGTATAAAGATCGGACAGTACATAGCACAATGCTATCCGAAAGAAAACATATAAGGCAAAACTAGCAAGGATTAATACGATACAACTACGAACAACAATGGCATCCTCCCTCGACTGAGGGGTTGCTACATGGATATTTCTTGGGGTATGACACAGACAATGATGCCAATCAGGTTAAGTTTCTTTTTGATAGGTTTCTGCATTAAATTGGTAAGGTAGGCCATTTGGAATGATAATAAGTTGTGACCAACGGATTAATGCACTATCGTAGTAACATGGGATAAGCAAGAAATACATCATAAGCTTTTTCATATCTAGGTATCAATTTACCCTGAGTGAGATCCATCCAGCTAACATGCCAATCACCATATAAGATTCAATGCCAGTACCAATTTGCGGATCCAAGACACCAAGTGCCATGCGGATAGGGCAACTAGAAAGAATGAACCATGAAACTGACAGCTTCTAGGATGAGAAACAACAGGCACGTTGAGCTAAGAATTGTTGAGGGATAAGGTTTTGAAGGAAAGGGAAATTGAAAGCTGAGGGCTTTTATCAAAACTCTGGCTGTAAAAAGAGTATAAGCATAAAGAGGTATGTGGTGATAAGTTGATCAGGATTTCCGTAGTTAGATACCCAAAAACAGAACAATCCCAAAGGGTTCAATCCCATTCTAATATAGCCGTGACTGTATTCTATACAATAACAATAAGATTTTTTTTCCTTCATCATGAACTAGCTTGGTCTACTTTACACAGGACAGTTTCTGACACCTCCAGGTCTTTGCTTGTTGCTAGGAGAAGAATCTGCCAGGGCTTGCCTATAGTATTGGTTCCTAGAAGGTCTCCGTTCACGATTCCTTGGAATTAAACAATGACCATCCGAATAAACAATGCAGAACCGAAGCTTCATACTATTGAACTTTCATTTCTTTACCTGAAATTTTAAAATTAATGTTGTGTGCTTTTAAACAAATGGGAGAGATAGCTTGGTGGCGAATTTTTTGAGCATCTCCAAAATCTTTCTGGGAAGAGGCGAAAGAGAGAGCCAGTACCAACCGAGCCTGAAGAATTACTGAAGAGACATGGAATACAGAGGATATCTAGGAAAAGATAAGATGGAAAAAGGTTTAGGTGCACCATGTCTTAATAAATTGTGGGTGGATGAGCTAAAGAAGCATGTCCCATGAACTCAGATAAAAAACAATGAGAGAAGATGACAAACTAAGAAAGAGTTTTTGTACAAGCAGTAGATACTTGAAACCATGTGCAGAAGAAATAGATAAGTCGATAAGGGACCCTCCAAACTTTGATAATGCTATAGAAAAGAGTGTCATTCAGCATAAGCATCCGTCTCCTTCCATATATCCCGTCGTTAATCCCTGACACCACTCGGATGTTTTATTAGGTTGTTCGTACATCCACGTTAATACGCAGAATAGACCACTCATACTGATGAACTGTTCATCAAGTGAGCCGTCCAGATCAAAAGAGAAATTGCAGGCACTGATAACAACAGTTTTGTTCCTTTTGGAATTGGTTGATGCATGTGAGTGCACCAACCGATATTATAGTTTTCCCGATGGTAAGGTATCTTCAGGTGTTATACTGACCAATGTAGCTTCAAACTACAATCTGCCAAATGATCATTGTTTAAAAATTTTCATCGGCTCGAAGATGTTGATTACTTGTTATGCTATCCCTTTTTCTTAGTGCGGGTTCTAGTAGCTTGTAAGGGCCCCCTGAGGGAATATCCCTCTTATATGTTCTTCCATCTTTCTGTCTTCTTTATCTTCATCTTGAACACCAAAGTAATAGTCTTTGACTAACTTTACTAGGTAATGCCCAAAACAATGATCAAGAGGGTTTGTTATTGTTATATCTAGCGCTGCAAAATCTTCTCATACCTCGCAACAGAATCTAATGCTCTATCATTAAGACCGTACCAAAAGGAAAAGGCATCCAAGAAGACTAAAGTACAAAGGCCATTCAAAATTGGTGGAAGCAGGAGGCGGGAGAGAAAAAAAAACAAAAGAACGAGAAAGGAAAGCAGAAGGCAACTATTAGTTATTGCACTCCCATTTAAGAGCATCTGCTACCATAAAACAGAGCTTTTTTGCAAGAGGAAAATGGACAAAGAACAATAAAAGAACAAATGGGGTCCTACAACGTTTAATTCTCTGTCGATATAATTTCTATTAAGTTGATTCACATTATTTGTTTGTGCTCTTCTTAGATTCGCGAGGCGAAGCTTCAAGTGACAACAGGTGGCGTCAAAAGATCAACCAGAAAAAGGGCGAAATAATAAGGAACAAATGAGAATTGAAATATCAAAGTTAGCACTTTATTTTAAATCAAATGGGGCTCAGGTTCATCCATCTCCAATAAGAAATTCAACATAATTAAAGGAACCCTACTTTCATTCAAACACCAACCCACAGTCACATGGGCACTGCTGGGCTGTTGACAAGGACTGGTATTCTGCTATGCTCTAAAGGAGTCCCAACAAGGAAGATGATTTTGTAACACTAGCTCTAATCTACCAATTAAAAGGTATTTTATGTACATGGTATTAGAAAAAAAACCATGCAACTCAAGTTTCATTTGCGTCTTCACTAAACAAATGAGAAGCAACTGTGAGCACTTGTCCCGTTCCATCTTTGAGACAACTGTTACTTCACCGAACTCTCCTGGGTCTTTTATAGTTGCCAAATTGCTTTTAAAGAAATGTTCTCGGAAACCTGAGGTCAAGTTTCACTTGTGTCTTTGCTAAACTACGCATCTGGCTTATCTAAATATTGCAAAAGTTCTTCAATGATAAATCAACTTGAAAAAACTACCCATTTTCAAGAATTTAGTGTCATTTGGCAATCATAATTTTTCAATGTTTTTGTCAACTATTAAAGAGAAAAAGCAACTAGACAATTTGACCATCACAACCGAAATAATTGAAACAATAATACTGTCATGTTTTTCTTGAATTACGGTATAAAGGTAAAAAGAGAAAGAAAACAAAAAAAAAATTTGAGAATTACGCCATATAAGTTCACATATGAAAGAGAGCACAAACATCATCAGCTAACTGACAGCCCTTATATCTGAGACTGAGACCAACGGATCACTGATAAACCATCATTCTCTTAATCTTGACAACCATGACAGAATAACACTTTGTTCTAAATGCCACGTACAGTGATAGGGATCGAAGGCAGAACACACTGAACAGTTGAGATGTCACGTCATTAATCTTGAAATAATTGGGCAACATAATATACCAGAAAAAAGGAGAAAATAATGATGCAATGATAAAGCTGCCTCCATATCTAAAGGCAAGGTGGACAAACAGTACAAACCCAACAAATATTATACTCTGTTTCCTTGTGGTCCATAATTGAATATGCAGATGAAAAAACAAGAAGGAACACGACGCAATTCATCTTGATTTCTTTTGTTGGGCATCCATTTAAAGAACACATATTATACTCTGTTTCCTCGTGGTCCATAATTGAATATGCAGATGAAATAACAAGGAGTAAGAATCAATTCATCTTGATTTCTTTTGTTGGGCATCCATTTAAAGAAGATGGGTCAATGTTGGAAGACGATCTCTCTCTCTCTCTCTCTCTCTCTCTCTCCATAATTCCTCCACTTCCATGAGCTTTTCACAAAGTGAAAGGACTATTTACATTTCGAATGGAAGACAACAAGGTACAATAGAATGTTATAAGCATTTGAGATAGATGGCTAGGAAAAGTTCTATGGCCATAAGATAAATGATTTCCCCAAGTACTTCCCAGTCCCTATAGAACGTCAATGGTGGCCTAAATAATCAGTCTCAAAAAACCCTAATTCAACCGGAAAAATTCATCAGACAATTGCAAAAGTTCCAATTGGCATATGATGGAGAAGTTAGAGACTAGATACACAGAGGAACAACACAATGCTACTGCTACCAACACAGTGCCATGCAGATCATAACGAGCTCCCACAGAGACTGCACCTATAGCAACCAAACAATCATGATCTACAATCAATGCAGAAAGCTCCAAGAATCTCTCATGTCCTCTAGATAATATTGCATTTCACTCTGCTACATACCCCATCTATTGAAAGAGGAGAAGTGAGAACCACCATGAAAACCCCACCACTTTGACCTCCACAGGTGCATCAAGATCGTTTAAGAAACAAATACTAATAAGCCTTGTGCAGGTAAAAGCTATCAAAAAGCATTGAATTACCCCAAAAAATCAGACAAGGGCCAACATTGGCAGTTTAGCTAGCCACTACTACAACTGGAACTTCAATCTCACAAATTACATCTACTGCCTATACATATTGGTGAACCCTCAAAATCCTCAAGAAATGCCATCTAGTTATTAAGGAGCATATTAAGATGCGAATGTCTTTCTTTTCTTTCTTCAATTTTTTGGGCCATTCCAGCCAGATTGATCATAGAAGATCCATAAAGGCTAAAGCAAATGTTATGCCATGCATGCAGAAAGGCGTAATTGTCAATCTTCAGACCAGAATTCCACACTCTGACCAGGTAAATTAGTGGGATGAGGATTTAACTGCAGCAGACATCCTCTAAATGAAGGACTAATGCTTCCATGACGGATATTCCATATCAACAGCCCACAGTAGCACAAGCAGCATAATAACCATTTGTGTACCAAAATAAGGCGCTTTAAGATGGAAGCATGCACTTACTATTACTTAGGGGAGACACATACACTGCAGGTACTCACGTAACACCATAATAATCTAAGGGCTCGGTCTTATGCTGTCTTGTAGCCCAATAAGCTCTGAGACCAATGGATAATTAAAGGGCTATTATGGTGGCCAGGTCCATGTTCAAAGTTCAAAACCTCCCTTTTGATGTTCTGAAGGCGAGACAGCATATACATTTCAACCAAATGCCATATATGACTCAAGGTATAAATGCGTGAAGGCACCCCTAGGTTGAGCTTGAGAGTGCTTACTGAGACCAGAACACCTCCAGAAAAGATTCATGGGAATACATTACTGATTAAAGCCCACATCAAATTGTTACCAAATCTGCCGAGCTCAAAAACAGAGCATGAGTTACGAGTTATTTTATACGCATATATGGACCCATATCCTGATAACTTACAACTTTGCCAAAATTGTTGTCTAATGTGATATAAGAGCACAGGTCAAGAGTTGGAATTTTACAACACCCTTTAATTGTCATATTGCCTAATTTCTTGTAATTGCGTTTTTTTTTGGTTTTGGTGGTGAGGTTTAATCCATTTTCTGTATGATTTCATGCGTAAGGCCAGGTTTACACATTACAGAGACTGTTAAGATATATACTATATAACATAATCAATCCATTTCCCAACAGCTAAAATTTTTGGCAACAAAGGTCACCCTACAACACGCAGCAGAAAAATTCTCATGGGTGCCATAGTATTCTGCTGGTGTGGACACCACATTATTCACTTCAACTGCTTGCCAAAATATTTCTATAGATGCTTAATAAGTGAGTCAATCTATTTTTATTTAGTTATTCAGTTAAACAACGATATGTACTTGGCAAGAATAGAATCGACAATTGCATGTTTGATGCACTTGCTAGTACTAGTACATCCGAGAATTCTTGAGAGCGTGGAACAATTACATCTTCAGCATAAAGTTTAAAGGTCCAGCAAGTTCAACAATGTGTCATAGACCAAAGATAGTTAGAAATGAAGTCAATCTATTTCTGAGGAAGAGGAAATTCAAATTTATACAGTCCTTATGCCCCCTTGCCAATATTATATTTACCAGTTAAATGACAACTATCTAAGCAGAAAGCTAGGACCAAAGACAAATGTCCATCAGCTAGATGAAATTAGCAAAACCTTTCAGTCAGGCACGACCGTAATGTCCAAGTCGCGAGGTTAGAATATTTAGACTTGCAAGCCAGACTTTGACGGACAATTGACGGTGAATTAGTTAGAGGGAGAACTTGGCTCGGCTACTCTCTCACAGAATCTGTTGGTAACCAGTTGCAATGAACTGCTGTATTAACTGTATTCCCCCGCGTGAGAATTCGGACCATTTATGAACTCAATCTAGCCAAAAAGCACGGGTACATGGACTACACATTCACCAAGTACGGTGCTTACCTACGCATTTGACGCGAAAGACAAGTCACGGCAGCCAAAAACGTACAATTCAACCTATAAATCACAATGCAATACCATTTAAAGAGGATTTGCAAGTTACATCCCGCTCAGGCAATTCGTCGAACAGGTAACGTAGGCCCCCCCAGTCTCCAACAATTCAAGATCCCAAGTCCAACAACACCCATCACAGACAACGAGATCAGTACCTAATGATTTACTCGGGGGCAACTTCCCGTGGGGTCTTGGCCACGATGGAGAGCGCGTGGAGCCCGGACCGGAGCTCGTCGGCGAGCGCGTCGTAGACCAGGCGGTGGCGGCTCACGAGGCTCCGCCCCTCGAACTTGGAGGACACGATCTTGACGTTGAAATGGGTCTCCGCGGCGCCGCTCCCGCGGACGGCGGCGTGGCCGGCGTGCTGGTGCGAGACGTCCTCGATCTCCAGGACGCTCGCCTCGAGCGAGGATTGGAGCTTGGACCTCATCCGGCCGGCTCTCGACAGCACCGCGCTCGATGCTCTGGAGGCCATGCGAGCCCGAAGCGAAGCCAACACTGCCCGCGGATGTGATCGAACGGGGAACAAAGAAGAAAAAAAAATTAGAAGAGGGATAAGATCGTTGAGGGACGCTTCTCAGATTTTAGGTTTGCGTGACGGTGACTCTTGACTAGGAAAGGGAAAATCACAATCCCTTATCCGTAGCCCAATGTTCATTACGGTTAATATGGTTCATGGACTTTACATTAAACATTTTCGTAACGGTTAATAGATTGAATTGAATATATATCAGTGTCAAGAATTATATTGAATAAATTAAAAATTTAGGGATCATATTTTATATTGAGTTATAATTCATGGACCACATTAGAACATGTACCAAAAATCAGGAATCATATTGAACAAATTGAAAGTTTAGGGATCATATTTTATATTGGACTACAATTCATAGATCACATTAAACAAATTAAAAGTTCAGAAACTATATTGTATATTTGGCAAAAGTTCAAATGCTATTTGTGTCATTATTTATCTACAACATTAAACATACTAAGTTGAACTTATATCAAAAGTCCAAAAGTGATCGAACCATTAAAACAAATTCATATATTGCACAACCCAGAAAAAGTTCGTTATCTCACCAAGAAAAAAATTAAAAGGAGGACGACGAAGAAAATGCGGTGAGCGTGGATCGAAAACGCGACCTTCAGATCTTCAGTCTGACGCTCTCCCAACTGAGCTATCTCTATTAAATAATATAAAGTTCTGTGATTATAAGGCCAGTTTAGAAGCAGAACAGCAAAAAGTGCAAGGAGTATTTGTGTCGTTATCTCACCAAGAAAAAGGAAAAGGAGGAAGACGAAGAAAATGCGGTGAGCGTGGATCGAACACGCGACCTTCAGATCTTCAGTCTGACGCTCTCCCAACTGAGCTATCCCCGCTTCTCTGTCGGGCAATCGAAACTTACAAATTCTATAGAGACTTCTGCGTCACGTTCAATCCGACAAGGCCAGTTTAGAAGCAGAACAGAACAGAACAGGGGGCTTCTTCCTATAGCCCGATACGATCGAACTGTGGAACCGACATGAAACGCTCGCGCACTCATGCTCGGCCCTACCTTCCATCGCGCTCGGAGATCCCTCTCCAACTGCCCGGCCGTTGCTGCGGCTTTCCCACCAACCCATTTTCAAAGGCCCGCGGCGGAGCAAGCAGAAGAGCTGCTCTCTTGCGAGCTCCAGAAGTGCGCTCGAGCCTCCGATCTGCGCAACGGGGGAGCGATTCACGCGCGGCTCCTCAAAGGGTCCGTACCCTTTTCCCTCTTCCTCAAGAACCACGTGCTCAACGCGTACCTCAAGTGCGGCGGCCTCGAGAGCGGTCTCCAGCTGTTCGAAGAAATGCCCGAGCGGAACGTGGTGTCCTGGTCGGCCCTCGTCGCGGGCTTCGTGCAGCAGGGCCGTCCCGAGGGCGCCGTTTCGCTGTTCCGCCGCATGAACCGCGAGGGGACCGCGAGGCCTAACGAGTTCACGCTCGTGAGCACGCTCCACGCTTGTTCTTTGCTCGGGGAATCGGGCCTGGCTCGCCAAGTTTATGCGCATGTCGTGAGGCTGGGATTCGAGTGCAATGTGTATTTGATCAATGCGTTTTCGACGGCCTTGATAAGGAACGGTCGATTGTTGGAGGCTGTGGAAGTTTTCGACAAGTGCCCGCTTAGGGATATCGTGTCTTGGAATGCTATCATGGCAGGATACTTGGAGTTATCTTATGCTGAAGTTCCTTGGTTTTGGGGTCGTATGATCCGTGAAGGAGAGGTCAAGCCTGATCACTATACCTTTTCGAGTGTTCTCACTGCGTTGGCTGCTCTTTCAGATATTGATATGGGATTGCAGGTTCATGCACAGCTTGTTAAGTATGGCCATGGAAGTGAAATTTGTGTGGGGAATTCCTTGGTAGGTATGTACTTGAAAAATCTTAGATTAGATGAAGGATTTAGAGCTTTTGAAGAAATGTGCTCGATGGATGTTTTGTCGTGGACCCAAATGGCTGCTGGTTGTCTATTGTGTGGAGAGCCGGTCAAAGCGCTTGAGGTCTTTGCAGAAATGCGAAAAGCCGGGATTATGCCGAACGAATTTACTCTTTCTACTGCACTAAATGCGTGTGCCAACATTGCTTCTTTGGAGGAAGGGGTGAAAATTCATGGTGTAAGGATTAAACTGGGGAACGATGTTGACATCTGTGCAGCAAATGCACTGATTGATATGTACATGAAATGTGGATGCGTGGATGCTGCACGAGGTGTTTTCCAATCCATGAAAGAGCGTTCAGTTGTGTCATGGACAACAATGATCATTGGATGCGCACAAAATGGTCAAGCTAGAGAGGCTCTCAAGTTCTTTGATGAGATGATTGAAGAAGGAGCCCAGCCGAATGACATCACCTTTGTTTGTGTGCTCTATGCTTGCTCCCAGGGAGGGTTTGTCGATGAAGGGTGGAAATATTTTTCCTCAATGAGTCAGCTTCATGGCATTTCCCCTGGAGAAGATCACTATGCATGTATGGTTAATCTACTTGGACGTAATGGACAAATTAAACAAGCTGAGGGATTGATTTTGAGCATGCCATTTCAACCAGGGGTGCTTATCTGGCAGACGCTGCTTGGAGCTGCCCTCGTTCATGGGGATATGGAAACTGCGAAGCGCGCTTCTGATCATGCATTGCAATTGGACCGAAAAGACCCTTCAACTTATGTGCTGCTATCAAATATGTTCGCTGGTTTGAGGAACTGGGATGGGGTTGGGATGATGAGAGAGATAATGGGGACTTCTGATGTAAGGAAATTGCCTGGGTCCAGTTGGATCAGTCAGGAGAAAAGTGGGTCGCTAGCTTTAGCTGATGGCTAGATGACTAATGATGAGGCTGACGGTGGTAACTCCTCCTTGTTATTTGACTGGGCTTAAAGCCCTGTTGATATAAACAATGTTCATGGAGCATTGCAGTCTTTAGCAGAGAAGCAACGTAATGGCATTGGGAAGGAATGGTAATTATTCTAATTAAGCAAGGATGGTTCCAAGGAGAAATTCTAATTATACTAAGACCGATCTGGAGAGCAGTATACTGAGTGATAAAAACTGTTACTAGACGTTAATATGACTTGTTTGAAGTCCCATTAGTAGTCTGGCACATCACTTGGTACGCTAGTTTAATATATTAGTCTTAGTATGCCTATTGCGCCTGGTCCTAGAAGGTTGATTTTTGACTGTCTTACTTCTCACCGTGTTGATTGGTCTGATCTTTGTAGCCATTATAAGCACATGGGTTTTCAACGTCACAATCACTGCTTGGCACCATGTTTAGGAATTAGAGCTAGATACTCCATAATAAGCATTTCTCTGCAAGTATGTTTCACGGTTCAAAATCTGGTTTGTATATCTGCAGATGGCATAAGATTTTGTCAATGTCATCTACAAGCCGCCTCTCAGGAGATACCAAAATAATGCCAGAAAGAAGCGGAAAGAATCACCAGCAGGTCTTTGAAGGAGAAGCTTACTAGGAGGATGCGAGTGCTGTTGCAAACACAAGCAGTTTGCTGGCATTATTTCATTGGATTGAAGTTTACTTGATCCATTTGCTGAAAGACGCTTGCTGATATGAGTAATTGGGTGCACTTAGGAGAAACATTTATCAAGTGAAATCGGCATAAGTCGGCTGAACTTGACATAGGAGGCAGTCCAAGATCACCCAATGGAACGTAGAACTATCTCTCCCTCCTGCACGGGTGTGCATGAGCTTTTGATTGTATCTCTAAGACGTTAAATGAAATGTTGTAAGAGCAATTCTAGCCTAGGCTTTATTCAGTAGTCATTCATCATTCTCAGTCATATTAATGTGCAGATGTTGCTCCGGTTTTCATGATATTCATCTTGAGTGACACTGTCATTATGCTATCTTATGTTTCGTGGTTCTTCCGTCTGAACAGGAACTCTGTTTGCATTAATTTCCACATTCGACAACTCTATAGCTGCTCGTTTTTGCTTGACAAGTACTTCTCGATCCGCAACGTTTTTTTTTTTTTAGAAGAACAGGACGTCGGTTCACGGTCAGGTCAAATGTATTGGATTTTCTCAGAGTGACCACAGTTCTACCAAATTACAGCATCACAAGATAGACGAAAACCAGTTTTTTTTAAGCCAAAAGCACAAAACCGTCCTTCAGTTTCTCAAGTAAATAGCAATGGACACTTAGGTAATATTAATATTGTCCGCTTGTGTGTCGGTGAGAGTCAAGCGCGTTCCAGAGAGGCTGCTGATTTCTGAACCTGGTGGTCGCATGTTTGTCGGTTTGTGCACAAGTCAAATCACTCTCGTACGATCTTTTTTTATCCACAAAGTGCTTCTTTACCATTGTCTGCGCACATAAGTTTTAAGACTTAAAATGACGAAATAAGCGGATTCGCATGGTCCGTAATGCAAAAATTTATTGGTGATTATGCATCACTTAATGTACCTGGACGCACTCTAATAGTATCTCAAATTTTTGACGTGGAAGTCCGCTTAAGGCAGGAAAGTCTCAACTCGTAAAGCTCCTTGCCAATCTCATGGATGCGGCACGACAGGAGCTGAATTTCGAGTAAGTGGCGCAATCAAACGACCATTACCCTTTTTCAGGATAGCTGATTTTTCACTATTCTCTGGCTTTAGTGCATATGAAGCTCTTGAATTCGTATAAGGTTGACGATGCTTATGATGTGAATCTTTTCCAGAGCTTATAGTTCACTCAACCGCAACCTGGTTTGACCTAGATTACATGACAAGGCATTTGATCAAAAAAATTGCAGCAGAGAATAAAAATGGCCAAACTAAATTCAATTATTTTTGGTCCCCACCCCAGCTGGCCTATACTTCGTCCTTTACAGCGGAAGTCTGCATTTCAAGCATGTTGAATTTCGAGAAAACAAATTTATTTTTTTTTTTTTTGGGAAAAAATATGTGACCCAGCAATCGTCCATAAGTCATGCCATGTGATTTGATATTATAAGATCAGTAAGGTGGTGGTCAAAATTCTGGCAAAAATTTAGAAACAATGTACGCGTACCAGCTAATCGTGTTACTCCCTCAGGGTCTACATGAGAAGACTAGAGCTAAACGCGAAGCAACCCATGTTTGTTCAACTGCGTTTCCTTGTTTTTTATTTAATATAAGCCACCGTTGGGTTACGACTCATTCATTTAATATAAACTAGTACTTTGAGATTCGAGTACAGTTACAACCTAGGAATTTCATGAATGCCATCCTCTTATCAATCCATTTTCTAGCTGTTCTTTATCCTTCTCCTCTCTCTCTCTCCCTCTCTGTGACAATTTGCCGATAGTCTTTTCCGGTGACATCTCATATCTGGCAATGTCTCCTTCAAGCAGAAGTTGTGGGAATGTTTCGGGAACTGCAAATGGCTATGGTTCCATTGAGCACGAAGTGTCCAAGATGGATACACTGGCCGGAATCGCCATCAAGTACGGTGTCGAGGTAAATTGTCTTCTTCCAAGTGGCTGTTGATCTGTTCCCCTCAAACTGTTTCTTCACTTGTGGACATAAAGATAATATCACTGATTCGAGGGGAATTCACAACGACTGTAAGTATGTGGAAGCAACAAGTTCCGTCTGGTGTCTAGGTTGCTGCGGTATGATTCCTGGAAACGTATGATGGGTAATTGCTTATAGTGGCTCGGCTTCATATAAGCACACGGATCAAACATGGCCAACTTTTCCTGTTTGTATCCTGCGTTGTGTGGTACTCGTGTATCGGATGCAAAAAGAAAGTGAAAAACTTGGCCAGTTGATTCAGGCTTTTTTCAGTTAAGATTTCCAGAGTCATGTGATTTGCCCATCTGGTGCTATTGGTCCTGAAAATCATGCAGAATATGTTAAAAAGGTCTTTACCCCAAAAGGATTCGAATCTTTCTTCTTACTCATGGTCTGGAAGAGACATGAGCATCATCCTTCTCTTTAACCAATGTTTGGTAAGAGATGTGATCAACAGGGCTTTTAGTTTCCCCCGAGTTTTTCATGCCAGAAACAGGGCATGGCAGTTTATGAATGTCTAGAATCATCGCTTTTCGCTTTCTCCTAATGTCGATATTTGTACTTTTTAGGTGGCTGACATTAAGAGAATAAACGGGTTGGCCACGGATTTTCAAATCTTCGCCTTGAAGACCGTACGGATACCTTTACCCGGAAGGCATCCCCCTCCTGCCTCTTTGCCTAATAGTGCTGCTTCTTCAGGGTAAATTACATCCCTGTTATCCTTAATTTATTTTCTCTGGATAAGTTTAGTTCAGCATGTTTGTTGAGCAGGTATGTCTGCTGGAGATCATTTTCAGATGCCCAGCACCCTTAGATTCAATCTATAATAATAGTGCAATAATTGTATTCCATCTTTTTTATCCTTTCTAAACTTAAAGAGCACAATGAAGGAGCAGAAAATACTTAAGTTTGAAGATGTGCAGGTAGAACCTGCTACGCGCAACGTATCCTCTTTATTGTGCACTTTGTTGGACACGAATTGGATGTGCAAGTTCCTACTAACTGCCGAGCAAAGCGGCCGCATGGATGCCTTGGTGTGTATGATCTCAAGTTTCTGCTTTCTTGTAGGGACAAAAGTGCTGAAAAAGCATCATCAAGTGCAGGCTACTACAATTTGTCAAAGTCCTCTGAGCTATTTAAATGTAAGTCATCCCAACAGAAAGCTTCTCCATCCATCAGCTCTTCAAGACATTATGGGGTTAAACTCTCAAATCCTAGGGGATTGATTAGCCGAAGGCGCTGAAATGAATAATTTTGGTATAGGTACTAGCTGGATCCACAACAACCGACCGAAGGGTCACGAGTTGCTGGCTTCTGGTTCAACTTCAAAGTATCGAAAGATGGGCACCGGTTCCTCGGTGGAGAATGGTTCAACCATTGATTACACATCTATCTTCGATGTCATAGATAGTGAAGGTGAGGAATCTAATATGAAATCTACTAGGAATTGTCAAGAAACCAAGGCCTGTTCCCCGAATGCCACACCAGAGAAGCTGTTGAAAGAAGAAAACGGTGGCGGAAACAGTCGCTTCTTAGCAACTAGAGGGAAGGCTTTGGCTTTGAGAGCCAAGTCAGCCAGCCGAACATCACTGGCCACTGATGCACAGTCCAACTGGACAAACTCAACTCGAGCGGAAGGGGGAGACGACATAATTACGAATGAACATCCTGGACTACAGAAAGCTTCGAGCGCATCAAGCTTACAAATTCAAGACACAACCAATTCCTCATCAATTTGGGAAACATCAAAGTGGAGCTTGAAACCAGACCTCCCACTGTTTTCGGCAGCATCCCTCACAGGGCCAATTCTCGATGGCTTGGCATTGCCAATAACGATTTCAGGATGGAGGAGTAAAACTGCCCTTGATTAGGGCGCGTAAGAGTACATTGATCGACCTATTCTTGACCTGTTTGATATATGGTTATTTCCTGGCTATAGATGCTAAAAAAGAGGATTGTACAAACTAAAGCTCCAATTTTGGCAAATTGAAATGGGCAAAAATGTTGATTAAAAAATAATAAATTGAAGAATTTATACAATTGATATGTTTCTTGCTTCCTAAAATTGTTGGCTTCTATAAAGTGCTTGCCCAAATTCTGATGGTGTTATGTTTTGAGTCATGAATATATACAGCAATCGGTCCAGTCTAGCATCAGCGATATGCTCTCTCAAAGTTTTATGATTGCCTACTTCAAC
This sequence comes from Syzygium grande, assembly GCA_024733475.1. NCBI lineage: Eukaryota > Viridiplantae > Streptophyta > Magnoliopsida > Myrtales > Myrtaceae > Syzygium > Syzygium grande. Next base: position 21,140,469 of record JAMXDD010000010.1, read on the forward strand.
TTCAGAGGAGGGATCTATGTTCAAACATTCAAATAACATCTCCAAAGAGTGAGCAATAGATTAAAGTTTCAGGCAACTTTCTGGTCATATCATGTTCAACAAAATAGTTGAGTCGAGAACTGAATTTAACACGCCTAGGCAGAGATCTGCCTATATCTCCCACAGAAGGCTTTAAAAAGACTACAATGGAATCATCCATAATTATTACTAAGTTCACAGGATTTCCAAATCGCAATTGCTTGAGCATGCCAGTGATCGGAGAATCAATTATCTCACAACTGGGAGAAATTTTGCAGCATAGAGCAATCGTGTGACATACTTTTGCCCACCCTGCAGCTATCTTCACATTTCCTTACACAGATTATTCAGCTAAGATTTTTACTTCGAAGCGCAACTTTTCCATAAGGCAATCGCAGCAACTATGGAACACATGAACAAGATGTTACTCTGCTAATGAAGCCTGTGCTCGACAAAGACACTTGATTTTTCATGAAGACCAGCCGCACCAAATGATCCAATATAATAGCAGAGAATCAGTAGGAATATGTTACGACCATTCAATGCAGTAAGTCGGTAGAATTACACTGCCAAAAGCTCAACATCTTATGAACCACATTCAACACAGCCTCAGAAAATGAAATCCTCTGCATTACAAAATCTCCATGAAGGCATTTTCAGAAGCAAGAGTTACCAAGGGGGAGAAAGAGGATTAAATTGTACCGATGCTACCTTCTCTTATACGCTTCACCTCCATTTCTGTCACTATATTCCAAGATTCAAATCTCAGAGTCTAGTCCTACCGTTGCTTTTCTGTCCTCTAAAGAAAAGAAGAGAGTCTGGAGTGGAAGGTAAGACTAGAGGGAGTATGGATCTCACCACCTGTTATTTGGTGGTTTGACCTTGTAAATTCTAACTATCCAGTTAGATGTTGTAAATGCCTCTTCCAGGTATTCAAGCTTTATATCCTTATTCCCAATTTCAACCCCCCTTGCACGATCATACCTGACATTAAAAAGAGAAACTAATGGTTAGTCTCATAGGCAAGAGATGAAGCATAACAAAGCATATGCCCAACCATATATAAAGAGCAACAAAGGCCTCTTAGAGGGTGGTGAATTCAAAGACCAATCAAAAACACAAAAAGGTTACATATACATAAGTCTCAGCAATCTTTTTCATCTTTTCTATTTTTGAAATGTGCCATAAGCCCTAATTTTAACCAAAAACCTACGCTTGATGTTCCACCTATGATTAAGGGATAAAAGCATTCAAAGTCCTAAAACTTATCACAAAAGTGCAATTGAGTCCTAAAACTTTCAAAAAGTACAAACAAGTCCTAAAACTTGTCAGGAAAGTACACTTGAGTCCTAAAACTTTAAAAAAGTGTAAACAAGTCCTAAAATTTGTCACGAAAGTGCAAATAAGTCCTAAAACTTGTTAAATTGGTTCGATCAAGTCCTTCCATTGATTCTACTTTTTAAAAGTTTTAGGACTTGTTTGCACTTTCGTGACAAGTTTTAGGACTTGTTTACACTTTTTAAAGTTTTAGGACGCAAGTGCACTTTCGTGACAAGTTTTAGGACTTGTTTGCACTTTTTGAAAGTTTCAGTACTCAATTGCACTTTTGTGACAAGTTTTAGGACTTCTAGTGCACATATCCCTATGATTAATTACCAAGTTTACAGCATGTATGCTTTCAAGGTTAACATTTTCATGTGCTTGTAGAGAAATAACAAAAAGAAAAGAAAAATCTCCAGCAGCTTATGAGAAGCAAAGGACGATCTTCAACTTACCCAGGAGGTTTGCCATATTCTGTTGTCAGCTCTCCAAATCGGTAGTAGGACAATTTATACCTACAACAAAGAAAGGGGATGATGATGCTAACAAAAGGTAGCGGATCATAATGAAAAATTACCAAGAGAACTTAACTATAAGACAGGTTAAGAGTCCGTGTCACTTTCAGATCCCATTAGTGATGGAATTACAGCTCAACCAAATCAAACATCAGTCAATAAAGAAACTAATGTAACAATGATCTCACTAGATCACTCTTGAGTTCCCAACCATCTCATCACAAACAGAATAAAAAACTCAACTGCCAAAATTAAACACAACTGCCTTCTCTTCATACAACCAATAACAAGAATCATCCAGTACCATCACAGTGGAAACGTTTGAGGCGCACTTGATCACTTAAAATTGTAAAAGAGAATTTAATTAGGCCTATTTGAGCAAATTCTTCTTGTTTTTTCTTTTTTGTTGACAGAGTTCTGAAAAGACATTACATGAGACAGGTACGAACACAGGCGGTAGAGATTCCAGGAAACTTACATGAGACAATTCAACATCTTGGGAGCTGCACCTTTATCAACACGATATTCTCCATTAACAAGGTAATCAGGCTCCTTGATTACAGGAAAAACTCCACCACCAATTCTAACCATCCAGAGAAATCTAGCACAATAAAAGAAGAAAACAAACAAACAGAAGAGACTGAGAACATTACTCATTTCAAGTGTGAATCTGAAATTTTCAACAGAAAAGTGTTAGGAAATGATTGTCTAAATCTGATCAGTTCATCAAAAAAAACGACCTATTTAATTATTAGTAATCACTTCGAGTTGAAGCAAACCAAAGTAGCCAAACTCAATCAATTTCATTTTATAGCAGAAGTACTCCCATTCAGGGATCCGTCTTTTTGCAGCCATAGACCCAATAGTCTCATAGAGTTCAATGGTATGCTAACGTTTTAACAGCTTGTAGCAAAATCTACTAAGGGTCAGGTTGTTCAGTGCAAACCTTTATTAAATAGTCGTCTTAAATATGAAGCTTCAGATCAGACAGCAATTTTCAGGTTTATGGACAACTTTCCATAATTAATTATTACATCGATAGTTTAAATAAGACGAGATGATGTCAAGGCTTACTTGTTAATATCATCTGAAGAATAACCAGTAACACCACCAAACACAACTAAAACATAGTCCACATCGAGTGACTTCATGATCTCATATGCCTCATCCTCATAAGATGACATAGCACGTCCGACAGTAGCAATATGTGTATTGTTCCAGGTGTTATTGTCGACAATAACAGTTCTATTTCCCATTGCAGTGATCTGATATCCATAATCCCACCATGACATCACCTTAGCATCAGGAGGGGTATTCTGGCGAAGCCAAAAGTATGCCTCACGATAGTCATCAAAGATGACCCGGTTACCATGAGCGCCCCTTGCGGCCAACACGATTGAAGGGGACGAGTATGCCTCAGAGGTGACCCAAGTACAGTGGGTAACATACTTGCTCAGCAAATAGAAAGCACCAAATAGCAGCGCAGTAGCACCATTTTTCTGGAAAGGTTGGGATTGATCAAGTGAGCCCTGCTTTGGAAAAGGAAAATAAACCACAGAAGTCGTCAAAAGAAATCACCAAGAAACCTCTTCCAGTACTACAAAAAAAAAAAAATAAGAAAAAGAAAATTAAGGCTGCCAATTCCCCTACCCACCTCCCCAATGCCTAAAACAGCAGAACCAAATAAAACGAAGCTAGCATGATTCTCCATTTCGGTTGCTAGCCCATTCAGAGAACTAAGCACTCACATCATGATTTTTGTGGCTCACCTACACGTGCATTTGGAATTAACTGCTCATGATTACTTCCTAGATCAAAGAAAACTCCCTGCTGCCAATTACTCAGGCAAAAGACTAGCCTAAAGGGTTTGTCACCTTAGAAGAAGCCTTGCCGCTACTTCCACCTTTGCCGGAAACACTTTGGGGAGCCTTTGTCTTTGCTCTCAACAACAAGGTCAAATTCTTTATGGTAGCCGACACTGCAATCGCACTTATGAGGCACACAGCAGGTGTAGCGACGAGAATCAAACGAACCATAACACCGGCAAAATACATGCTCGTAAGGCCATACATAACTATGAATATGGTGGCATCTGACAACCTCTTGAAACAGAAATAGAGACCTGCTGGGAAGAGGAAGAGAAGAATCTGAAAGTCAAACATGAAAGAAGACCATGCTGTAGGTTGGTGCTCGGAGACGGAGGCTATAATAGGTATGTGGTCCTTCGCATACGTCGGATCAAGCAGAGAGTAAAAACGGCCAGTCCATGGAGAGATATATCCAGATGCTGTGCCGACTCCCAGAGCCACGGCACCCACACCAACAGCAGAGGTCACAGTCATCCTCAGAAAGGCTTGAAACAACTTGGTGTCACTTAGAAGGTGCTTCAACCAATCCAAGAAGTAGAACACCTGCGCAAATAATTCGGTTTAATAAAAGACTTCGCCTAAAGTAAGGCCTGACTCATATGAATGAGAAACAGACTCTCTTCCACGACAACTCTGAATTGGTGTTGTTCATAATGCATTCACTCGCACATTACTCGGTAGACCTGCTGACTAAATGATGCAAAGGTTCGTGAACACTTTCGCTTTTTGAAGAGGAGAAGCGGAGAAAAGGGGGGAAATGGAAAGGAAAACGCACAATTGCCGCTCTACATAGAGTTTAAGCCATAAAAGATTCATTTTTTTTTTCCCGTGCTATGATTCGATACATCGTCTTTCTAAACAAAGACGGTCATTTTAAGTTTTGATACACGAAAAAAGGAACTCCAGGACCTTATTCCCAACTAAAATCGAAACACAATTGATAATTTTTTTGGTAAGCGACATTGATAAAATCAAGCACATTGATTGCTACTTCAATATCGGGATCCTAAATGAACCGCAAAACACAAGTAGAAGCTCAACAACAAACCAAAGGGGATCGTTTGACAGAAGAAGGAACCTGCATTAAGAAGAATACGCCCATGGCCGCCATATGCTCTCCCGACTGCACGTGCTGAAACCCGACAAAACGAATTTGCATAGCGAGCAGCATCCCCAGAATATACATACAGTTATACGCCACGTACAGTCTCATCGAGTACCGGCCAGTTATCAACAAGACCAGTACATAAAGAGGGATCAGATTGATGATAAACACATACCCACCCCAAGCCGAAACCATATAGAAGTAGCCAAAAGCCGAGGCCAACGCCCAGGCCAGCGAACCCGTGTTCACGGCCTTCACGAACAGGTAAAACGTCAGGAGCAGGGCGAAGATGGCCACGCCCTCGTTATCGTACGACCCGGCGACGGACCTCGATATGTACCCGGGGCAAATCGCGATCAGCGCCGCGGCGACCAGCCCGGCGCCCGTGTCCCAAATCTCCTTCCCGAAGAAGTAGGCGAGGACGGTCGTGTTGGAGGCGAAGAAGGGCGCGGTCAGGACGCAGACCTCCCGGATGTGGACGGCGAACCTGAGGAGCCTCAGGCCCCAGTACAACACGGCGGCGGTGACCATGAGGCCCGGGTAGAGGGTGCCGCCGATGATGCGGCCGAGCGGGTACCAGCTCTCGCCGTCGAACCAGTTCCAGAACTCGTAGAACCCCTGCTCGGTCAGGTACAGGGTGGTCCGGTAGTTGAAGTAAGGGTCGAACTCGTGGATCATGGACTCGTAGCGGAGGACGCTGAAGAGGCGGGTGGCGAAGGCCAGCACGTAGACGAGGCAGAGGATGGAGACCCGGATCAGGAGCTCCTGCTGCTTGGTCTTGAGCTTGAGGGCCCTGAAGGAGGAGAAGTAGCCGGAGAGCAGATCTGGGGATTTGGCGGCAGCGCCATTGGCGGTGGGCTCGGATTTGCCGACCATGGTGAGTGAGGGAGGCCGGGAGGCCGCGCGAGGCAGAGAGAGAGGGGATCGGGGAGCGCGGATGAGGGGGGGGGGGTGGAGCTAATTCCTCATCAAGATCGGATTTTTATGGGGCGAAATTCGAGGAAGTTGCAGGATTTCTGTGAGAGGGGTTATGGGGAGCGAGCGAGAGAAGAGAACCCTACTTGCGGAGTCAACGGGGGAACGGGGGGGAGGAACGGAGGGGAGGTCTTCGCGAGGCGCTGCTGATCCAGAAAAGTGAAAGGGGGGAAGTGAATGTTCCTCGGATGCGACAGAGTACGACGTTACTTCTTGTTGCCTTTTCCCAGTGAAGTTCAGGATAGCCTGTTTTTTTTTTTTGAGGTTGCCGTCCTTGGGCTACCATAAACTCTTGGGCTGTGCTCGATAGGTTGTTATCCTATCTTGGGACGTCCTCCGGACCGGATAAACCCCGTATGTATATGGATAAAATGCCGGAAAGCATGTTCAGGAGAAGAGTTGGGATAAAGTCCGAGTTGAACAAAAAAAATTAAGAGAAAAATTTTTTTTTTATCGGCCCTACTTATCTCACACTCACGATACACATTTAAACGCGCCTAATCTCTTACAAGGCATGGGTTTCGAAACTCACATCTTAAATTACGCAATCCCATCTCTCCTCCCCGCAGGTGGGGATTTGAACTTTCCTCTCTCTCCCTTCTCAAGTGAGAAGGGTGGCCAACAAAATGAGAATAGTCGTTTACTTTACCGGCAATTACTAATCGATCACGAATCTTTCCAAACCAAACCGCCTATAAATCACTAATCAATCGAGAATCGTCGTTTACTTTATCGGTGATCACTAATCGGTGTGGAAGCGAAGTCGTATGGTAGAAAAGGAAGCCGTTAAGTAAGCATCGCGGTTTTACCCTTTTGTAGATCACTTTAGATTTTCAAGGTGACGCATGCGGTGGTCATCTTCGATCGCGGCCAACATGGCGGTGGCGGTGGTGCAATTCCTAGATCTAGGGTTTTCCATTTTAGTCTTTTAATATAATTGAATTTTTTATTTATTTTCCTTTCTTATCTTGATGTGTCTCGAATATTTGATAGGATTAAATATGCCCACATTAGTATATGCAGGATATTTTAATCCAGCTTTATTTAATCCTATCCCAATTTTCGTCCTAACAGCCAAACGCACCGTTATGTTCTAATATCTACTATCTGTACTTCTTGTGTCTATCCTTATCTACCGGAACAAATCTTGCCATCCAATGAAAAAAAAACATAAGTTTATGATATAAATGGCTAGGAAGCATGGACACTCTTTGGGGGCTTTTGTGTTGTATTGGACACCGACGCTCATCCAACACTCTTATTTATTTATTTATAGATTTAAATCAAATTAATTTCATTGAAATAATCATAAAAATGATCATTTATTATGTATATATAAAAATATATATTAAATATATAACGTGTCCCAACACGTCGGTTTTTTAGAAATGACATATTTGAGAAAAACGTATCGCATATCAGTGATTTTAGATAAATGGAGCATAACTTTGAGGGAGTGGAGTCACGTTCAAAACGAAAAGGAGAAAAATAGTGAACTTATTATTAGGCAATGGGGTTTGTTTCTCTGGCCGAATGGGCCATGTACGAGCGATGCTGCATATATTAGGATCGATTTACCAGATTGACATTTGATGCGATAAATCATAAACCATATAATGTCTATGTTTCATATTTACGGGGTCAGCCTTAGCGCAGTTCAATCTTCCCTAGAGTTCCATATTGTCGATGGTTGTACGTGAAAACATAATGGGCTACTGCCAGAAATGTGGATTCTAGGAGGCACGAAGAGAAGCACAAAAGACACTTTTTGGGGTTACATATAGAGTAATTTCACAGCTACCAGTTGCTACGACTGCTTCACTGGGATTTTAGGAGACGATTGCAAGAAAAAATGGAAGATAGGGACGTCCATCTAAAGACTTCAGACGCGCTTGAGATTTCACGCCGTCTTCATGAGTTTAAACTGCAGGACTAAGATCCCAGGAAGGCGTCGACTCTACTGTTCGCGGCTCTCGACAGGAACTTCATGCAAATCGGCGGATTAACCCCCGCCAAAGCGAGTATTGAGCTAGGCAATGTCCATATGCCATCTCCACAGATCAGACCTGAAGCTACCGCTGGCCCAAACGCGATGGCCTTGGCTTTGTTGGTTTTCTCCCAGATGAACAGGATTAAGCTACCGACACACATATCGATGGCAAAGTATGGCCCTATGTAGAAGGGTATCGCCATAGCCATCGGCAGCGGGATGAAACGGGCCCACTTCTTACCAACCGAGTCCCTGAACCCATTTATGATCACGGCGGCCGCGAAAAACCCGTAGCAGAGTGTGAGGCAGTGTCTGGGCAAGGAAGAGAAGCCTTCCACCCCTAGTTCGGCCATGCTCCGATAAATAATTCCATAGGGGACAGGGATATTCGCTTCCCGGGAGTCCAAGATCCTTAAATGCCTTGTAGAAAAGCCAAAAGACGCATGGAGAAATAATGCAGCCCATGGCGGTACCAATCACCTGACTCACAAACATGGACCGTGGTGAAGCCAGGGTCAGATAGCCCGTTTTGAAGTCCTGAGTCAGGTCTGAGGCTGTAGACACAATATTCATCATGACTCCACAGGCAGCTAAACCAGCAAGAATTCCACCGTGTGAGGCACCAGCCCATGCCCCAATCACGAAGATGGCGAGCTTCCCGTAGTTCGAGGCAAGGGACCAGTCAGTGAGCCCACAGCCATAGGCATTGCAGAAACCCAAGATTGGAGCGAAGAGATAAATGACTAAAATGTAATACCATTTGAGTTGGTGGAACATGTGCGGAAGAGTAGCTGTGGATATGGCTGCTATTGTGACATAGCCTGCAATTGCAAACCACGTCGGGATTTGATCTTTTAGGAAAAGCTGTGTCCTTCGTTGGTCATCATAAGACACTTGAGGGTTCTCAGGAGAGGAATCGTTTGCAATGGGGAGAACATTCCTCGTTTCTCTGTCTCGGAGCTGATGGTACAAGCCAGAGAGCGTTCGGCTAAGCACCTTGAGGAAGTTGTAGAGCCCATCACCCAATATCATGGCAACGGCAATGAAAACCTGACAAATTGGTTTTGTAAGATTAAAGGATAAACAAAATACATAAACAAACTTGCACACTTGCATGTATATCTCGACTTGCCTTATAACCTTGAAGGCCTTGCATGCTGGTTGGGCTTGCCTCTGCAGGATACCAATTTCCCTTTCTGGTTTCTATCAGAGGCCACATCAAACCCCAGGATAGAATTCCTCCAAGTAGGACTGAGATATTTATGATGTATGGGCAAATCATCCCAACTCCAACATACGTCGCGGAGAAATCAAAGTAAAACCTTCACATTTTCCATGTAAGAGAGTCAGCTAATAGTTTTGCATATTAGAGTGCATGACATCGAAGTAAAGGCCAGCTTACAACACAAAGTAGTTGTGGACTGTAAAGTGGAAGTTTGTTAAGCTTATACACCTGTATTGCAAAGCCTTAAGCCCCAAAGTGGGGAACTTTGTAAAACCACAGTTATCTCCAGCTGTGTAGAACCATTGGAAAAAGCCCCACAAGAAGCTGAAGGAAAAGAACTTTCCCAACGCTTTGACTTGTTTCCTTCAGGAGAAAAAGTAAAGCCGATGAGAGCCAACATATCGACACACTAATGAGAAGGCTTTCCAGCTTATAGTGTCTTACTTAGCTAGCTTGGCTCCTTCCGGGTGTGTGGAAACTATTTATAAGATAAGCAGTTGCCGTGCCGCTAGGATACGTTAATTTGAAGTCAATAATCATAATCTGAAACCAGAGAAGGGCAAGCATGAGTGAAGTACTCATAACAGTACATGCAAGCAACCCCACAGTTTGATTCCTCGTGGCCAAAGAGAATTTTTTCAAGTGAAGTGTACTGTGGAGATTAATTGGCAATCACTAACCACTTTTTCAAGGGCAAGTGCTACAGGGAAAAAAAAATGCAGCATGCAAAGAGTACCTTTCGGAGAGGAACCACAGCGAAGAGGCCAAGGAAACTGACAACAAATAGGAAACCAATCATCCACGGCAGTGATGGGTTCTTGAAATCAAGAGCGCTCTGCGCGGATTCGTTGATTGATTAGCAACTCGCTCATTCATTGCAAAGAGATAACTCCCGAAACCTCCTGCTCATAGAAAATCACAGAGCACCACACTGTAAATAGCTCTAGCTATTCACCCAAAAATGATACGCAAGATTACATCTCTTACAATTACTTTCTTCCAATAGAAGTTTAATCAAATTCAAGGAGATTATAATTGGATAGGAAGTCACCGGTTATTTTGAACACGTGATAAGTTGAGGTCAATGACTAAAGACAGACCACTGTAGTAGAATAAATATTCCATACGACACAGAAGCAAGAGCCTTTTCTATCTGTTTTGTTGAGAGAAGCAGAGGTTCATGGTAGTTTCCAGTCAAAATATTTTTCTTTCTCTTCCAGTTGAAATGCTTTTCAAGCATGTAACTGAAACGACACTAAACAGACGACAATAAACTGGGAAAACGAATTGAACTGAACAAGCAGTGGTCTGGCCCAAAAGAAATAGAAGCAGTGGTGAAAATAGGTAAACTCACTATCTGCAACTGATTTTATTTGGAGATGGTTATAGCAAATGAGCAATGCACTCAAACTTAGGACAGGTTCCTTCATTTTCGCATAGTTGCATCCATACATCTGAATAATTACTTCAAAAGAATACATAAATGTTATCTCTGCATACCCCTTGAGCTCATTGGCATTGATTATCACAGAATATGTTCCAAGAAACACGTGACCTCAAATATGCACATGAAATTAGTGTGCTGACTGTTCAATATGGTTACGGCCAAGTACCCTACATCATGTTGTTTATATAGAAACAACCATCATACATGTCATCTGTGTATATGCAGTACAGTTCATTTAGAGTCCATGAAATCAACATATTTCTGAGTAACGGGTGTTTCCGTGCAAAGGAGGTCATATAGATGAAAAGAGACTCTTAAATGAATGGGCAAACTTTTAGGTCTGTCTCATTTAAGTGTCTTGATGTCTCGAGCGCAAATTGTCCATGTTCAGTTTGTTTTATGTAACTTATTCCAAAAATCGTATGGAACGGCAATAACATAACATAAGCATTATCAGACAAAACGACTTATAACGATCTCGCGGTTCTGTCGTCATTTTATTCAATCAGTTTCTTTTCTTTCTCCGGCTAGAGAAGAGATAAAAAGATACCAAATAAAACAATCCCGCCTCTTCGTGTTAAAGTCAGTTAATGGCATCTACTCGTCCAAGGAAAGAGATGGACAAAGATAAGACCCGATGTAGATAGAGATTGGTTTGGCATGGTCAAGAAAAAACCGATCCTTCCTTTTGACTAATAACATATGGCGTTCCCGGACCGGAACCCTTACACCTCCAAAAATTTCCCCTCAGTAAAATAACAGCGCTCCCATTAGACAGACGTTCCGGAATTATGACAAAGAAAAAAACTGGTGGAGTAGCATTCAAATTCTCTTTTCGCCATCTAATTATGAGTTCTTCCAAATTTTCTGGCTCAAAATATCGGTGTCTATAGTTGACCTTGATGTGCATGCCAGGCTGCAAGGACCGTGCCGCTTTCGAAGAGCCTAAATTGTGGACCGAGGAGCAGTTCGGCTCGAGCGCCATTCGCGGTGGACCCCAAACTAGATAAGAAGGATACCGCAGCTTGAGGGAACCTTGACTGCCGACTCGTAGACTTTTCATTCGTTACAAAAGATGCTAAGGAGGAAAACTTTGAAAATTCCATACCCATATACGAATCCTAATTTGATTCTCCACTCAACAGGCAATGAAGTAGAACCAGCTCAAGAAAAAAGCAAAAAAACGAAACATGACATCAGAAATTTGCGGTGTCATGTTCCATCAGAAACCCAGGATTCCTTCCTCAATTCAGCAGAGGCTCAAGTAGAAGATGGTGCTTGTTCTGGTTGTGGCTACAGTGATGATGACTTTGGGCTATTCAACTTATGAGAAGCAAAGAAAAGTTTGGAGGGTGAAATCATGTAACGCTTAATTCCGATTACAAAAGAGCGCATCAATGCAATCTATCTGATTTAACCGTTAAAAAGAAACACCCATCATCGTTATAGCAATTGAAATCTTCACGGAAGGGACAGAGCGTGTCAGCAGACAAAGCTTTTGCTAAAACAGAGCACTTCCACTCCACAGTTCGCGCCATTCGAATTGCAGGCAGAGAGAGCGAAAGGCGAGGGGGGAACGTACCGCTGAAAGCGATGCCGGAAGACGCCACCACGCAGGTCTGGATCACCGTGTTCTCCTGCCGCGTGAAGGGGACGGCCTGGAGCAGCCCGGACTTGGCCAGGACCTTCGTCCACGTCTTGACGAAGAAGAACCCGAGGAGGCCCGCGGAGACGTTCAGCGACGGGATGATGCCCACCGTGAGGTTCAGCTTCATGACGATGAAGGCGAACATGACGCTCACCGCGAAGCTCACCACGAGCGCCCTCCCCGTCAGCTGCCTCCTCCACGGCGGCACCTCCAGCCCCTCGAAGATCCTCTCCACCGACGGATTGACGCCGCCGCCGCCCCCCTCGTCCTCCCCGCTCCTCCTCTTCTCCTCCTCCACCTCCTTCGCCGCGGAATCCGGATCGCCCATCCCCCGATTCCCGCCGTCCGTCGAGCGATCGCTTGGCTCCGCCATCTCCAGCTCGTCCTTGGCGCGACCCATCCCTCCTCCGCCTGCGCCCGTCACGTCACGGCGACAATGCGAGACGAGGCGGGGAATTTAAAGGAGCGAGCTCGCTACGGGTCGAGCTCGCCCGACTTCGGTTGGTCCACCGTCCCTACTCCTGGCGCGTTCACACCGTGACAGCGACGCCCGCCTCGTCGCTTGCCGTACTTCGATGCGGTCGAGACGGGCGGAAACGACGGACGATGTCGGGGAAAAAGGACGGATCTTGACGGCGTTTCTTGCCGGTGCGGTGGCGACCTGTGAGGACGATTGGCCAGCCGACGAGCTTGACCCCCTCCGCCGGCTCCCTCCGTCGTGGGATGGCCGGCGTGGAGTTCCCACGGCCCATCCGGAAGTTTCTTTTTCTCGCCGGTGTCTCCGTGAGGTTCCGATCACCCGCCGTTCCGTTCATTAGACCAATCGCAACAGCTATTGCGCTCTATCGAGAGATTCGACTAGTTTTGATAGCTCGAAAAATGGCAGATTCCGTTTCGAATTTGGCGCCCGTTAAATTCAAATTTGGTTTAGATCGCAAGAGACGACGACCCCTTTAGGCGCATCGATTGAATGCCCAGCCCGAACGACAATGGTGGGGTTGGTTGGTCAATCAAATTCGTCGATGGGGACGGCTCGAGATCGTCAATCCACGTGATTGGTTATCCCGAGCAAGTAATCTCTCTAGAAATGCTGCTTTATCGAGAGATTAGATTACTTCCGCCGGTGTCTTCGTGAGTTTTCGATCCCCCGTCGTTCAGTTCCTTAGACCAATCGCAACAGCTGTTGCGCTCTATCGAGAGATTCGACTAGTTTTGATAGCTCGAAAAATGGCAGATTCCATTTCGAATTTGGTGCCCGTTAGATTCAAATTCGGTTTCGATCGCAAGAGACGGCGACCCCTTTAGGCGCATCGATCGAATGCCCGGCCCGAACGACATGGGGGTTGGTCAGTCGATCAAATCCGTCGATGGGGACAGATCGAGATCGTCAATCCACGTGATTGGTTATCCCGAGCAAGTAATCTCTCTAGAAACGTTGCTCTATCGAGAGATTAGATTACTTCTATTTCTTGTCGGAAGAGGTTTGATTCGGTCACACCGCAAAAATGACGATCCCTCTGGAGCGCATCGATCGAATGCCCCGACCCGAAACAACTTCGGGAGAGGCATCGAGGCTTGTCATCACGACTATGTCAGTAGATTGCCTAGGGCTCTTTTTGGTCGATCAAATTCGTCGATGCAGACAGCTCAAGATCGTCGAACCACAGAGTCGCTGCATTTTTAGTATCTAATGTAAATTGCTGGGGAATGAATTGGGCGTGTTAAAAACTTAGCCCGTCATTTTGCGTTCGTTTTGTGACTGATGTAACTTATGGTGCTATCATGCCTTTGGTAATTAGCTGCATGGCCATATATTGCAATGGGGATTACAGGGTAATCAATATGGCTTAATGAGGATTTTTCACGGAACTTTAACAGAGCGTAAATGCGTCATGGGTATAAATTTGAGATTTTTTTGTGTCACAAAAAAAGTCCATGATTTAATGTGACATAATTCGAGATCTTTTATTTTTTTCTTTTGCCTTCAATCAAAACCTCACGTCGTCCGCAGCTACTTAGCCAGCAGAAGACAAATAACTGGCTGGTATTTTCAAAGAAGAGGTGATTTTCAAGCAGCTGGATGTTTTCGGACAATTCGAACCCGAGTCGCAATCTAGTTCGGCTCCGAACGGCACAGCACGTGGCTCGGACTTGGGGACCGGTTGATTCTTCGGCCCTGTCTCCACCTCGTGAATCTTCAATGTCCTCCTCCTTCATTGGAAAGTGGGAAGATTCCGCGCGTAGAATGATTCTTCCGCCCCCCGTCTCCATCTCGGCAAAAAGAGGAGAACACATCGATGCACGAAACAGAGTGTGTCCCCGTCGTATCGCTTTTCTTGATCAAGACTCAAGAACCCGATGATGGGGACCGACGTGGATGGGAACGAGGAGTCGAGGGATTCACATTCGCTGAGCTCGCTGAGAAATTGGATCTTAGTGAAACGAGGAACTTTTAATTGTTCGGACCACGATTAAGGCCGGATTCGATGGGATGGAAAGACGAGTCTTTGTTCCAAGAGGGCTGAGCGCCGTGACTGGTGATTGAAGTTGCGTGTGTCTGATATTTAGCTGGAGCCAGAACCCCGATTGCGACTCGTGTTTAACTTGTTTGGCAATAAAGTAAGGCAAAATGAATGAACTAAAAACAAGGCCCGGTGAAACCGGTCATGATGGGTTTGCTTGAATGACTCCTATTTTAACTCGTTTGGCCTTTTATGACAAAAACAGATGATGTGGAGGCTTAACTTAGAAGAAACTCGGAAGAAAACAAAACCAAACTGTGTGCTCTCCTCTCCTCTCCTGTTTTTGCCGGTCTCGCTTGTAGGTAGCTTGATTTCACATTTGGAGTCGCCGGAGCAATTTCCAGTTTCTGCAGCCAGTCGAAACCTTCGTGCCCTTCTCTCTTCAATTGTCGTTGCCCTCGACGCAAGTGTTCGAATCGAATCATGCTCCTCTCTCACTGATGCGCTCAACGCTAGTTCTTTTTCTCCATTCGATGATGCTAAAGATTTCTATTAGCCATGTATGCAAATTTTTAGCCATATGGTGGCTCTTTAGCCACCTTGTGGTTCCAAGAACATCGAGGCTTTTTGGGTTTTAAATTGTTGTTAAGAAGAAAATTATCGGACATCAGGTCGGGATGGGTACGGGTTGGGTCCGAGTATAGTCATGTACGAGTTCCCAAAACTATATTATACAAAAAAGGAAAGGGGCAAAATGGGCCAATTTGTACGACTCATTTTCGACTCACACAAATCTAACCCAAGCCAACAGAAGAAAGAAGTTGAGCCCTCACAGATTTTCATGTTCAAAATTGTTAAGCATCTTGGAAAGCAGAGGTATTTATTCACCCAGACATTCGCACAAATCGTTTAGTGATTTACCATTCAAATGCATTCTGAAACAACACGCTAGTATTCTTAATCCCCCTCAGCCGCAACTACAGCAAAAGATTTAGCGCAAACTAATGTGATATTTCAACGCTGATCTGACTGCATCAATTTTGTCATGCGAACTTCCGAAACCGGGTTGTATGAAGACGAGTTAATTGACAGACAAAAACTGCTCCAACTAGAGAAAAAAAATTCGAACAAACCGGTGTCACGGTACACATCTAATAGGGACTCCAAAAATATATCCACGTTATCCGCACCATGACAAGTCGGCACTCACACGTGCTTACAAGACTGCATAGCAGTTCCCTCCCTTTTTCTTAATAACTACCATCCAAAGACATACCACGTACCCCAGTCACAATGACAAAGAAGTCTATACGAAAATTGAAGCCCATATCCTCATGTTCTTTCAGCGGGCCTCATACTGAATGACTGCAAGAATCACAAATCAAAAGAGATAAGCAATTGTCTGTTCCAAGAAAGAAGTAGAAAGAGCGGAGAAACTTGAGTTCAAGAACATGAAAGAAGAGCTTGAGTTTCTTTAAGAGACTAGAGAGAGCATACTCAGCCCCGTAAAAATCATATCACACGCATGGTTCCATGGAAGTTGCAGAATATTTAACTTTAAAGTGTGTATCCTTCCATTAAACCTCATCAACCACAAGAAGTATGTCCCTCAGTCCAATTCAGTTTAGAGAACCTTGTATGGATCTGATAATTGTGGACCTTACAATCTTGAATATAGATAAGACCGTGGATCTAAGTACCAAACTCACTGTGTCAACACCGCAAAAGACTCTGCAATAGAGGGTTATGAGTCTATTACGATTAAACACAGGTACCCATAAGTCACCAATTCTACGGAGTCCGGATTCCAATAGCTTTAAGGGCATGGACCTTCACTGCAATTTCAGAAAGATTCTGGACGCGTTTTAACTTTGGTATGAAATCTACGATCCTTCTTGCATATGTGGCAATATCCCATTGTCCAGTGAGGCTTTGCAAGATATCCCTAGATAACCATGATTGAGAAACCCCTTCCAAATAAACTCCTTTCTTAATGAGGTAAATCTACCATAACAAGATAGAGAAACGAAGCTACTTAGTCCGTAGATGACTTATTCAAAATAGAGAGCCCAATACGCAAAACTAAAGCAAATTGACTTTGTGTACATGCTATATCGAAAACCACCAGGACCCCGACAAAAGGCCGATGATCTAAAGATTCTAGGTGCTTCCTAACCCGACTCTTAACACAGAATATGATTTTCTCTGTGTACTGGTACTAGTGAACTTAGTCGAGCCCATTCAACAAAGAGGTCCTCGTAATAGCAAATGTAGATAATTTCATTCACGGGAACTTTGCTACGGGACCTTGCAAAACCGGCTAGGTCAATTCCCTTTCCATGATGCGGCTACAACCCGCCAAGCTCAACTCGTTCAGGGCCCCAGAATATCTACGGCCAAACCCCGCGCGCACCAACACAAGGAGGCCACTCCAAGCCGCGCCAGCACCAATCGAACTTTAAGCCAATTCGGCTCGATGGACAACACGAGGAACCCAGTCCACACTAACATCCCCAACCTAGCAGCACAAGTCGTCCACCAAGACTTACCTATCCCAAAAGGGCCAATTGCTCCCTCGGTCCGACCGACCGCGATTCGCGGAGCCACCCAGCTAAGCACAACGCCATAAACAAAACACAAAAGTGCCGAACAGGGCGCGAACCCCAAAAAAAAAAAAAAAAAAAAAAGGAAAAACAAAAAGAAGAGCAGGGTCGAGCAAACTGGGGGGGGGGAGGGGCGACGTCGAGCTTACTCCGGCGGGTTCGCTTCTTGTAGAGGATGCGGTAGCCGCACTCCCTGCACTGGATGACGTCCCCGGGCTTCAGCGTGTTCTCCATCCCGCAATCTGCACGCCATTATTTAGCAACCGACATCAGCGACCGCCGCCGCCTCAATACCAGATCACCAAAAACCCCACCAGACGAGGCGCCAGGATCGCCGGGCTAGGAACCGGGAAACCCCACGCACCGAAGCATCGAGGGAGAGATTGTTCGAGAAGAAAGAAGCACGAGGAAGGAGACGACTTGCCTCCGCAGATGTAGCTGACTGGTTCAGGCTGCGGGTCCATGGATCCTCTTCCCCTTAGGGTTTCTTCGGCCGGCGCGAGCTGGGGGGCGGCGAGGTCGCGGAGGTTCCTTCGAATCGCTTTTCGGAGAAGAAAGGTTGCGAAGGACGGGTCTCGGGAGCGTCTATACCGCTCCTCGCGTGGCTGATCGTGGGCTGCCGGCCCATTGGATCGGTCTATTCTCGGGAGAATTGCTCGTAAAAGTCCTGGATCTATTCAACTTTTGCCGGATATGCCCTGAACTTTTTAAATTTTATCAATTGAGTCCTAGATATTTTCGTGTTTTGTCAATTGGGACCATGCGGTCAGTTTTGGCCGGAAATTGACGATGCGGACGCTGGTCCTCCGTGTGGCGCGCGCAGGTGATGCTGACGTGGACATTCGTTAATAATATTTTAATATTTTCCGGATTTTTTTTTTATTAATGTTTGCTTTCCTCGTTCCTTTGTTTTCTTTTCTTTTGTTTTGGTTTTGTTTTTTTCGAGGGATCGCCCTCGCCCGTGGCTTGCAAGGCGTCACAACCCTTGCTTGCATCTAGCGAGGGCGAGGGCCGTGACAAAGCCGATGCCCTCTTTGGCCACAAGCAACAGGCAAGGGTGGCAACACCCTCGCCTAGACCAGGCTAGGGCCTAACACTCTCGCCTATGGTTGGCCAGTCCTTCCGGCTAATTTTTGCCAGAATGACTATAATGAAATTTTTTACTCAAAAGTTTAGGACTAAATTGATAAATTGAAAAATTTGAAACTAAATTAGCATACATATAATTTATTAGGACCGATTGGGTAATTTTTACAAAGACAAAGCAATTTCCGAGGGATAAAATGTCGGAGAATCACTAAACACAGTAATGTTTTTTTCCTAATGAAATTCTTGATGTCTTTGCGAAATTCTTATACAATCTCGACAGTACCGCTAAATGGGCAATCTGGCGATTAATTTGTGAAAATCGCATGCTAATCCAAGCGGTTTTAGAGTTGTTGTAAGTGCAACTCACTCCTTGCAAGAGTCACCTTAAGTCTGTTTTGAGTCACCTTAAGTCTGTTTTGAGTCATATGAACTAAATTTAAGTTCTCACTTGCCGTTATATCAACAGTCCCTTCAAAGCTCAGCAAGAAATTTCAAGAAAAAGAATAAAAAAGGTCCTAAACTTATTATATTGGTACCAATTCAGTAATAAATATTTCAATTGAACTAATTTAGTCACGAACCTTTTCATATTTGTACTAATTCAGTCCATCCAGCCAATTTAGAAATTACTGATGTGGATGCCAACCGTCTTACGCCGGCGACTAACGTAGATATTTTTAATAATGTTTTAATAATTTTTGGATTTTTAATTTTTTTTTCCTTTTTCCTTTCTTTGTTTTTCCTTCCCTATCCCTTGGCAAGGGTGTCGCAGCCATCGCTCAAGCCGCGATGCCCTCACCAGCCCTAGCTTGCGGGTGGTCAAGGAAAGAGAAGGGACAAAAAGGGGGAATTTTTAAAAAATATTAAAATATTATTTTGAAAGGTCTGCGTCAGGGTTGGTCGTTCACCAGCCATGCCACATAAGACGGCCCGACATCCACGTCGGTAATTTCCGGCCTAAATGCCTTAGGTGGACTGAATTAGTACCAATGTAAAAAGGTTTAAGACTAAAAATTGATCCAATTGAAAAATTTAAAACCGAATTGATATCCCATACAACAGGACGACTTTTCCTCGTACTTTTCCCAGAAATTCTTAGTGCACATTGGTCCGTCTCACTCGGTCAAAGTCAGATTTTGCAAGTCCCCTCCTCCTCTGTTCAAAGCCTGAGCGCGTAAACAATGACGCGATCGCTGTTCGTGTCCTGAAATTTCTTCACCCTCCCTTCGTTTTTTTCTCTCTCTCCATGAAACCCACTAAATTCCCACTGACCCCAAAGGCAAGTTTGAATATCTCCATTCGATCCTTTCCAGTCGCAGCTCGCGGAACAGTCAACGAGAACTGATTACAAATCTGCCCGCTAATGTTGACCCGGGAGCCTGGCTCGTGGAATAGGGGAAGCGGGGCTCACTTTTCAAGCGCGAGAAACTGCCGGGAAAGCGAGGCCCTGCACGACAGATGCTTCTACCCGTCACTGAAAAAAAAATATCAGAATCTTTGAGGTAAGGGCGCGGAGAAAGGGACGAAGGAGTTTGGAAAAACCTCCTGAGCCCACCACCAATGGTCTTCTGATGAGGTGTGCCGTTCACCTTAATAACTTGTTTAATGCCCCGTTGTTGACGGAGTGGTTAAGCTCTTGATTTGGCGACTTTGAAAGATCGGGAGCCGGACTTGCCACCCCGTGCGTAGAGGATTTTACCCGATTCACGTGGACGGCCAATTTCGCGCGCATCAGGATCGGCGAAAAACCGAAAGGCTCGGGTACCCGCGACGTCGAATTTTATTTTTTTCTTTCTTTCGTCTTTCTGTTTAGGTTGAATGAGAGTGACGTGGAGTTAACAGAATCCGTCAGCGGCTTTTATATATTCCATGACTCGCACTTTCCCTTGCAGAGGGACAAGAATAACAAGGAAAGAAAAGGAGGGTGCTTTTTGTGGGGAGAGAGAGAGAGAGAGAGCAAGAAGAGATGAAGGAACAAATCATTGGGAGTCCATTGAGGATGAGGTCATATGAGAGCACTCCGGAGAGACCCTTCTCTGTGTCTGAACCGGCCAGTGTGATCCAGAGCCCCTCTTCTTCAGATGGCTTCAACTCCTTCAAGATCGGTATGCGACTGTTGTGCGTCCCCTCTGTTTTTGCACAGACACTAGACAAAGATATGGTGGATTTAGCTGTATTAGAATCGGCGGAAATTACGTTAGGACATAGCGAGTAGCCTGCTAATTTAATGTCAACTGCCCTTTTAACCCATGAGCTATGCTAATCTTCGCTGTTCTGGAACCGCTTGTGGTAATTACAAGGCATTTCCACAAGGCATGGGTGATGGCTTGCTTCTCTTTTGCTTAAAATTCTGCTGAATATCGAGGATGTCCTGCTGATATATGCTGTGTGAAGTTGTCTATTATCTACGAATTGTCCCATGCCAATGAAATCACTCTTTTGACCCCGAACGATGAGTTCTTGGCAACCCTCGGTTGGTAAGATCTCGTGGTGAATCGGGGTTTAATGTGAACTCTCATCTGATTATGATGCTGGAAAGGAGAAGACTTATCTTTGAAATCAATAACGTACATAATTAGCAAAATTCGGCATGCACAGATGAAGAGGAGACCTACCCGGGGCGCCAGAGAAAGTTTGGCAGGAAGAGCAGCAGCTTCGCTTTCCGAGTCCGCGACCACGGTATCATACCATGAACATATTGAGATTCACAGTACAATGAGACTCGTGCACTTTCCTTAAAGAATGAAACATCTTCCTTCATGGTGAACGCTAACATGTTGCAGTGAAACTGGGGCCGAAGTTATCGGAGACGGTGAAGGGCAAGCTAAGACTGGGGGCAAAAATTGTGCAAGGAGGAGGGAGAGAGAGCATATTCAAGCAGGTGTTTGGGATGGAGGAAGGAGAGGAGTTCCTCAAGGCCTCACAGTGCTACTTGTCAACCACTGCTGGCCCAATTGCTGGCCTCCTCTTCATCTCCACCAAGAAGATTGCCTTCTGCAGTGAGAGATCCATCACCTTCCCTTCCCCTAATGGGAAGCTAGTTAGATCACCTTACAAGGTACTCCAGAGACAACAAATAAAGCAGAAATTTTCTCTTTTTCGGGGGTTGAAAAAACTCTGATGGAAAAGTGGGTTGCACTTATGCATAGGGAATACCTTTCAGTCTGCAATTTGTGGGGATGTTCTACTGAAGTGGAAAAACAAAGCTCCAAAACCTACTCTAAAGAACATAAAGTACGAAATGAATCAACGAATGACATGTACGATTGTTGTAATCTTTGCAGGTTCTGATACCGACGGAGAAGATAAAGCGAGCGAACCAGAGCGAGAACGTGAACAATCCAGCGCAGAAGTACATAGAAATACTCACAGAAGACGACTACGAGTTCTGGTTCATGGGGTTCTTGAGGTACGAGAAGGCCTTCAAGAATCTTGAGAAGGCCATGACAGTGGCTAATCGGATGTAAAGGAAGGGCCAACGAGATGATCTTGGTCAACCTAGTGAAATTAGTGGACTCCTCTGTGCTAGTGTAATGTGTTTTCAGATGCAGGGGCATGGGAAGAATGCTCTGCAGCAGAACATCCAATTTTGTGTTATAAGCATCCAGCACTTTTTGGACGGGTGAATACATGCGACCATGTTCTAAGTATGCAAAATGGATTCAAATCGAACGCGATGCAGTTAATGTTGTTTCTGGAATTATGCAAGAACAAGCATATGCTAGGATCTACGGTTACAAAGAGAGAAGTCCGTTTTAACTCGATAAATTTACTCACGTCTTCTAAAAACATGCGGAAGCGTAAAGTATGCAGGAGATAACTGACTGCAAAATTACTTGACGTGTCTCTTTCATTAGCAGCCGAGAGGATGATTAAAAATGTATCTGATCAATTTACACGTGTCACTCCCTCGAACATAATTTCGAAACTGATTTCAACACAGTGTATTTTATTTCTAATTAGAATATACTACGGCTCAATAATCTAGAAATTTATTCAGCTCACGGGCTTCTTATTAGAAATTTGTTTGAAACACCATTACAGAGATCAGATTTACATAAAATTATTTACTTAGCACTTATTATTCCTTCCCTTGCGTGTTGCCTAAAATATGCCTTGCATAATCTGCATGCACTTCGGTCACACGCGCGCCTCATGCCTTCTTGAACATGACCCTAAACGGCTCGTCGCTCAGGGCCAAACGCCGCGTCCCGCCGTCCACATAAACCCCGACGTCCCTGCAGATCACCCTGCAAGTGTCGCACACCGTGGGACAGAACACAAGTTTGTAATCCTCGTCCATCTTCTCAATCTTGAACCAGTTGCTTACGGTGTCGCGTCCCGGGTTCCCCAGAACCCCGCCGCTCACGATGAAGTACTGCTCCACTGTCTCGTCGTAGGTGCCGAGCCTCCACACAGTGGACTGCACGCAAATCGTCGCCGCGTCGAACAAGACATTGAGATCGGTCGAGAGGTGAACGGCGCCGGTGCTGGCATTTGCAGGGGAGAACTTGACGGGGAGGCCGTCGGAGACCTCGTTCTGTTCCTGGACAACCGCAAGTGGGCAGGTGCCGCTCCTTGAGGCGCCTAGCGTGAGGCCGCCACCTTGGCCGCGGATGACCGGGAGGACGTAGTAGCCGACTCCGGTTTGGAGCTCGTGGCCATCGGTGTCGAGGACCGGGGATGATGCATTGGAGGGTTTGGGGGAGAAGGAGAGGAGGAGGAAGAGGAGGAGAGAGAGTGGGGTGAGAAGTGGAGTTTTCATGTCCATGGTGTGGTGACGAGATTGATTTGTGTGGAGAAACATTGGCGAGTCGATATATTTATATATAGATGTGTAGGCGTGAACTGTAGATATATGGGGATAGGGTATGAAAGCACGGATGGTGCGAGGTGGGTGACGATGCATTCATGTGGTCTGACTTTGATACATGCATGGAATTCAGAACTCGCTAGGAATGAAGTTTACAACATTGAAAACTGGTAACTAATAACCCCTTCACAAGGATGATAACGTTGGGGACTTGGGTAATAAGAGGACGATTTTGGCTATGGATTGAAAGTCGGGGTTGATCTGTTCTTGAACGTCGGACTAATCAACGGAGGGAAGGACAAGTCCGAGATGATTTGCAAGAAGATCAACGTCCCTTATCCATCTATAAGGAGATCTGTCCTTGGCCGTATACGATTTGGACGTGTTCCGGTCAAACAGATGACAAATCCTCCAAACCTGAACCTCACGTCTGTACTTGCCATATTGAGCCGGATGAGAACACGGTACACCGCCCAGTTTATTACATCATGCACTCCAGATTCCGCGGGCTTTAAGTACGGACAAGTGGGGCAAGAGCTTATGGACATCAACATGAGTACGCGAAATAAGCATGGTAAGAGACAAATGCTGTGAAAAATGCATGCTCGAAGCTGGACAATTTCGCGTCTCATGATCCAATCTTGAGCCGTCTTTCAGCATGGAGTTGAAAACAGACCGAATGAACTCGTTCTTGTATCAGCTCAACGTCACACAAAGAAGTTTTATCGCCAGTAGGCTTTATGTGAATAATGATCTGGATCACAGATTCACGACCCCCAATCAAACTAGAAAGTCAAGATTAAAAACACCATCTTCTGGGTAGTGCTTAAAATTTTGAACCCCATAAAGGATTCTGGTGGTACCCAGTAAATGTGATTGGTAGCTGATAGTGGTCACTTGTCTTCCACTTTACTCAAAGCTGATCGAACATAAAATTTGGCGTAAAAAACTATTTATACTAGAATGCATGATGAGGAAATGTGTACATGATTGGAGTGTGTAATGAAAAAACATATAGATGCAATGAAGAAGAATCGAGAATGTAAATGGACCGAGTACATATAACTAGGGAATTTGTTGCGTCTGTTAAAAAGTAGGTAGTAATCAGGGAATCTGTTGCATCTGTTAAAAAGTACAACCTCGACTATATATTCGAGATGCAAGCAATGTCAACTGAACCATTTCATGGCACCTTCTCCTCCTAGTCTAATTTGCAACAAAATGATATATCTGCTGTAAGTTGCGGTAGCTTCCCAACACAGTCAACTGCTGATGAGCCTCGACGCAATTGACTCCAAGCTTGTCCCTTCCCTTATGCTGCAGGTGACCGAAAAGGAAGATGAGTTTCATGATGTGGCCACAGCGCCACAGCATCACAGCAAGAGAAATGACATGAAGTACGATTTAAGTGTAGATTCGCGAGAATACAGTAGCAACAAAAAGGTTAAAAAGGTCTCTGTGATGATGCATGTGCAAACGATGATGATGTTTTAATAATTATAGTTATAATAATGAGAGATAAATCTCAGCAATAACCTCAAGCAGTCATGGAGAAGAACTCTTAATTCTGATATGAATTGCTTGATTAAGCTGACGGAAATCTGAAGAGAGCTTTATGAAAAGGAAATAATTTGTAGAAAGTCTGAAAGTATGAGCTAAATTCAGAGATAAAAATCTATCAGAAAATACTGTCCTAGCTTCATTTTCAACACTAAAGAGATTCCACAAAAAAATCCCATGCTATTCCGAACCTTAAAAAAGGCTTTCTCTATGTGTAGTCTCACAACTCCATAAAAAGAGAATACAAGTCAGGTTGGTCATCCACGTAAACAACTTGATAACTTCGAAATTCCACTCTCTCGTGTTTCTTCCGCCAAATCTAAACCCAAAACTGTGTATATTTGGAATGAGCAAATTATAATTTTGTGCAGTAATTACAAGAAAGCATTAGGGTTTTACCTATACAAAATATCTCCGCTGTGTGTTGATCTTCGGCAGAACCAATCAGGAAACAATTTCCCAAGAAGCTCAACCTGCTCTTCAACCTCCTCTGCAGATAGGATATTATAATCATCACAATTGAAGTTTGATATAAAATAATTAAAGTTTAATATAAAGTAATTACAGAGCTGAAGAGCATTTACATACTTCTCTCAAGAACTTCAAAGTTATTCATTATTATCTTGTGTACAAGCTCTTCTCTAGTGATTGAAGAGCAGCCAACTGACTGGAAAACATAATTTACAGTGGCAGCAATTCGATTCAAGTAAGAAAGGTCCTGGCACATTCTTAAACTTCTTTTGGTTGAAGTTTCGGCCTTGGAAAGATGACCTCTCTCATTCTCCTGTGACTGTAAATGTCAAGGCAATAATAGGTCAAGGCAAAGTGTGCTACAAGCATGAATTGTCTCTAAGAGAAGTGTGCAAACATGCAAAATGAGCACATAATTATCACCAATCAAATAATGGATGGTCTACAAAAGCACCATAGATCCTGTTCATGTAATAAACTCCTAATGCAATTCTCTGTTAAAATAATAACTACCATTTAATTTCACGTTTAAGTCCTTTTGATACAGATTTATTTATTTATTTATGCTCATACTGCTCCGCGAAGATTCAACTAATAAAAGGAACATAACTTCTTTTCAATCCTGCATTTTAGCGAACAATTCTCGAGAAGCTTCATCATCATTGACCAGCTTTTTATCTTATTATAAACCAGCGCTTTGAGGGGCAACATGTCAGCTTGTCCTAAATTTTCAACTTCTATTTGGGGAAAAGGGGAAAAGGGAAAAGCTGATCCAGTTTTATCAATGTCAAATGTAGGCCACGCCATAAATGCAAGTATACAGACAGGACACAAATCTGCAGCCTTGCCAGATATTAGACTTGGCCCCGATGCTGTGTCTACAAAGAACTGAAAAGAAGCAAACCATGAAAGTGTTACACACCTGATGCAATACCGCTGCAAAACCTGAGAGATTCTTTTCTTCCACAACTTTCGGAGAGCATGGGCTGTAATCAGGGACATGCTTGCAGGTCTCTGATCTATCCATGGAACTTCTATCACCTTTTGGGGAAGAGAAGTCCAGAGACCGTTTTGCAGGCTTCTGACATGACTGACATTGTTTGCTACTCATTGATTTAATATTGTGACAACCAGATATTGATCTCTTTGGTGTCATCTGTGCCGGTGTGTCAATTGTTAAAGTTCCAGAAGATGAGGAGAACCTGACTGCAGGACTTTCCTTGGTGATAGGGTCAACGGATGAGTGTGGATAAGGCGATTCAACATTAGGAACAACAAAGGTGGACGTACAACAACTGGGAGAAGCTTCTTCCTCTAGCTCCATACTGATATTGTGGTTAATCTCACCGATAGGTGCAGGGCATACGCCATTTAAGTGTCCCTCTTGTCTGCCTTGCAATTCCCAATTGGTAGGATTGGTGCATGAGGAAGAGGAAAGGTTAACTGGTGATGCTAAAAGTTGAGTTTTCTCCGATACAACAACCTTCTGAGAAAAGTGTCTGCTAAAAGACTCGGGTAAACCAGATGCCTCCAACAATATTACACCATCAGCAACTGTTGACTGACGTTGGGACGCAGAATCTCCAAGAGTATCTTGGACGTCGATGATCTGATTGCCTTGGTTAAAAGGCCCAGGTAACATGGCCTCCGGAACAACCGAAGCCTAGAGGAGGATACAACACAATAGCTGATGAATGACCAAATGTTCAAATCTCCAATTTTTTAACTAGAAGCTAAATGAGCACATAAAGAAAGTCAATGCCAGACAAATCTATACTGCACACTCAACCTGAGATACTGATGCAGGAGCATAATCCTATTTTATAAGACAAGACTAATGAAGTTGTAGTTCTATTTCAGAGCAATAATGATTCAAATAAGGAGCTAATGGAAGTATTTTGTTTATTCTACCAACTTATTTGATCAAGTCAACCCATTTTCCTTAGTAGAGTCGGAAGAATATATAATCAGGTCAACCGATTGAATTTATTGTGGGCTAAAGCTCTCTCTCTCTCTCAAAATGTCAAACCTATAACTGCAGCAAAAATGTGCAAGGACTTCAGTTCAGACGATATGGAACTTTACTTCTCATTTCCAACCATTCGATAGAGCAAAACCACTATCAAATTGTTAAAAGCTTGCCCCACTCGATTTGTCAAGGGTTTTTCTTATTCAAATGCCTTTCACGATGATCTTAAGCAAAAATTACTAGAAAAGGACAGTAGTACCTCCGGATGGTCAGTGAAATAATCAACAAGCCTCAACTTGAAAAGTTCCCGCAGTGCCACAAAGCCAGATTGTTCACGGCAAATCTCTATGGCATCAAGTTGCACTGTGATTTTCATATCTGGCCTCATGCATGAAGTTTTCTTATCGTATATAAGGAGCTTCTCTAGCTGTATGACTTCAGGAAGTAAGTATTTAATCTGTGCAAGATGGCCGTATAGAAATTTTCTGACAGAGAGAGAGAGAGAGGACATTGTCAGCAACTAAAGAAAATATCCACTGAGAGGATCCCAAGTAATAGTTGCTACGAAAATCTCACATGTTCATCAAATTCCCCCTCTTTTTGACCGGAAAGAAAAAGAACCGTATAAGGGACTATACTACATACTACAGGAAAATCATCAACAACAAGCAGACAAGATAACACGCTCAGCACATTCAGAACTTCAATCACAACAGCCTCGACCGCACGAGAACCTCTTTCTAACACGACGATATGCATGAAGGCGATATATTGCTAAAGCGAGGAAGCGCAGGGAGGTTCCCAGCGATTACCTTTTCGCAAGAACTTCCACCTGAGCGCTGACATTCCAAAACGTGGGAGACTTCTTACACAGACGTAGCAACCTCAGCGAGCAGGTCATGCGATCAAAGAGCTCCACAATCGTCTCGAACCTAAAGCTACGAGAAACATCATCATCATCATCATCATCCTCAACACAAACACACGCGCACGCACACGCACAACGCATCCACGACAGAGCAAGCCAAAAGCATCGTCCAGGTCCTTACTCATCTGCGACTTCAGTCCGGCTCCGCAGAGGCTCGCCGACCTTGCGAGGCGTCCGCGACGCGAACGCGGATTCCTCCGAGCTCGTCGCCATTCCGCTCACCTCGCATATCTCCTGATCCATCGTCGAACGGCGATCGCAACAGAAACCGGAGCTAGTCGGAAGCAAAAACGATCGCGAATCGCGGGATGCGTGGAAGATCGAAGCGAAGACGACCTGCGCGATTGCGAGCGAGCGAGAGAGATGGAGAAACCCTAGGGTTCTGTCTGTCTGATCCGAGTGAAGAGAGAGAGAGAGAGACTGAAGTCGGGGAAGAGGAAGAGAGGGAAAAATAACGAAGGTCCTTCAAAACCCGATGTGATCGGACGAAACTGCCCTGGCCCCGACGATCGTGGAGACCCTGTTAAGTCTGTCGTGCTACGCGCGCTCCCGTTTCTACTTCCGCCAGGTACATTTCTCGACCGTTGCGACGCGCTTTTTGCTAATGGACAGCAACGGATTTGGGCCGACGACCACTTTTTGCTAATGGACAGCAACAGATTTGGGCCGACGACCAGGCCCAATAAGTTTTATCCGGTGTCCGTGCGGCGTTGCTGGAGCCGCCAGGATTTTGTGAGTTTTATCCGGCCGGCGAGGTCACCAGGGCCTCGATCAATGATGGCCGGGACCCTCGCCCAAATCTTCCCTCAATGGACTTGCCTTAGTTCACTAGCCATCACTGAGGCCTCGATGAGCAGTAGACCTATCAAACGGGTAGGTCGGATCGAATTTGGATCGGGTCGCAAAACTTGGTTTTGACCCATTTTCATGTAATGCAAATCTTATGACACATACCCGACCTAATCCATATTGCTAAAATACTTACATATTTAACTCAATTTAGGAAAACTCGAATCCAAACTGAGATGAGGGTGCAAAGTCAGTGAGCGTAAGATTAAATAATGACGAGAGAAATGAATTGAGTTTAAATAAATTGTAAATCCATTTATGACCCATTTACAATCTATTTAACACTCATATTATGTTTATACCCATTTATGACTTATTTAATGAATATAAATAATTTATTTATGACCCATTTATTGATATATGGGTTAAGAAATGGGTTTATGACCTATTTTGACAGGTCTAGCAAGTAGCAAGTAAGAAGATGAATAGTAGAACAAGGGAAAAAATGGACGTTGTTTCATTTAAGATAATTTAAGTTTTTTTTTAAAATGCAAAACGACGTTGTTTCATTTAAGATAAGACGCATTAGCTACCGGCCGTGTTACATTGGATAACCAACACTAACTTAATTGCTATGTTAGCTCCGGTCTAAATTGGCTGGATGAATGACATCGGAAAATCGTCAAAAGGACCAGGCCCAATAAGTTTTATCCGTTGTGTGTGCGGCATTGCTAGAGCTGCCAGGATTTTGTGAGTTTTATCCGGTCGGCGGGGTCGCTAGGGTCTCGATCGATGATGTCTGGGACCCTCGCCCAAATCTGCCCTCGTGAGGGTTGTGACCAAGGGGAGGGCTTGCAAAGCCCTCGTTGGACTTGCCTTAGTTCACCAACCATCACCGAGGCCTCGGTAAGCAATAGGTCTGTCAAACTGGTGGATCGGGTCGCGTTTATATCGGGTCGAATAACCCGCTTTTTATCCATTTTAATGTAATGTAAATCTTATGACCCATATCCGACCCGATTCATGCACAATTCATGTCCGACCCATATTGCTAAAATACTTATATATTTAACTCAATATAAGAAAACTCGAATCCAAACTGAAATGAGCATACGAAATGAGTGAGCGTGAGATTGGATAATGGCGAGAGAAATGAATTGAGTTTAAATAAGTTGTAAATCCATTTATGATCTATTTACGACCTATTTAACATTCATGTTATGTTTATACTCATTCATGACCCATTTAATGAATATAACAAATTCATTTATGACCTATTTATCGATATATGGGTTAACAAATGGTTTTATGACGTATTTTGACAGGTCTAATGAGTAGCGAAGAAGAACATGAATAGTAGAACAAGGGAAAAAAGAAGGAGAAAGAAATGGAATGGAAAAAGAAAAGAAAATTTAAGTTTTTTTTTTAAATGCAAAACGACATTGTTTCATTTAAGATAAGACACGTTAACCGTCAACTGTGTTATATAGGATGACAAACATTGACTGTACTGCTATGTTAGCTCTGGTCTAAACTGACCAAATGAATTACATCGGAAAATCATCAAATAATTTAGGGTTGCATTGGCTAGATTGTAAAATTTATTATTGAATTTGCGCTCGTTCTTTTGGGCAATTTTCCCTAATTATATGAAAAAATGTATATTAATTTAAAATTTGCAAAGGAAAGAAACACCAAAATATGTACATCCACAAAAGTGCCACGAGTTTCACTCGTTCAATTTCTCATTTGCTTCTCCACTCTTCTTTCCTCTTTATTTACCCAAAGTTTGCATGGTTTGCACAGTTCTCAAAGCGATAATGAATAAACAAAGTTTTACTTTCTTTAGTGATTTCAACATTTGTTAATATTAATAGCTTAGGTTCATCGCCTTAGTTAGGTGAGTGCTTCTATTTCCCTCTGAAAAACCATTGATTTCTATGTAAGATATATTACATATGAGGATAAAAACATAATTTAAAAATCACAAATAAGAGAAACCCGCATTTTTATTTATATTACTGTTACTTATCTTGTGACTTCGCTCTCTCTTTCTATCTCTCGCTTCTCTGTTATTCTCCATATATCCATATTTAAATTTTAATTGTTCAGAAAAGCATATCTAAAAATTTATGAATCGAACAGAGATATCGCGATTTAGTCATTTGTGTTTGCGAATATGTATGATTTGCCCCACTAGCTCAATTGGAAAATCGCTTGCTACTAAGTGGCTTCTCTTTGGTAATTCGAGGTTCGAATCTTATGAGTTTGAGAATTGATCTACTCTGAGCCACACACATTGAGGGTGCATTTGGCAAAACATTAGTAAAACACATTGAGCCCATCAAGGCATTCGCAAAAGTTCATGCCTTTATTAAGGTTTTGTTAGTTTCATGAAAAATGAATGATTTGAAAAGTACTTTCTTAAAATGATCGCTTGTATCGCCTATAAAATGAACGAACGAATAATATTTTCAATATTCAAGAAAATATTTAGACATAAATTATTATTGATAACGAAAAAAATGATTATTTATATCATCTACAAGAATGAATGAACGCAAAATGTTTCAATCATCAAGAAATGTTTACACTAAATTATTGTCAATAATGAAAAAAAATTATTGATTGATGTGATTAAGAAAATATTTATTAAATTATAATGTTTTTACTAAATAAACGAGTTTTTAAAATAAATTCAAAATTCATCCGTATGATCTAATGCATTTGCAAAGGAGTTCTCCAAAGGCAAGGACAAAACCGCCATCAATTTTTCTTTCTTTCTTTCTTTTCTTTTTTATTTCCTAAAATCGCCTTCAACTTTTTAGCTATCTCGGAATGCTGAGAAGCGCAGTTAATGAGTTTTCATTTCCCATATTACCCTCACTCAATAATTGTTGTTTTGTTTTATCCAATTTTATTGATTAATTTGCTTTTTTCTAATTTGACCAAGTAACATATACATGTGAATAGCTTATAATGGGTTGAATGGGTGGGTATGGATTTTCCTAAAATGTTAATGTGTTTCGGCAATACGGGCCAGGTCTGATATATATCGAGTACGGGTATGAATAATTAGATTTACATTACATGAAAACGAATCAAAATGGATTAAATGTATCAATATGGGTCGGACCCGGCCCAAACCCGATCCAAACCAATATTGTCCGATCCAATTTGTAGTCTTGGGACTGGGAACCGACTTACTCCAGAATCGACCACCCCTGAACGGAGTTAAGAGCCTCTCCATCTCTCAAGTACGATTGGTTCCACGGTTCAATAAAACGGATCCCTTTCGAATCGACGTGTCTTGAATTTTCCGTTCTTTAGCTCTGGCTATCCACGTGTTACGAAGAGGAGGGCAAGACAAAGATGGATCAGCTCATCGACGTGGAAGTCAAACCTGATAACGCCATATCCTCGTCCCGTCGGACAGCGACCCGATGGGCATGGCGCGCAAGCGTGAATCGGATCTTGCTTGGATTGCCATGAGGACAGCGGGGATCTTTCTGGCAGCGGGCACGGTCCACGGGAGACCACGCGTGGCACCGATCTCGGCCCTCCATCTGGACCTTGACTTTGATGGCGCGAGACGAGATTGGCAGCAATCATGGCTCTTGCGAAGGACGCACGTCCCCGCCTGCTTCCACGCGGCAATGTCCTAGCCGTCCGATGCGTTCCGGTCAACCTTCCGCGGGGGACACGGAATCCCAACCCACCCGAAGAAGAAGAAGAAAACACAAAAAGCGAAACCTCGATAATACGCCGCGTGACGTCAGCGCGCGGCCTTTGAAACGGTGATTTCAGCGCGGCGCTGCGGATCGGGACGACGCGTGTCGCGCCCTGGATCGCTCTCTTATCACCGTATTTCGCAAAATATCACCGTCCTTTCGCGAATCGACCAATCGGAGCGCGGATACGGATACGCTCGGGAGCCGTGGGTAAGGCAGGGGCGCGCGCGCGGAGAGTGACGTCACGGCCCGGGACACGGGGCCACGCGTCCCCTGCGTCCCGTGCACGTGGAGGGACGGAGGGCGTTGGGCGGCGGCCAGGTGGCGTGCGTACGCGGGGAGCAGGGCACGGGTGGGGCCCCGCGTATCGACGGGTCCGCAACGTGGCGGAAGGTGTGCTGGCTAAAAGAGAAAGATCCTTTTTCTTCTGAAAAGGTCGCGCGCGCGCGCCCGTCGTGATCCCGGACCGTAGGTTTCGCCCAAAAAGCAAGCGGCTGGATCTCTTTTCCCACGATTTTATTCCCTCGTTTCGATTGAGGATTCTTTGGATGCTCGTGATCTCGTCAAGATTGTTATGTTGCTTGCAAGCCGTCCTCGAGTTTGTCATCATGTGTCGAGAACATTCAAAGATAACCTTTTCTTCTTTTTGGGGTGGGACAGCAGTAACCATTTACATTTTCACCTTCGAGAATATCAAGTACGAACTCGGGTTTTATTTTTTAGAGGCTTTGCACGTTCACATCAATTATCCCAATATATTTATTTACTAAAGCGTCATTTTTTTTTTTCAAAAAACTGCCCAAGCCTCGAATGCGAAATTATTGCACTTATCCAAAACGCTTAAAACTAACTCAAAACCAAACTAGCCAAGCCATAAGCTAGGTACCAAAATAAATTCGCAAGAAGGGGCGATTTGGTATTTTCGAACTAAGGTTTTGCTCAGAGGGTATGTAAATGGTATTTACAAAAATAAAGGCAGGTAATTCAAAAGTGACGTGTGTTTTTTTTTAATATATATTTTCCACTTTAAAGAACGAACCAATTCGGGTGTACAAGATTCGCCTTGATAAGTTTGAGTCGGTGCTTCAAAATTTCGACACAATTCTTGAGATTAATTAGCATAACATTTAATAAACACGAAGCTTACATGTTCTGTGGTAGACTTCCTCGTCATTGACACGAAAGCATCATCATCTACTTAAGGCATCGCGATTGGATGTGATCGTTATCTAGCTTTGGAGCGTACATTTTATCATAGTAGCAAATTTCAAGGATGTCTTTACCCACCCGTACAACATATGGGATGGGATAAGCATATAACAATACAAAATAAACCTCGGTATCTCTTTAATTACATTAAAAAAATGAGTCATATAACCGTAGGAAATTGATAATCTAACTTATCACTTATGGGGAACCAACGACAAATGATACCATCGATTGTGAACTAGCGACACGTCGTTATGCTAGAAGGAAAGAATCACAACCACTCGAGCTCAAACTCGATCGATCATGCTACGAAGCGATCATTTAGTCCCGAAAAATGTTAAAATGACGTTATGTACACATAATTTAGTTTACATGTCGGTTTATAATAGCCTTTTACAAAAACCGGGACTGACTATTTAGACAAGTGAACCATTTTCAGCGTGCGTTCGACGAGATTCTACCACATATGGTATAGGTCAATCGCCAATCAGAAAAAAAGAAGTATCGATCAGTCTCTCTGCTTTCTTTAGCATCGAACAACGTTATGCTCGGTGGTGGGTCATCTGATGTACTGGCGATGGGACTCCATGTGCAGGACACGTGTCCGGCAAACGGGTCGTGCTCCTCGCCAATTATTGCTAATCCCCCGCACAATTGGGGACCTTGCCGCGTGTCGGTTTTACTACGGGCAGACACGAAGTATCGAAAACAAGAAATTTGACCTGAGTTGGCTTGTCGTTCTCTGACACTCACTTGAATTTGAAACAGAGATGCTATTTTTAACGGTCGAGGATGGACACCGATTATTTTTGAATTTAGCGCGAAAAGGAACTGTTTTCCATGCATGTTTATTAACTTTAGGTTTCAATACAACGAAAAACCTCAAATTATACACGTTACGATATATCTATCCCAAACATTTTTTGAATCGCTAAAAATTCTAAATTTATCCACTGTGACAGAAATACCCACATTTTTTGTATCATAAAAAATCCAAAACTTATATCAATTCGATAAATATACCCTAGATGGAACATGTGTGTAAGTTTGGGGTTGACATAAAAAAAGTTGGGATATTTGTGACACAATGGGTAAGTTTAGGGTATTTTGAGACAAAAAAAATTTAGAGTATTTGTGTTACAATATGCATAATTTGGGATTTTTTGTGGTATGCATCCGTAATTTCATGAGCATGGTTATTAATTATGTAATTCATTTGAATTAGTGAGATCACTATTAACTTAGATGAATGCGTGATTTAATATATTAAAATATTCTTATTTATATATTTTAACACTCCTCTCATGCGTTGATTGTTATTTAATATTTAAATATTTCATCAGTTGATATTAACCATTTTTTCGATTTTATTCCGATTGTCTTCATATAAAGTAAATGCAAACAAAGGGAAGGATAAAAGGATGGTACGTGGTCGACTAGATAGAAACAATGTGTGTTTTGCAAATAATATAAAGGGAAAAGACCACTAAAAATCTTAAACTATACCCATTATGACATATTTATCCTTAACTTTTTTTTTGTAACACTAAAAATTTAAAATTATGCACATTATGACACATTTACCATTCGTTAGGGTTTTGTTAAAAATCTTTGTTAAAACTCTAACGTGGTGCTTGCGTGGGCTACATCAGAAAAAAATTTAAAAAAAGTCAATGTCATCGCGAGTTACTGTTCATTATCTTCGAAATTACTGTTCATCATCTTCTCACTCGGCCATAGCTCTTCTAGAGCTTGTCCATCGTTGCTCACTGTCGCCTGGACCTTCAGGAGCTTCGTCGTAGCTATCAACCATGACAACCGCGAGCTCGAAGCTTGGCCATGGCCGCTCCACCGGAGCTCGAAGCTTGGCCGAAGTGGATCCTCGCCTTCTGGGAGCTTCGTCGCGCGAGAGCGGCCATGGCCAAGCTTTGAGCTCGAGCAGAGTGGTCATGGCCAAGTTTTGAGAGCTTGCAGCAATGAAGCTCCCAGAAGGCGAAGATCCACTTCGACCAAGCTTCGAACTCGAGCGGCCGCCATGACCAAGCTTCGAGCTCGAGCAGCCGCCACGGCCAAGCTTCGACCTCGAGTGGAGCAGCCATGGCCAAGCTTTGAGCTTGAGCCGAGCGGCCATGGCTAAGCTTCGAGCTCGCGGCCGTCATGGTCGGCAGCTACGATGAAGCTCCCGGAGGTCTAGGCAGCAGTGGGCAGCGACGAACGAGCTTCGGAAGAGCTCTAACCAAACAAGAAGATGATGAACAGTAACTTCGAAGATAATGAACAGTAACTCGCGATGAATAGTCACTTTAAAAATTTTTTTGATATGACATTACGTGAGCGCCACATCAACGCCACGTCAAAGTTTTAATGGAAATTTTTAATAGAATCCTAATGAAGGGTAAATGTGTCACAATATATATAATTTGAGATTTTTTTATATCATAAAATTTTTTTTTGGGTAAATATATTATAATAAATATAATTTGAGATTTTTAGTGATTTTTTTCCTAATATAAATCAAACATAAACAATTGCATTGCAAAGCATATTCCAATATGCTTCTCTTACTAAAAAAATTTAAGACGAGTTTAACGGTACACGCTTGTCTAGGGAAACATTTCACAATATACAAAAATTCCTTTTCATGAAAATCATTTCTAAAGGACAATACTTTTCTCCTTTCAAATTAGGAAATTCTTTTTTTCTTCTATTTTAAGTAATCAATTTTCTCTTAACTAATTATTTTTAGCAAAAGACTAAATTCGCGAACTATTTTTTCGCGGCAACAAACACACCGCAGGTGTAGTTCAAATGATGGAGACTGAATTTTTTGCTTTATCTTCAGGCTCATGGGGGAGATGTGACTGGTTTTGACCGGGTAAATTGAAACGAGGGAATAGATCCCTCCGTGGACGTGACTGTGATGGGAACACAGGAAAGGGGAATGAAAAGGACGTGAAGAAGATCTACAGTGAGAGAGAGAGAGAGAGAGAGCTTGAGAGCTTTAAAAATGGTGGCGTGCGGGTCGGCGCCAGTCTGTCATTGGGTTACATGGGTCTCCTCCCACTCTTAAAATAAGGTTTAAAAATCGCGTCTTCCCAACCATCAGCCCATTTTTCTATTCCCTCTGTCAACAGTTCGATCGGAACCTTCCACGATCTCTCTCTCCCTCGGCGAGTGGAAAGCTGTGTCCTTTTTCGGACATTGCGATTGCTTCTTCTGTCGGGACAAGGTGGTTTTTTTTTTTTTTTTTTTTTGTGTCGGGGTTCGTCGCCGTTCGAGCTTCGGCATTCTTTTGAGGTAGTACCGATGGAAAGTACGGTCTCGAGGCCTCGGCGCGCGTGTTCATGGCTTTCGCAATTCAATGTTCGCTGCTCCAATAAAAAAAAGAGTAGTTTTTGGTTGTTCGTAGAAATGCTTGGCTATGCAGTTACCTCGTCAATCGCTGGTTCTCTTGTTCTCTCCGCTTATGGGGTTGCTGCATTTGGTCCTGGTGATTGCGTGATTGGCATTTGGTTCTTAGTTATACGGTGAATTTGCAAAGAAGAAGCTCTGTTCTTGTCTCTTCTTAATTGGAAATGCTTCCGGAGTTGATAAACTGAGAGCCTTTTTTTTAAACTTTTGAGTTCGTCATGTTCCTTCTCGTGCAAGCGTCGTGGGCGGGTTGTGTGCATGCGCGCGCACGCTTGATGCTTGTGTGTGTGTGTGTGTGTGTGTGTGTGAGAGAGAGAGAGAGAGAGAGAGAGAGAGAGAGAGAGAGAGAGAGAGAGTCTCTTCGACATGTTAAATTCAATCTGTTCACATGTTAAATTGAATCAGTTGTGTCGTCATTACAGATAGACCAAGCCTCGAGATATGGGATGCTTCGTGTCAACACCGGAGGATAATGGTGGTATGAGAAGGATGCCACGAGACATTGGGGAGGTCTCCGTCTATGTTCCGGGTCTCCGGATTCCTAAACCGGTTGATTTTTCTCCGCCACTGGGCAGCAATTTATCGTGGAATTTGGTGCAACTGCTGACTACCCTGAGGACCCGTATAGCCGTGCTGGCGGGTGAAGGAGTCCCTACAGTCAAGAGATCGACGAGAAAAAATGCCACTCAGCATGGTCTACCCTGCAACACATTACCTTGTTTTCTTTTTTTGCTCTTTCACATTACAATTGTTTGTGGTCTCAATTTGTCGACCTACTTATGAACTTGTTACAGGAGGTTCAACTTTGACTGATCTGCAGTATGCTCTGGAAGAATACTTGCCCGTACTATTGGGATTGGTCAAAGAAGGTAAATGTCAAATAGTTTGGTGTTCTTGGAATGTGTGCGATTGATGAGATTTGCTGATCTTATTGGTGATGTCTATGTTATAGGAAACCATCTGATGCATAAAGTACAATTTGTTTGGGTTAATCAGGAGGATGAAGCAGAGGTCAGGAACTAGCTTTGTATTCTTGTTTCTGAGGTGCCGTGATAGGCTATGGTGGATTGATGTGAGCTGTAATCTGCAGGAAACCGCAATATCTAATGCTTGGTATGAGGTTTTGTCAGTTTTGCATATGATGGCAATTGTATCGCTGTTACAAGCTAACATAATGCTCCTTCCGAAGACATCAGCCGATGGCATTCAGTCAAAAGTCTCCGAAGGTTGGTACTACAGCCTGTATCCACTGAAAATTTGCATTTGGACCAATAGGCTTCAATGATTTTCTAGTATATCTGGGTGGATGGAAGAGAATGCAGTGGAGTGTAATTTCCATTTCTTCTTGTTCTCCTATGGTTCATAAATTATAGCTCTAATTCATCAGTTTATAGGAATTAATTCAGATATTTTAGTACGTGAATGTTGCTGTCCATTTTAATTGGTTGAAAAGGTGGTTGTGAGATGCTAAAGATTCTGCACTGCGGCTGTTAAGCACTTACCAGAACATATGAAGGGAAATTTTCAGTCTGGTCCCATACTACCTTCAGCACCACGAGAAGCAGCTTTTAGTGTACGTGAATCAAATTACCTAGAAAAGCTTCTGTCATGGGATAGCGACTTCTATGCAGTTATGTTTATCATAGAGAACTACAGTTGTATTAGACAGGTTTGTCCTTCATTAGGCTATTTGAACTACTCTGGGCACCTGGGGAGTTCCGTAGTTGTAGGAGGATATCCTGGACAAAAAATCATCAATAGGTTACGATAAAGGAATGTGGAGAAAAGGAGCTTGATCTTTGTTTATTTGGCCAGGGACACCCCTGGAACTTTCAGCATAGTTTACATAATTTAGGTTGGTATTCATTAGCGTGGATACTGTGAGAGTTAACAAGAGAAAAAAGATGGGAGAAAGCTTCACTAGAGGACAGCTTGTGCACTTTCGAAGACCAATTAAGGTTCCAAAAGGACAAATCTAGTTATGGGATCATACTGATAAAGTAGTCTGATATTGTCCATGGGCGTTTGATTATTATAATGCCATACAACTGTAAGGTTTTTTTTAACAGATCTCTCACCTATCATCTGTTTTCTTTCTTCGTTTCCTTATAGTATGTTTGAACTCCTCCCTATCTCTCTGCCACAGGATGTAGGAGAGCATCTGTCGATGTTTTCCTAAAGGCAGCTGGGTTCTTGGACTATGCAGTCCGGCATGTTCTTCCGCAATTCCCTGCTGAGCTCAGGTTTGCAGGCAAACATTACATGAATACACAGCTTTATGGGCAGTGAATGTGTACTAATTATGTGGATGGTTCTTTTGCATCTTAGGAGAGAGTTACCAGTAGACCTTCAAGATGGAGTTCTTCAAGCACTTTGCCTCCAAGCACTGGGGCAGGTATTACATTTATTTTCCCGAAAAGATGTAGTTTGTGAATCAAGTTGCTAATGCTTAACAATTTTATATCAACTCTCACCATTGAAGTATTTTTCTACTTCAGAAAACCTGCATTCACTTAAATTTCTGAACTTATTGTAGAGGAGAATAGTGTTAAGGATAATGTCTGGCAGTTTGGATAGAGATTCAGTGATCTGTATATCATTTTTGTTTAATCACAGGGGCTAAAACCTTTAAAACCCAATAGCAGTTTGAGTCCTTTATGCAAGATTTCTATGAACAATTTTATGTAAACTCAAAGATTTAGTGAATTAATGGGCTAGGTTTGACTCTGTTGGGAAGAGACTATAATTTGCAAAATCCACCTGATCCAAATTTAATTGGGTGGTGGTCGTAAGATTGATAATGTCAACTATGTGCCCGTACTTGGTACTTGTACTGATTCACATGTGCTGTTCGCACCGTATCTGTTTTTGAAAAGATTATGCTCACTGGACAAACTGCAAATTAGGGGATGATCCTGTGTGTGTGTGTGTCAAGAAATCTAGTAT
Source organism: Syzygium grande (assembly GCA_024733475.1). Lineage (NCBI taxonomy): Eukaryota > Viridiplantae > Streptophyta > Magnoliopsida > Myrtales > Myrtaceae > Syzygium > Syzygium grande. The sequence goes on from JAMXDD010000010.1 coordinate 21,180,561, forward strand.
GGTGCTTCTTCAGAGGGCCTCTTTTGCCCTGTTTGAAGTGCTCTGGAATATAGAAGGGCATCCCTTCCTTTGTTATTAGTGGCATAATTGTTTTTTCCACTCCTTGTTTCTTAATGCATGCTATTTCACTCTCAGTTATTGGATAATGTTTTGCAAGAACTGATTTAGGCTGCTGATATTCAACTTGGGATGGCCATAGCCAGTTCCAAAGCCACTCTGGCGGTGAAGCGTCGGCTTGCCTGCGAGACAGTAAAATACTGGCAGCAGGTAAGATCTGCCAACTTTGAACCAATTACTCAGAGGCCCAATAGAATCTCAGAATGACGCCTTCTTCATTTTTTGACTTCTTCTTGATATGATTGTATTCTTTGATTTGGGCGTTGGAACACCCTTTGTCTGACTTATGAATGGGCTTCTCAATGCTTTTTTGCTTTAAAGGCTCAAGAGAATCTTGTGAACCTTCCCTTAGTGAATGGTTGGGGAGAAAAGCACCACCAATATGTTAAATGGAAGTACGTTGAAGCAAAGGTATTGGCATGCTTTCTTCTGCTTAGCTCTTTTATCCCTTTGCTCGATAGATTGCGCATGTGCGTCTAAAACTTTTTCAGGAAGAAAGGAATCATTATCATACGAAATCTTTGGTGTATTACTCTAGGTTGAATCAGTTGAGTGTTTAATATCCGACAGCATGAACATTCTGGGTTTTTTGTGGACTACTACTGTTGTGCAGTATCTTTCATATGCATTCCATCATCCATGCATCCAAGCTATGTTTATTCCATCACCTTTAAGGCCAAATTTTACAGATAATATTATCAGTTTGAAACTGTAAGTGTTTTTCTTATTTGGAGAGGCTGTAGCCTATACCACACACATGGACAAGCTTCCTCATTTGACTGGCTGTCTCATCAGGAGGAACCAGAGGAAAAATGCTCTATTATATGAACTGTAGTTGGTTCTCAGCATTCATTATCATATGGGCCTTCAAACAAAGATCATCAAACCAGTGGTTGGAAAATCACTATCCCATTGCCTTTTCTCACAACCAATGAAATAGCTGCCTGTTCAGCGTATAAACTTGGGTTTAGTGCTTCATATCGGTAATTGACTAGGCATGAAAAAAGGTGATTGGTAGTTGATTGCATTACTGTTATTATTATGTAGGATATACTAAATTAGCATGCCAAACCAGAGACTAATTAGTTTATTTGGGAACATCTAGGAAGAGAGAAATTCAGGTCGAAATAAGGGGATAAAACCCCATGCGACGATTGCTCATTCTTCCGTATCTAGGGGGTATCACATCTCTTATTGTTTCATCTATAATAATCTTCTCTATGCCAATATATTTCCACCAGGCTGCAGCATATTATTTCCATGGTCTGATACTTGACGAGGGGAAGTCCCATGGAATGGCAGCAGCTGCTTTGCAGGTAGCAGTCGAGTCTCTTGAAGAAAGTAAGAAGCTATCTGCAGCATTTGACGCAACACCTCCTCTGTCAAGGTGACAAATTGGAAATTTCCTGTTCGCTGCTTTTTATTAGTTTCCTTATTTTCTCAGCCAGTAACTGGAATTAGTCTGTTATCTCTACCATGCCTACAACTTTGGTGGCTCCTTTTCTCCATTTTATCAGAAAATCACCATTTGCTGACTAAGCAAACCTGGTAGTCCATCAGATAGAGAGAGGATCTAGGTTTAGAAGTCCGTTTATGGCTAAGGTTAGTAACCCATGATAGAAACAGAATCATTTGGATGTATTCATATAAAACCCATGAAATACTCCACTCGCCCAATGCATTAAGGTAAGTTGCGAGCAAAAACCAAGGTGCCTGTCGAAATGTTGAATGGTTCACACTTGATCAATTTCGTCTCAAAAACAGAGTCTCCTTCCTACTGCTATAATTATGCTATGTTAGTGCTCATTTGTGGCCACTAGCCAGCATCGCTTGGTGCACTAGTCTCTGCTTAAGTTGGCTTTATCTGCTCGAGAGTGTGACCGCATTTTGCGTCTATGCCTTGATGTGTGTGTCTGTGTGTGTGCCTCCGAGAGAGAGAGAGAGAGAGAGAGAGAGAGAGAGAGAGACCAGCATTTCCTCTAGCTAGAAAAAAGAACCTAACAACTTCTCTTGCTGCAGAAATCCACCAGTCTGGGGAACCGTGAAGTACATCTCTGAGAAAATCCCAAACGATGCTTCCGCCAAAGTGCGGATATACAGAGATCTGTACTCCCAAGATAAGTAAGTCCTAGACAACGTGAAAGAAATCTTAGCACAAGCAAAATTTGATCGACCGCCTGCGGTACTACTCTATTGTGCAGGACTACGGACATTGCACCGACCCTGCCTGATTTTGCTCTGGCCTTAAAACCCGACGACTACCAACTCCCTCCAGTGCATAGCTGTTGGAATCAGGAGAAGACGAATAGCGGCAAGCCGGAGGCCAACCAGCCCAAGGACACAAGATGAAGTGTACATTTTTAAGTTACCGGTGAATACGGGGGACGCTGCAGAACTTGGATGCGGAAGATACAGAGAAGCGAAGTGGATTGCCGGAGAAGTTCCTCCGGATCCAACGACAGAAATTTTTCTCAGATTAAGTTTCGGTCTTCCTGTGTGTTTATTGGGTCTGTATTTATTGCGGGCACAGCACAGCCAGCTCAAGAGAGGCCTTTGAAATTGTACAAGGATATGGTGTGAGTGTAATTTGTTTCGACTCCGGTGGGAAAGAAGCGGGCCCTTTCCTTCTCGACCAAAGCAACGTTGTCTTGCTGTCGAAAGGCCAACTTGGTGTGTGATGTGAATTTCAGTGAAAGCGCAAAATTTAGCCTGTGTGTCGACCGTGAGAAGGGTCAGAGAACCGTGTATGGATGTGAAGAACGAACTAAGTTTTGCGTATATGATTCGCGTGGCGTTGTTGACAGAATGCAGAGTCGGATTTTTATGTTACCCGATCATTGTTTTTTTTGGATCCATCGTTCTTTTTTTTGTTATCGATCTATCCAATTTTCGTTCCTCGACCTTTTCATTATTGAGACATTTCTCTTTCATTCTAATTGCGTTTCTATTCCTCGGAATATCTTGTCAATCCTGTTGATATTTCATCATTTCTTACTATTTTCTACTCTTTAGTATTTAACCTTCAAAATTCGTGTGCATTTCATATTTTTTTTTATCCATTCCCTCTAATGTAACGAAGCAAATGTTTCCGAACTTTGACCCAATATATAATGTGGTCTACGGATTTTTAATTTGTTTAATGTGATCTCCAAACTTTAGCCTAATATTTAACATGGTCCTCGAACTTTTAATTTGTCCAATCGGTTCCTAAACTTTTGGTACATGAACTATAATAGTCCATCTATTAATTTAAGATCAGCGACAACATATTGTTCAGGGACTAAATTCAATATGTACAAACTATATTGAATAAATTAAAAATTCGAAATTACATTTCATATTGTATTAAAGTTCATAAATTATATTTTATATTGGGTCAAAGTTGGCAGATCACGTGTGTCATTTTTTCCTTATATTTTTGCTCAATAAAATTTATATCAGAACCTATATTATAGTTGCCCCCGATTCATACGGCAGGTCGTTTTGAAGTAATCGCGAGACATCGAAGGATTCATCTTCATCTTCATCTTCATCTTCATCACCGCACACGCCTTTACACTTCCGCAGTCATTCTCGATTCCCTTCCTTCCCGCCATTCCTTCAACCAGGTCGAGCAAGTAGCAGAGCAGGTATGGCGGAGAAGGCGAACCCCGCGGACGACGCGAGGAGGAGGTGCCTCTGCCTCGCCGATGCGATCGGCCGGTTGCCGCCGTCGCTGCTCGCCGGCTCTTGCAAGCGCACGCTCCTCAAGCTGGCCGAGTCCGAGCTCTCTTTCCTCTCCCGACGCGCTTCTTCTTCTTCTCCTTCTCCGTCGGATTCGCCTCTCAGGTCAGTAGTCTTTGACGATCGGACCGTTGGCGGCGCTCTCAAATCTCCTACGCAATAGGGGCAAAGTCGCCCGTGCTTTTCCGCCAGGACTTGCAATTATATCCTTCCTCTGCTCGATCGTTGATTTGTATCCGGTTGATTGCCTCTATTGAGGGCGGAGGTCGAAGGAACAGGATGAACTCCATTTTCTTTGTCGAGTTCGTTTGTAGAAGTAAAACTTCGTTTTGGTTGAGAAAATTTTTCGGATGGTTTTTGCAATCTTATGAGTAATTTGCGTGGCAGTGTTAATATCGGACACCTCGAAGCTGTAGTCCACATTCTCCGGCGTCTTCCGGTCACGGGAGTTTCGCGCGTTTGCAAGCCTGTCCCTCTGTTGCCCGCGAGCGGCAAGGTGCGGAGAACTGATGCTGGTTCGAAGTTTGCTCATGTCGATATCGTGTGCACCCTGAAAGGAAACCCGGTTTGGGTCGTTGTGTCCGATAGGAACCCAAAGTATGTGACCTGGCATGATGGCTGTAAAGGCAAGGGATTGAGATTGAGAATTCAGCAAGTTGTCGCTGCTGCTCAGTTCTCACGGACGCTGAGGCCTTCGTCAATTATTCTTTTCTTTTCACGTGGTGTGACCGACTCCATTCTCAAGAAGACTGTCGACGAATTTGGGGCCATTAAGTATAAAATGGAAGCTGACTTCCCCCTTTCCATTGTTGGTTTTTTGGAGGAAATGGAAGGTGAGTGGATAAATATAATTGCAAGGTCTTACCAAGAAGCAGTTGTGCTAGAAATAAAGGTGGATAGTTTTGAGAAACCGGCTCGAGATCCAGAATGGGGAGCTGGAGAATCAATTCTGGTTGCTGGAGAGGCAGAGAATCCGGAGGGAAATGTGAACCTGAATTGTCCTGCTACCTTTGACACTCTAATTTCTGGCTTGAGACCTGCCATGAAAGGGAAAGATATGGCTTCTGCTAAAACAAGAGAGGTACTAAGTGGAGGTGATCTCATTAATTTTGATACGACGGCACTAATTGCTCTTGTATCAGACATTAGTAATGGTGGTGCGGAGAAACTTTTGAATGCGGCAGAAAGTGAGTTGAGGCAGCGGTTCAAAGGCAACTTGCCTTTTGTGATTGCACAGGTACATTAATTTTACCGAGTGAACCCATTAGTTTCTCCTTTATCTCCTAAGTGTTATGTTCAGCATCAGTTATATCAGCTTTGACAATTTCCAGGCCAATTCCGAGATTCAGAAACCTATCCTTCCAGAGCTGGGTGCGGTAATTTGCAGAAAGAATGGTGTGATATGTGAAAGTGTAATTTCAGAGTTCAAAGAGTTAATAGCAATGTATGGAGGGACCAAGGAGAAGCTAAGAGCAGATCAGATACTAAAATGGCTTACGTAAGTTGGTCCCTTGTTCACTTTCAGGATAAGATGAGGGTGTTAGCGAAATCAATCTTCTATATTTTCTGATCATCATGTTTGCTTTACAGTTACCGCATCATTCTTGTCCTTCACTTATAAAGGAAATATTGATCAAAGGCAATTCACTGAGCTAACGAGTTAGATTTGCAACAGTGTTGTTCCTGATAATCCTTCAGATCGCATGATCGGCCTTCTAACCACCAGAAAGCTTGCTCAAAAAAACAAGGTCGTTTTTGGCACTGGAGATTACTGGCATGCGCCGACCTTAACTGCAAATATGGCTTTTGTTAGAGCAGTTTCTCAGACCGGGATGTCTCTCCATACGATTGAGCATAGACCGCATGCTTTGACTGGAAATTAGCTGCAAGTTTTTTTCTGAAAGTGGCTTGACATGTGTTTGCGAGTGGACTTCAAGGTAATATGTGCAACTAACTTGTATACAGTTTTTTTTTTTTGGTCGAAACTTGTATACAGATTACCTTACCTGCAGAGTGATGTGTTACGTTTCTGTTGAACATATTTTCACCTATTATTTTACTGTTTAAATGCCTTCAGAAAAACCTGCCTCGACACCACCCCGATTAGCCTGATTTAGTTCTGCCTTCTTCACTGTTTGAAGTCGTCAAATTTAAAACTTGATTTTGTGGAAGACAGATCTAGCATTTTAAGCAAGATGTTGTCGTGACATTGTTTCTAAAAGCGTAACACAAAATCTTAGTAGAGTTTCAGAATTTATCTTGGCAAAAGAAGGTTTTTAAATATTAGATTAAGCAAATTTTGATCTAAATTTGATGCTGATGTTATTTTGATTATTACCAAAAAATTCTGGACTGCCAATTTAATCAAATTGGGACAATGTGTCAATGCGAGATGTGTAGGACTCTCTCTCTGTTCCTGTGAGACAGCAATATATTGGATACATTTCCTCTGTAGCTCATTATTTGCACTCAAAATATTCAATTTTCAGATTCTTGGATTGTTATGATAGAATTGAGTTCCTTTGAGGTGAATAGCCCGAAATTGATGGCATTTATATTTCCCTTTTTCTTTTTAGTGACTGAAACATAAAAACATTGTGACTTTAATGTCATTCATCTGAGGATTGGTTCATGTGCATTGTTTAAAATGGTTGGAGGTACTGTGTATGCTTCATAAGATGTTCGAGTCCTTGCGCGCGCGCGCGGAGAGCGGAAATTTAGAAAAAGAATATAGACAGGTCATCTAACAAATCATAGTTTCCGACAATCTGTATTAAATGAACCTTCTCTGTCTACAGAATATGGAAATTGAGTCTACAAAAGAAACTGAAGAAAAAAAGTAGTAACTATGACAATTATACAATTTAAAGCTTCATCCCAAACCTACATGTACTTGCTTTGATGCTGATCATGCTATTGGTACTCAAGCTGTCCACCACCAAGGGACATCGACCCAAGATTCTAACCTTCCTCAACTTCATTGTGCCTAGCTCAACTGACACCGCTGCGTCAACTTTTAGATCAAGAGGGATTTCTCCTGTTTGCTGCTGCTGCTGCAGTGCTGTCATTATGGTGCTCCCAGACTCACTTTGGCCAGTCAATGTAATGTCGAGTCTTGTTGTGTTCTGGTAACCTTGGTAGAATTTTGGCAATGATCCTTCACATAGCTTATCATTTGCATACCACACGCTTAATCTGCCACCCTTCTCATAATAGATTCCAATCTTTTTGTTTGGATTCGTGGCCGTAATCTTCACGTCAAATTGTGCATACAGGGTCAGGTCGAAATTGAGCCTCAAAGCACTTATTTGAAGGCGGTCAACCGAATACTGTGGAAGTTTTGGTTGGAAGACAAAGTAAATAACTGCTGCGACTATTCCAATGAGGATCAGTATGAGGAGGAGGAGGCTAATGATCCAGCACAAGAACCTGCAGCAACAGCCTTTTCGTTTCCTTGGCTTTGGGGGAATCATGGGTCTGCCACCTTGCAATGGAAAAGCTCGGTGAACCTGGGTTCCTTTTGCTGAAACAGAAGAGCTCGGCAGTGCTGAAGGTGCTGTGGCACTTGTTGCAACCGGAACCACCCGATGAATTCTCTGGTTATCTGCCATTGCTTCCGGTATAGCAAACTTAACCTGACGATGCATTCTGAAATTCCTGCTGATTGTATAAGCACCTTTGGTACCTAGACAAGTTTCTTGATGAGATGAGATGGTTGATGTTTTCCTCAGAGTGGATATAGGACCACAGTTCTCCAGGACCTCTAACTTCCCCACCTACCAAGACGTACAAAGACAAGGCAAGTTTGCGTGGGGTGGTTCATCTAACAATCGTTTCATTTGATTGTGTAAGGAGTTAAACAACACCAACAGAAGAAAGAAGTCCCGCTGATTTGAGTTTTTAATCGTCGAAAGCTCTTGCTTTCGACCCACTTTTGGTTTTGGCACTTGGACAGGCTTGGCACTTGGACACTGTTTTGGGATTGTGCCAAGTGGGCCCTATCCAATTATTCTAAACAAAATTTTGTACGATATGCGTTCGGGACTTCATGGTGCCAATTCGCCCAGGAAAACTGCGAGATGATATCAGCAGGGATTTCATCTCGACATCGGATGTTATCAAGGGTCCACGGAAGTTAACTGGAACAATTCTACTAATCCGTTTCAAAAGTTGGCAAGTGTCAAAACTCTGTCAGGAAAAGAAAAAAGCGGGTTATTTATTAGTAACTTGCTGGCATTTTAATGAAATTATCAACTCACTTTCGCAGTTTTCAGATTACGAATTTTTCTTACTTTTATCAAATTTCATCTGTCTTTCTTTCAAATGCTATATGAATTTATCTATCTTTATTGAATGAGTTTCTAACTCCTTTCCAATTAAATTACGGACTCCTTTTGGATTCCATTTAAATTACTGACCAGGTTTATTCTGTTTTTATTTTTTAATTTATCGGTTTTTTTTGTAATTGATCAACTTTTGTTATCTTTTATTAATTTTTGTCCGTCTTTCTCACATTTGCCTTCAATTATAAAAAAAACCAACCTTTCTTCCTTCGTTTTATTGAATTTTCTTTATTTACGTTATGATCTAATTTTGGTTTGATTCTTTCACTTGAGGTACTCACTAATAATTATTTGGCTTTTTAAAGAAAGAATTTGCCAACTTTTCTATTGATTTACCAACTTTTATGTCCATTAATTACCAACCCATTATAAATTAAAAACTTTCTTGATCAAGTTACAACTAATTTTGGGTTACCAAAAAAAGAGTTGTTTAAATTAAAGCGTTGTAGATGAATGCCAATAAAAGTTTGTAAAAGTGAAGAAAAGTTGACAAATAAAAAAACATAATAAACGTCAATAAGCAAGACAAATGGAATGGGTGGCCCAATATTAGTTACTATCTTAATATGAGAAAAGTTAGTAATCTTTAAAAGGAGTCAGTAAACATAAGAGATTGCTGACTAAGACTAATAAAAGTTGGTAACTCTACGAAAAAACTAAACGTTGGTTAAAAAACTCCAATAAGAGTTAGTTACCTGGACAAAAGTTGTAACTTCGCCTTAATTTAAGTTAATAATTTCGTATAAGAATTAGTAAATTCAAAACATTAGTAAGTCATGCAAATAAAAATTGGTATGTTAGTATCAAAACCAATAGTATAAAAATTATAAAAAAGAAAAAGGCAAGCCCATAAAAGTATAGATATTTACCACCAGATTACCTGGAACAAAGTCAATCATTTTACTACCAACATTTTTTCTTGACACTCACTACCACTGATTGAAACTCACACAGAACAATAAAATTGCGCTGTTTATGATTGCCAGAGCCTAAGATGAGCAGTTAATTTTTCTTTCCAACGCTGAGTCTACGTGGTTTTGGTAAATCATTATCTGACAGGATCAGCACCACCGGTCTCAGAATTTTGAAGTGTCAATCTGCTTAGCAGCTACTCGATTACAAAGACTTGATTTCTCCCATTCACGAGAGAGAGAGAAGAAACAAAAAGAATGGTTCTGGCCACCAAAGTTCCTGCCTCTCTCCTGGTGAAATAGGCTTCCCAAACATTCGTTCTTAGCCTCATGCATTGCCGGGAATTGGCAACTATACCGTCTTCTTCATAAGCAAGCAATCTACCTTGGCATATGGAGGACGCAGCGCAGACACTTGCCTTCCCTCATGAGCTCGAAAGCTTTGTTGATATCCTCAAATTGCAAATCATGGGTGACAAACTCATCCACCCGGATTTCCTGCATAACAACGCCATTAAGCCCATTCTTAATACACATCGAAGGCGCATTTTCTATTGTCCAAAAATGGGATGGTCTTTTTGCCTTCTGTTACCTGATCACGGTCAATTCTACAGATCCGTTGGCTATATAGATTTTCATCCGTGGTGGGTGATTTTTAACCAGGGATGGTTAATACCCAAAATGTCTTAGGAATTTGATTTTAGTAACTTCCATTTTTTTCATTAGCAACTTCCTGGACATGTCAAAAATATGTAGGCTTTTCCCCAGGGAAAATGCAAGTTGCCGCAACAGGATGCCACTTCATGTTTATTGAACTTAGGGATGTATAGAATCTCACTACCTTGTTCAAGTACTTGTCAACCAATGATGGTATATCGGATTTTGGTCTCCATCCTCCAAACATGGAACCTCTCAGTGTCCTCCCGGTGAGCAGCAGTCCGTAGTGAGCTGTTATTTCTGGCTTTGCTTTTGGCACACCAAGGGTCACAGTTAAACCCCATCCCTTAAGGAAACATTGGACAAGAGGTTTCACTACTTTCCTTTTGAAAACATTCCTCAACGAAAATGAAGGAGGTTAAGTGAAAGAAAGATTACATCACAGCAAGACTGCAACGCAGTTGTCGTTGCTCTTGTATCGCCGGCGCACTCGAAAGAGTAATCAGCACCCCCGTCAGTTATCCTCTTAATGACCTAAGCATTAAAAATTTCAGTGATTGATTCTCTCCAGAGATCAGTTTTGACAGATTATGTGAATCATAACTATTGCATCATACTTTTGGGATAAAATACCTCATGAATGGGTTCATCATAGTCCTTTGGATTGAGATACATATCAACTCCAAAATCTTTTGCTGCTCCAGCATGCACAATCAATATCAAGGCTCGTTCGGTGCACAAGATAAGTTCCTAGAATGAAAGAAAATATATCCGTTTGTTTACCTTTCATGCCCCTCTCAGGATTAATGTCTACACCAATTACTTGAGAAGCTCCCCGAAGTTTGGCACCTTGCGCAACCTTTTTTAAGAGAAGTTACAACAATGATGGGCGATGCTCATTGGATAAGGGAAGAACAGGAAGTTATCTAAAGCACTTACAGAAAGACCAACAGTTCCAAGACCAAATACTGCTACATTTGATCCTTTGGATATGTCAGCCACATTCCAAGCCGCACCTAGACCTGTGTAATGTCATTGCTCAAGGATGTCAGCAGTGAGAACTTACTGTACTTTGACCAACTTGATTCCATGTGCTATTGGGTAAGATATGTTACCTGTTGCTACTCCGCAACTGAGAATACATATTTTCTCTAGAGGCGCCTTTGGGCTGACTTTGGCAGCGCATCCCGAGTGCACCACTGTGTACTCGCTGAAACTTGAAACGGCACAGTAATGATATACGGGATTGCCTCTAATGGAGAAGCGCGTCTTTTGGTCGCTGTGCATTACACCTTTCCTTTCCAACCCAAGTGCTCGGCACATGTTGCTTTTATTTGATGTACAGTGCCGGCACCTCTTGCATTCGCCCGTGAACAACGTCAACACATGGTCTCCCTCCTTGAATTCAGTCACTCCCTCCCCTACACTCTCGACAATCCTGCATAATCAAGTTGATAATAAGTTAACATCATTCAATGATAAAAGCCTTAACATAGAATTGTCCTTTTTTCTTGTTGGATAATTCAGCAATCTGTTCTTTGATCAAGAATCAATGCTGGAGGACTAGTCCTGCTCTCTCTAACATGAGCTATATTGACTGAAATCTGTTCAAATAGGCAGTCGTATAATATTTGACACGAACTCAAAGAGATTAGCATAAAATGAAGCAGCACAAGGAGAAAGAGGGAAGAAGCATAATACCCTGCTGCTTCATGGCCAAATATGCGAGGAAAAATAGGCTGCACAGGAAAATAGTTTGCCGGTTTAGTCAAGTACTAAGTTTCTTCAGAAGATAGAATCATGGAAACGTGAATAGAGAATATCATTCTAAAAACTAAAAGATGAATCAAAAGAGTTGTGAATACGTGATCCCCAAATAGTCGTACCTCCCCAAGTTTCAACGAATTATCTCATAGCATAGGAATAAATTTAAAGAATAGACAAAAAAAAAAATCATTGTAGAGACTCCATAGACTTCTGTCGCAGGTTGCTTCATTAAAGACGAGAAACCGATAGGCAAATATCAGAACAAACGGGAACTTGCTGGAAAAGTTATCTAAAATAGGTAGAAGCTAAGGAGTTCATTCTGCAAGGCACCTGAATATTACTGTCAAAATCAACTAAATGAACATCACTCCCGACTTGGCCGTGATTCACCATGATTTGACAATTTATTGGAAAATCAGAATGATGGACATCTCCTCAATATCATGCTTTGGAATTCTTCAAAAAAGTTGATACTCCAGAGCAGAATTCACGTTCAACTCACTCATTTTTCATAAACATTCTAGTGTTCTACTCTACAATAAAAACTCAGAATTCCGAATGCAGCACGCGGGCCTAAACAATGCCAAGTATGACCCCATTTTCTAAGAGCAGCACCTTTCCTTGTATGTGGTTCGAGATGCCATGAGTCGAGAATGAACAAAAAGATAAACCAAAAAGAACGATTAGTCTTTCCTCCACTTGCTTAGCCTCTTGAAATGACAGCGGTTGGAATGAATCTCTACTGCAGTCACTAGTCATTCTACTTACGTTACTTCACAGCACAGCAAAAGGTATCTATCTCATTCTAAAGGCTCAAGGCTTGCTTAACCGAGCTGCATCTCTCACTTAACCTGATATTATACATACTGAGAGTGAGCTTTCAGATCAACTATCTCTTTTTCTTCATTATATGTTACCAAGAGAGAATGTTTCTTTTTCTTTCCCCCTGTAAAAGGCAACAATGACCCATGGAAAATTATTGTGTATGTAAAGATATGCAGCGTCACTTGCTTATATAAAGTTTACCATGATCTACACTTTCAGATAGACTCCCTGCATAGAGTTGAACTTTCTAACAGTGTACACTTAATTGATAAGTGATGTGGCAAATGCTAGAGGAGGTGTAATAAACAGAACCAATCATATTCCAGTAGACTAGTATAGTGTGGGTCCCAATATTACCAGACATTACTTCATGTACCAACTACTGGTGGTGTACTCAAATTCATTCAACAACCAGATGTAAATCCACGCGTTGAAATACAATGTATCATTTGTTGTAAAAGTATACACAGATATAAAGTTATCAAAGATTGGAACTACTAATTAGTACAAGGATAGAAATGCACAAACATAAAATGACAGTGTTATATTTCATGAATAATTTAGTACCTCTCAAATTCATATATAGCGATAATAGACACTTTTTCTACAAAGCTACAAAAAAAAAATTTAGATCAAGTTAAGTTCAATATATAAAAAGGAAAAACGACACAAACAATCCATAAACTTTGGCTCGATGTGTAATTTGGTTCTTGAACTTTTAATTTATTCAATATAGTTCATGAACTTTAACCAAATGTGTAATGTGGTCCCCAAATTTTTAATTTGTTCAATTTGGTCCTTGGATTTTTTATACATGTTCAATTTAGTCCCTAAACTATATGAATATGTTCGATTAGTCCTTCTATTAATTTAAGTTTAGGGACTACATTAAACATTTTCATATAGTTCATGGACTAAATTGAATATATACCAAAAGTCTAGGAACCACATTAAACAAATTAAAAGTTCAAGGACCATATTGAACAAGTTAAAGTTCAGGGACCATATTGCATATTGAACCAAAGTTCAGGGACTGTTTCTACCATTATCCCATATAAAAACAAGTAAATCGTAATTATATAGCAATAATATATGATGTAGTAAAATAATATAGAGTTTGAAGGGGTAATAATAAATCAGTGGTTTTGTGGGAGAGAAGAATTCTAATGTTACCGACGACTAAGCAAATTGATACCAAATGCCACCAAAGTTCTAAGATTGTGTCCCATTTGGGATAGCTTTCATATTATAGATTTAATCCAATCTGGCCATCGCCTCTCCAAAAAGGGAAAGAAAAGTTCTCATACTTAAGACCCATTGCATGCAATGGTTCTGGTGGATTCAAGATGCAGCTTGAGAACGCACTCTACCTGATAATTTTCTTAAAGAAAATGTGATTATAGCGATGGCAGGACAAGACACTAAGCCCAATTCTAGATTTATTGTCAGGCCCAGCTTCACATGAACGATGCCTCCATGCTTTCTCTGTTTAGATATGGGGCTCAGGCTGACAGACAAAAAGAAGAAACAAGAAAGAAGAAGAAGGCGAAGAAGTTACCTGGGATTCCCAAGCGGAGACGTCGCTGCCACAGAGGGAAGTGGCGATGACTTTGATTCGGATCTCCTGAGGTTGAGGCGGGCTCACTTCCACTTCCTCGATCACCAGAGGCTGTCCAGCTCCCCATGCCACCGCAGCTAAATTTTTTTTTTTTTTTGGGTTTCAACATCGAATCAAGAAACGCATGAACACCCAACAAGACCACATAAGAAAAGGCAGAGAAATCAGGGAAATGTCTCAAAAGTAAAGAAAAAGATTCAACCTTTGCATGTGATGACGGAGGGCGAGGACGGCATGGTGGCTGGAAAGCGGGAGGTGCGCGCGCGAGCGTTGGGTGGGTGAAGTCTCAAGGCAAAGCAAAGAAGTCGGAAGGAAGATAATGGGTTCAACGTAGCCTCTTGCTAACGTTGAATTTCGTTTCTATAGTGTCATTTGGTGGTAGGTAGGAGGGGGAGAGGGAGAGAGAGAGATTGGGGTTAGTTGGTGAGTGGGAGTAGATTGATGGTTTTACTTCTTCTGTTTTCATTCTAATTTTCTTGAATTTTTCTAACTCATGAGAAAACTGAAAGGGCCATCTGATCTTGCATCTGCCGGGTCGCGGGTGCTGTAATACAAAATTTGCTCTGGGCAATAACTGTCTGATCTGATTAGAGTTCCCTCAATGCGCGACTATCGAAAAATTTACTCGGTCTTGTCTTGGTGACTCATGTGTTTTCTGGCCACCGTCTAGCGAATTGTAGAAAAGCTCTTCGAATTGTTGCTCCTCTTTGTTCATTTGCCATTTCAAATACTTACACAATGTCTGCATTAGAATAATTTTTTTATTTCCATCAAAATCGATTGAAATGAATTGGGATGTTCAGTTCCAGAAAGAAGGTTCTGCACACCTTTTGACAAGGCAAGACCCAGCGAAGATTAGCGACAGCATTAATGTATTTAGCCTTCGATATAAAGATCTTTTGATGCTGAAGAGAGAGAATTTTGGCTTGACAGCTTAAAATACACTTCTCACGAGTCCGAGACACAAATGTTCATCTCACTGATCCACCTTTAGATGGCAAGAGACGGCCGGATTTTTCTAGAAGTTGAGACATGCTACTTGCTACATGTATGTGAAATGTAACAGCTAATCTCCATCAATCCAAAATCACAATGCATTGGTATGCCTAACCGTTTGACTTCTTGTAACAGAACTCACTCCCTGAGTCGTAGCCATCTTCAGTTTCGGCGAGTTTCATTTTTTCACCAGGACATACATTGCTACTCGCTGGCTGTGATAATCTGGATGGAACTGTGCCTGATCTATGCGCCCCACAATGAAATACTTCATCACAGCGTCCAAGAAGTATTCGAGGATACTATCTGCCAAGTAGAAGATGAATCGATATATATACCCCTGCCCAATGCACATATTCACTCACAAACATGCACCCGTGCACACACGTGGACAAATGGAAAGCATACCATTGCGAAGTTCTCCAGCCAAAATGATGGTTGTTTGAGTTCCAGAAAGTTGCAGCAATGTCTCGATCAGATCCTCTACTGCTCCCTCACTGTAAATCACATCAGATCCCAAAACTGACAAAACAAGCACAGTTAAATCACATAGAATTTTATGATCTCCAGTTCTTATGAATGAACAGGAAGCATTTTAAGAATATCATCAACCAAGAAAAGAGAAACTTAGAACATATGTATGGTTTCTTTCACAATCACACAATTTTGCAACAGAATTGTTGCCGTTTGATCAAGAGACAGTGTTTCCTTTCAAAAAAGTTAGGTATAGATTATTATAGTTCTGCCTAAGAACCATTCTTCTTTCAAAGATGGGTAATATTACAACCATAAGCAGATAATCTATTGAAGAAAGCCCCGCAGGCATTACTTAATTCTTGTAGCTGAAGGACTCCCTCTGTGTAAATGCAGGAACTGAACCCCAGGAAATGAAAATAATGATACGAGGAAAAAGGCATGAGAACTCTATTAGGGAAAATCCTTGATCATGAAAAGTAAGTTTCTTCTCTAATGACAAAACCGGCAAATAGTTTCTTCTCTAATGACAAAACCGGCAAATGCATCAAAGAGAGGTAAGCTCGAACAAGATCAACCCATGCAGAGGCACACAGGCACAAAGAATTAAAGGTACGAGGAAAAGCTCCATAGAAGATAACCAGTAATTAATAATTTTTTTTTTGGTAAGGAGTAATTAATAATTTGATATGTCTCTTGTACAAGATTCGAATGCATAGAGAAGGACAAAAAATTTATCAATTGAGGGAGAAGAGACACAGCACCATTACCATAGTCTGGTAAAGGCTCAATCAACTCTCTTTCAGGATCATCTCCCCAAATCAGTTCTTTCACGACCGCAGATCCCTGCATATCGTTATGTTTCAAATTTGTCTCGACGTTCTTCCTGAGCAGCCTTAGTCTATCTGGTAGATCAGTAAGAATCGCTTGAGCACCCAAAAGAGCTGAAATGCAGCTGAAGCCAAATGCAAAGCACCCTCGAGTAAGCAACGGAACCACTCAGCCAAGATGTAAATAGGCAAGAATACAACTAGACAGGTCAGCATATCCAACTCATCGTAAACTCGTAATATTCTCCATAAGTTTGTGACACAAGGAGTTAACCTCGTTGTAAATCATAATTTTTGCAATGAGAATGAAACAAGAATCCGTGTTTCTTTCGCTGTGTCTCAGGACTCAAAGATTACGATATTTATACCCAACTAATCCACATCCGGAGCCCAATTCGACAACCTTCTTGCCCTGAAGAAGAAGCATCCCGGAATCCACAGCATGTTCCAAGAACTTCCCCAACACAACTCCACTATCCCACATCACTGATCCAGTCACTCCAGGAGTAATCTATAATCACACCAAAATAAATCATTTGAGACAAAAACAAAAAAAAAAAAAGAAGCTTTCTGCTCTCACGCGTCACACTGTTTCGACACACAAATAAATCACTCGGACCTCTTTGTTCGTCATAGATATCCAAAAGGTACGAAATTTATACCTTTTACGAATCCCAATTTCCATTCTAATAGCAGTTGTATTAGCAGATTACTCAGATCATCGAATCGAGCGATCAAAGAAAAAGTCTCGCTTCCGCTAAACCCTAGCGAGAACGAAGACCGTACCAGAGAAGAAGGAGATTGGAGGATGGAGAGGGAGTGGCCGCAAGCTTCGACGGCGAGGGCGAGAGACGACTGCGAGACGAAGGCGTTGGGCCGGGCGAGAGTCGGCTGCTGGATCCCCCACAGCAGCATCGTCTCCGCCGCCGCCGCCTCTCCTTCCTCGTCGCAACCTCCGCCGCCGACCAGCAACCTCACCTTCCCTCCGTACGAACCCAGCCCCACCACCATTTCGCCGTCGTCGTCGTCGTCGTCTTCGAGCTGCTCCATATGCACGGCGCTCGCAGCCGCCATCGCTTGCACCACTACTTTGTCTATTTCCACAGAGATTAGTACGGCAAACTGTAGTTCTCCGAATATTGAGAGATTTGGAGGGATTCGTGCAATTTTAAAAAAGTTTATTTTTCCTTTTCATTGATATTATTTCGCGAAAAATTTGACAAAAGTCATTTTCTTACAAAAATTGCAATAGTTTTCGGTATTTGGCTGAGATTTGAAAATAAACTAGAGAATATCTACCATCATTTGGTAAGAAAGTTGATTTTTTAAATAGACATACATTATTTACACGTTAATGACTTGCGCATGGATAGTTAAGGAACCCGACATGGGCATTGAAGTCTCAAGCCCGGATCTCTGACTCTCAAGGACAAGCAAAAGGCATTGATCTTGGGTCCACCAAAATCGAACTTGAGAACTCTATGCTCGTGCTTGGCTCCCTGGTGCCTTGGCTCGGGTCTAGGAAGACTGGGCCCAACTCGACGCCGCTCAGGCATGGGAGTCCTAAGCCCGGCCTAGCCTCAAAAGACTCGAGCTTCGGAGCGGGGAGACCCAGGCATGGGCATTGGGATCCCGAACTCGGCCTTGATGGACTCGAGCACGTGCACCGAGGTCTTGGGCCTAGCCTTGATGGACTTGGGTGCGATGGCTAGGATCTCAAGCATGGCCTAAATAAACCTAGGCCAGGGAGTCGGGATCCTATGCACGGCCTCAATGGATCCGGGTCTGGGCATCGGGGACTTGGCCCTAACTTCTAGTCCCAACCTAGCTACTAAGGGTCCGGGAACAAGTGTTAAGGTTCTTATGCTCAAGTGCAAAGTTTTGGTCCAAACGTTCATATCAAGTTATATTTTAAAAGATGATTTCCGATTTTCTTAAAAATGAAATTATTTTTCTGAATTTAAGTTTTGCGTAGGAAAACCTTTTCCATTGATTCAACTTCCTAAGTGATCCAAACGTCGCAAAATGAGGAAAATGCTTTTCGCCAAAAAAAAAAGAATTATTATATTTATTTCAATTTTTACAATTATTAAAAGATATTTAAGTTGCCTTTTTTTTCCTTGTTAACACTCATATAACATTTTAATTTAATCTCTCAATTTCTTTTCTTTTCTTTTCTCGAAATCATGTGAATCCTTTTGATATCCCCTAATCACTTCATCTAAACTGAACAAATACGTCATGTTTTTTCACAATATTTTTCTAGTTTCATTTGATTGTATTCTTTTCAAAAATCCATTTTAGTCCTTGAATCTCCACATTTTTTCAATCAAAACTTTAATACTTTTAATTTGTTTATCCATGTCCTTTAATCGAAAAGACTTTCTAAATTAATTTCTCTCTACTTTTCACGTTGATTTGTTAGCTCAATGTGTGATCATTGTTTTCATCATCAAGACTCTTGATCCCGTTCAGTAGCTAACATTTTACATTTTTAAAATCTCTTTTTACACGATGGAAAATTTTCAAATAATGACCTGATGTACCTTCGTTTTCTCAAATAAGGGCTTGAAGTTGACTTTGTGTTAAATAAGAGCTTAAAATGGTCATGTCGGTCTCAAATAAAGACTTGAAATGGCCATGATAGTTTCAAATAAGGACTTGACCTTGCCGGTCGCCAATTAGTCAAGGACATTTTTATCCAAAGATAATTTTAATTTCAAATTATTGTTTCTATTATCCTTTATATTATTTTTCTCCTTTTTCTAGTTTTCTCTTCTTCTTTTTCATCACCTTTTTCACCAGTGGCCAGGAAAGGGCTAGGTGAGGGCTACCCTCACTAGCCATGGGCGAGATTGGCCCTCGTCAGATCTGGGCATGGGTCATCTTGCTAGTTGCCAGCCGTCGGCGAGGGACACCCTCGCTTGATCGTGCAAGGGCGACTTTCACCCAACCCTTTTCGGGCTTCGCCGACCACCAGGGAAGAAGAAAGAAAAAAACTAGAAAAAGAAAAAAAGAAAAAAAAAAAAAAGGAAAAAATTAAAAAAAGTCAAATGACGAAAATGCCCTTATCACCTGAAAAGTCAAACCCTTTTTTGAAATAGATATAATCACTTTATGCCTTTATTTGAAATAAAATTCACTTTAGAACCTTATTTGAGAATACAAAATCACTTCAAGTTCTTATTTGAAATAAGGTCAATTTCAGACCCTTATTTGATAAAATGAGGGCATTTTAGACCCTCATTTAGAATTTTTCCTCACAGTAATCTTGTAGGCTGAAGTAGTAATATTAACTCGTTGATTTAATTCGTGAACGCAAGGACTTAAACAGAAAAGTTTGCTTCAATGATTTAACTAGACAAATTAAAAGTTAAAAAAAAACAACTTAGATTAAAAGTTGACTCTAACCTTTCCTAGGGAAAAAATCACAAAAAATCCAAAACTATGTCCACTATGACACATTTACCTTAAATTTTTTTGTGACATAAAAAACCCGAAATAAATTTACTTTAAAATTTTTCTTGTGACACATTTACCCTTTACCAAGGTTATATCATATGATTTTTTAGTCAAAACAACTGTCGTTTTTATTTCATTTAAACCACGTGAGCGCCATGTCAACAACATTTGTTTTCCAATATGTAGGAAGATTTTTAACAGTTTTCATTGACGGGACTTTGATGGAGGGTAAATGTATTACACAATTATAAGTTTGAGATTTTTTATTTCACTGAAAACAAGTTAGGATAAATATATTATAATGGGCATAGTTTGCGATTTTTGGTGGCTTTTGCCCATTTTTTTATGTTTTAAATTCCTGTTAAGTGGACTATAAAAGGTTGTTGGTACATTCTCTCTGTCTTTGTTAAATTTCTATCATGTTAAGAGTCTGTTTGGTAACCGGCCAAACAGTGCTTGATTCTATTCTTTTGTTTCCAGAAATAAAAAAAGAACAGAAATTCTTTTGGTAAATTTTTTATTCCTTGGCACAAATTTGTTTCCAAAAATCAGTTTTAAAACAGAATCAAGAATATATATAAAAAAAAAGTTGATTCTTGATTCTGGGAACAAGAATTAGAAATGAAAAATAATTTTTTTTTCATCTTCTTTCTTGGTCGGTGGCCGGCCATGGACCAGGGCCGGCGAGGTCGAGGGCTAGACCCTCACGACTTGGATGAGGGCCGCCCTTGCCGGATTTGGCAAGGGCTGCACCTTCGCTGCCTGAGTGAGGGTCGCCCTTGCCGGACCCTCGCCAGATCCGGCGAGGGTGACTTGCGGCTTGGTGAGGGCGGTGGCAAGGGAAGCCCTTGCCCAGGCTCCGGGGGTCGAGCCCTTGCCCTGGCCGGCGAGGGTTGCGATGCCCTCATCGGTCGTGGGCCAAGGAAGGAGAAGAAGAAAAAAAAAAAAAAAGAAAAAAAGAAAAAAATATTAAAAAATTCAAAATATTATTAATTAAAAGAAATTTTGTGCAATTACTAAACGCATTTCTGTTCTTTTTCTATTTTAGGAATAGAAATTTTGGGCAGTTACCAAACGCTTTCAAATTCTCAGAAATTATTTCCGGGAATGAAATAAAAAAATAATTTCTAAGAAAAAATTATTTTTGAGAATAGAATGGTTACCAAACGCATCTTAAGTTACCTTAAAAAATCACGGGTTAGCTAAAAGTTTAAATACTAAATTTTAAGTGTTCACAATCTTAAGTGTAAAAATAGAAATAAAAATTTGTTACAATTGGAAATTGAATACTATTAAGCTCTTACCAAATATAAAAATATTAACATTATTGGTAGGTTTTATCAATAAATTTGACATGATTCTAATAATAAATTTTTTTTTCTATGAAACGAATTAACTTTATCTACCAAATTAAGTGGATTCTATGTTTAATTGAATTCAACTTAAGGTTATGAAACAATCTTAATCTTATTAAGTGCTGAATTTTTTATTTTTTAGCACTTAATAGGGGTTATCAAACATGCTAAGAGTGTCACTGTATATTGATTTCTACTGCCTCATCAAGTAGTCGCACCTAAGTTTTAGCAAAAGGAATAAAATTTTACCATTATCCTATAGAAGTTCCAATATATTAAAGTTTATTTACCGATACTTACTATTACTCTTTAACAACAGGGAATAAGTTATTTACAAATCCGTTTACTTTTACAAGTTTTTATAATTAAAAATCTCCGGCACTAAATCAAACCAAATCCAACTGATGTGTTTCTGATCAATATGGATGGCCATGTTTGGGCGTCCCCATTAGCTAAATTTATCTACATCATACATTGACGTTATCTATATTAGCTACATTTTTCCACACACATTCGTGTGGGTATTCATATATTTGATCTACATCATATTTTGGGGTTGTCCGACGGCCATGTTGATTGAATTTAGTCAGAACTTGTGTTGGATGGACTTGATCAAAAGTTTGTAAAAATAGAAGAACTTGATTGGATTTATTAAAAGTACATGAATGTGAGATTTTATGGGGTCACAACCAACTATTCTAAAAGTTTAAGCTTTTAGATGAATGTGTAGTTTAATGTTTAATTGCTCTAATACTTTCCCTCACACTTTGTCTGGTCTTTCTGCTTAGTATTAGGCGTGGACATATTAATTGGGGAGGCAAATAGGGTCCACAAAGATTTGAACTCAAAGCCTAGCTCTGATATCATGAGAGATTTTGTGGGACCACAGCCAACTGTTTTAAAAGTTTAAATTTTTAGATGCATGTGTGGTTTAATACTTAATTACTCTAACAATAAGCATGATAAGAAAAAGGCTTGAAAGTATACGGACAAAACATAGAATTTTCTGCAAAGATTTAGTGGATGTTGCAATTAACCAAATAAAACAGTAATTACAAGCATTTAGTTGCATATGCAAATACTCTTTTTTTTCACCATAAGAAATGAAGACATACCTAATGTTTACATGTTTACTCACTGATGAATGTTACCAATACTAGAGAAAACGGAAGCATGCTAACCCATTGCAAATTCTATGATAGTTGAATGGTAGTTATGGATAAATCGAAACCTCTACTTATTAAATTCATCAAATATCAACCAACAAATATTGATATTTACCAAATAAATTGGCAAATTACTATTTAACCAAATCCATGTTTAGTCATAGGCTAGTAAATATTCTGTTAAGTGCTAGTAAATTATACTAAAAAAAGAAGAACGTTGGCAATTCGGTGAACGTCATGAGTGGAAAATGTACATCATCTATTCATCCAAATAATCAAAGGAAAATTCAAAAAAAAAAAAAAAAACCTTCACACTCTTAACTATATGAAAATTTCCCAGCGTGAAGACACCAAACAGTTAATTCAATTCCTAATATTATAACAATAAAACCATAGAAGCACATTTAAAAGGTCAGAAAATGACAAAAGTACGACTAGACGTATTGTTCAATTAATTAAAACCATATGGTCTCCCATGTCGGGCGCACCTTCTCGATGGACCTTCAAAGTCGCGGCACAAGAGGGAGACGATGAGAGAAAGAGAAACCCTATCTCAAGAAAACGACATGGACCGACATGGCATTTTCGAAAATACAACCATAGTGAACATAAAATAAATGAGCACGATGTCTATGAATATATATATATATATGTATGTATGTATGTATGTATGTATGTAAAATGGGATGGTCAAGGCCTAACAGCAGACTTGCTTAAAGATGTGCGAGCACAATTAATATATAGTCATCACCTTTGGCTTCTGCATTAAACTATGACGAACATCATGCATGACCGAGAGACATGTAAATGCACATGCACAAACCCTAATGGGCAAGACTCTGTTAATGTAATTACATGGAAGCTGGTCTGGAGTGTTTATGTCACTTCGAAGGAAGCAAACCTTTCCTTTTTTTTTTTTTAGGGTTTGGCACGTCTTGGTCATGATGATTTCGATGATGTGGGGGCTAAATTTCGGCAGAATTTTAGGCTTTGAAATTTAGAAAATTGTAAACTTTTTACATCTGAACCTTTTTCAAACTGTCCTTTGCACGTTCTTCTTTGACCGGGTTTTTAGTGGCTCCAGGATTCATCGATAACCCTAGTTTTTACCCTCCTGCAATGACCTTGTTACCCTCCCGGATGGCGTTCATCTCCAGGGCAGGTTGATGGGTAAAAGAGTCGTATTGCCTTAAGACGCATGCATGAAGAAGTTTAACGTAATTATACCAAGAACCGCACGGAAGGTGGGGAAAAAGCACGGGCGAGCTGTTTCTTTAGTCTCGAGCTCATAACTGGTCAATGCTCTCTCTCTCTCTCTCTCTCTCTCTCTCTTGTGAATTATGATGCGCAGATGTTACTCAAGCGGGTGGCAAGTCTAATGTGGCCTGCTGTAATTTAAAAGTAAGGCTATGCGAGTCAAACTGGTTTTGAGTCTGATGATCAAACTTGTCTTCTTGGGAATCTCTCCAACTTGAAGCTTACTCACCTGGTTTTATGCTGTTTTGGGGGAGCAGACGTTAAGCATAATTATTAACAACTTCAGTCTCTCTCTCTCTCTCTCTCTCTCTCTCTCTCTGCGCTTGCCGATATATGAAGTTTGAAGCCTTTTCTCGTGCATAAAGATAACGTTTGTGTAGTTTCGCATTGATTATCATGTCTCACAGTTTCTTTCTTGAAGCTTTGGAGGGACTCTCAGAGCTACTGAAGAGTGTTGTTGAAACATCAAACGCATCCACAAAAGAGTGTTGTTGATTATTTGACAGATTATGGTTAATTTTTCTATTGTCTAGATTCAAAGTGGGAAGATCATATATTCTTTCTTGGCACGCCTCAGCCAAGAAGAAATAATATAACAACTGAATTAAAGTATTTATCTTCCACACCAAGGTATCTAGGAGGTGCTTTCTAGTCTTCTTTGCTTTGCTTTATATCTACTCTCTTGCACATGCATGTGATGCATATATTCCATATTACTGCACCCATTATTCATTTCATTGGTTATAAGATCCCTTGGTTCTCTTTTTAATTTGGTTTAATTCATATAGAGATTATTTTAGTATCGCCTATCATTAGAGAATAATCTTTCTAGCTTTCTCTTTTATTGCATTCATAGTTTGTTTGTTTATCCTTCCTGCTTTTTGCTTCATTTTGTTCTCCATCACCCATACATTCCTAAGCTCAGCTGTAGCACGTACTCATAATCATGTCTCTTTTAGAGAATCAAGCTCTTCTTTTCATGCTCTCTCTCTCTCTCTCTCTCTCTCTCTCTCTCTCTCTCTAAGTGCGGTGGGTCTTCTTCTTCTCCATAAGATAAGCACAAGCTTCTATTATATGGGTAGGAGAAGTTAATATAAAGTTTTTGCACTGACCTCACGTGCTTCTATTATGTGTTGGGAAGAAGTTAATATGCAGTTTTTACACTGACCTCTCTTTGGATCTCTTCTTTATATTAATCTGTTACAGTTCTGTTCTCCTTGGTGATTCAGAACTGGAGTAGTTAAGGAGAGAAGCATAGAGTAAAGCTAGAGTTGGTTGCTACCCACTTCGCTTCAAAATTTGAAGCCTCTCTGCCAAGTGAAACCTGGAATTGTTATCGGAGGTGAACGAGCCAGAAGAAGTCTATTCGCACTTCATCTGCTACTCTTACACACATTCAGGTATCCTCTCTATAATATCTGTAGAAGGTTCTTTCTCGGTCAAGTTCATAACAATCCCACGTTATTGAGACAGCTTGCAACAACTGTGAAGCTCCTATTATAATAACTCCCAAGGGGTTGCAAACCCTGGTCGCGATTCTCATTGTCTTTTCCGTAAAAAGAAAAGAAAAGAAAAGAAAATCACGTCTTTGATTTCGCTGAAAACAACTATGATAATTTCATTCTTGGGAGATGCTACTAATGCTATGTAAGAGTTCATCGTGCCTGTTGAATGGCACACGGATGAGTTTTTATTGCAGATGAAGTGAAGCAAAGCCGCCACCCTTTGTTTAATGAGTTATGACCCATTGTTTTGAAGAGTTACTTGGTAACAGGTGATTTGCCGCATCATCAGTAACTCGACTAAAATTATGAAGACCAAAATTACGTACCTAGGGTTCCAAATAGTCGTAGTAAAAGAAAAAAAAAATCAAAAGAAACATTGTAAGGGTTCGTGAAAATTGACATATATGCCAACCCTTTATATTGATGAACTCGAAGTTAGTATCTATTAAATTAGTCCCTTTATTGCTGGGATGACAACTCATTAGTACCGTTAAAGTATTTCTATGGCTTTATATGCTCTTCAGATACAAGCATTCTCCCTCCACCTATATGCTTAAGTCTTTTTGTTAGGCTTTTCTAATATGGTATCGGAACCATATTTTGCCCCGTTCACATGCGCAGCTCCCAATTCGTCAAATTCTGCATGCTGTTCCTAATCAGGCTTGCATATATGCCAAGCTTATATATTGGTCAAAATTGACATATAAGCCAAGCTTATATATTGGTGAACTAAAATGTAGCATTAATTTACAAACCTAGCGCTCTTCTTACAGGGATAACAACTCATACATACGAAAAGAACGAATTTAGATAATCTTTCGCAGCTTCGATTGTTATTTATAATTAAGGTCAATTCTCTATTGTTTTTCTCACCATTTAGAAAGGAATGCATGGTAATTAAAATTTGAGTATCCTAGCTAATTTCATCATTTTCCTTAAAATAAACTTCTTCATCAGCAAGATCTCGCCATGCATCCTTTTACCCAATTTTTTTTAATTTCTTCTGGCGAACAATGGCGACCATTAAGACTTATTACATATATTCTCCTGATCATCTAACCAATTTTCTAGGAACACAAAACAATTATTAAATTTGCTCAAGTACAAATACATACGTGGCCATCTTAGGCCTTCGGAGTTAGGTCAACGAGCATGCTTTTGCCAACCTTATAAACAACATCTTGTTTATATTCCCTCGCTTTCTGTGCTTAATAAAAATTTGTCAAGTACGTATATAATATACCATATGTGTTGCTCCACTAAGTGATAAAGCCATTGCACCAACAATTAATGACGACGAACGTCGCTCCGGCAGATTTGCTCCGATCCCTCTCCCGAGTTGATCTACTCGCCACCATGAGAGAAAAGACCATTGGTTCAAGAGATCATTGGCCATTGAGCTACGCGATCATCCTCGCGACAACGCTGGTATTTATCGGGTTTGTTGTGAAGCTGATTTCGGAGATGAAGAGGAGAAGAAGCAGAAGAGGAGGTGGCCGTGGCGGGTGCAAGATGCCACCAGGGAGTACGGGGTGGCCACTCGTTGGAGACACCTTCGCCTGGTTCGGCGCAGTGGCGAGTTCGCACCCGCCTCAATTCGTCGAGCAACAAGTCAAAAGGTATGCATGCGTACATTTTCTTAGCCCAGAGGACAAATGATGTGGGTTGATTTCACTTTAAGTATTCTTTGTCATCAATCTTAGTTTCTTCAGACAAGCAAAATCTTTCCATATCGAACTTCTTTTTACAATGTGATATTATGATGCTGAATAAGTACATAGGCCTTTATCATGGAAACTGTTTTAGTTTTACAATAGATAAGATTAAAAAGACACTAAAAGCTATTCTTGTTAATTTATGTTATGCTATGAACTATGTTTAATACGATTTCCCTTGATATACCATAACTTTGGCTGACTTTGAGTATTCAAATATGTTATGGTCAATCTTCTGAAAGAGAAGATGCATACAAGAATAATGAATTTTCGCTACGAATGGGTCGATTCTCTTTTGAGCAGGTACGGGAAGATATTCTCGTGCAGCCTGCTGGGGAAGCGGGCGGTGGTGTCGGCGGACCCGGCATTCAACCGGTTCGTGATGCAGCATGAGGGGAAGCTGTTTCAATCGAGCTACCCGAAGTCGTTCCGGGACCTGGTGGGAAAGAACGGAGTGATCACGGCCCAAGGAGAGCAGCAGAGGCAGCTCCACGGCATCGCTTCCAGCATGATGCGCCTGGAGAAGCTCAAGTGCCACTTCCTGGAGGACATTCAGCTTGTCATGCTCCGGAGCATCTGCGAGTTTCCGGACAATCAAGTCATCGTCCTCCAAGATGTTTGCAGAAAGGCAAGTTTAACAGCTTTAATACGGACTTTAATAACTCTAGGACATGAATACACAGTGACATGAGCGATTTTATGTTGAATGACTGCTTCGGTTATTCAATTTTCTCGGTTGATGATGAATCAGGTGGCAATAAACCTGATGGTGAATCAACTGCTGGGGATGACCAGCGAGTCGGACATCGACGACATGGCTCGGCTCTTCTCCGACTTCGTCGATGGATGTATCTCTCTTCCCATCAACTTGCCCGGTTTTGCCTACCACACTGCCATGAAGGTATATTCATGTACTTGCATGATTGTGTTGTCAAAAAGTATTTACATCAGTAAAAATGACCTGATCAATGGACGAACCGTACGCTAGGCCTAAACGGTAAAGACTTACCCAAACCCGCGCATTATTTATGAGATGCAAATGTTCTGCATAACAAAAGATTATGTATGAGCAGACTTATTAAGAAGGAAATTGCTTATTCAGGCTCGCTCAATTTATACTTTAAAGTTGGGTTGCTAAGATGATCATCGATCGAGTCCAAGCCGATATTAGGCCTTACGTGTTGTCTAGGCCAGCCTAAAATAGTGTTGGGCCCCTTGACCCAAGCTGATTGGCGGGTCAATAGGCCTATTGATAAAGTTTATTGATTGGATTTGGTAGGCGTAGACAAACTTTATAATCAGGTCTAATTTTTCAATAAAAAGTAAGAATAAATTTCTTATTTTTGTACACCAGAATTTAGGACTAAAGTGATGAGATTATGTACATATGACTTTTGGTAGGCTAGGAGCAACATAGTGAGCAAGATAAACGAGACAATCGCGAAGATCAGGAGATTTCAAGACTCGGCAGACGTGGGCAATGGCTTGCTTGGAAGACTGCTCAACGAAGAGAGCCTTCCCGACGAAGCCATCGCAGACTTTGTCATCAATCTGATCTTTGCCGGGAACGAGACCACTTCGAAAACCATGCTTTTCGCCGTCTACTTCCTCACTCAGTGCCCTAGAGCTTTGAAGGAACTCCAGGTAAACAACAAACATGCCAAAAGAACAATTAGCCAAAAAGAAAAAAGAAACTATGTTCTCTTCTAATTTAGTGAAAGAAAGACCTTTTCTTGAAAGGGTGAATCTACTGTTTGAACAGGAAGAGCAAGAGGGTTTAAAGAGGCACAATGCAGATGAAGCTGAGATGCTCACATGGCAGGACTACAAAGCAATGCCCTTCACACAATGTGTAAGTCATTCTTATTGCTTTTTCCCTAGGAAATGAGAAGGGAAATATATTTACAATTTTGCCCCCCAAAAAAAAAAGCCGGGTTTTCCGATTTATCAAATCATTAATGCAAAAAACTCCCATATTCCGGCCATCTCATCAAGAATTTACTTCCCAGTCTTGAGATTAGTTAACGTCCACGTTAGGTATATTGAACCTCAACGTCTGTTTAGAAGTTGCTCGCGTCTTACCTAATCTATGATATTAATGATGTTTCCCGAGTTTAAAAGTTTGCCCTGACGCCAAATACTCAGAAACCCTAATCTTTTTGGTGCAGGTGATAGACGAGACACTGCGACTTGGGGGGATTGCAATCTGGTTGATGAGGGAAGCCAAGGAGGACGTTGCATATCAAGGTCATTGAATTTATTTAGTTTTTCTCTCCCTTAACATTTTCTTCTTTTGGTATTCTTAATTGGATAAGAATGAATCAATTGCTTATTAACGAATTAAACACGCGGGATTTACAATAATACTGCCAATGCAGACTATGTCATCCCCAAAGGATGCTTCGTCGTCCCATTCCTTTCGGCCGTTCATATGGATGGGGACTTGTACCCAGAAGCTCTCAACTTCAATCCCTGGAGATGGTTAAACCCCGAAAATCAGGTCGGTCCATTTACGACAATGTGACTTTTACAATTACATAATGTATGATCGGTGTTCTTGAAAATTGTAATATTTTTCATTAAGTACACTTAACAAGTGTTTTCGAAGCATTCAATAATTTAAGTCTTTACACATATACTATTGTTGTGACATGAATAGGAAAAGAGAAATTGGAGGAATAGTCCATTCTATGCACCGTTTGGTGGAGGTGCTCGATTTTGTCCAGGGGCAGAACTAGCTCGACTTCAGATTGCTCTCTTTCTCCATTATTTTGTGACTAATTACAGGTTAATTTTCCACCTCTTTTCTAATAATATCAAGAGAATGAACGTCTTTGTTTATAAATTTAGTTAATTCTGATAAACTCAATTTAATATGAGCAGGTGGACCCAATTGAAGGAAGACAGGATGTCCTTCTTCCCATCGGCGAGGCTAGTCAACGGATTCCAAGTGCGCTTGAACAGGCAAAGTCAACTCTGATTGATTCACCCAAGTGACTGCAAAACTGTTACCGTTGTAAATACTTCTCAACTTTATGTTTTTTTTCCACATTTACAGAAATCGAAATTTCACTGTGTGTATCGCTTTCAATTTCTCTCGTGCTTTCGAGGCTAAGAAGGAAGAAAGGGACGATTGGATTCAAAACTTGTTCAATTGAAAAACCACGCGAAATTTGTATCCGACGAGATATGCACGTATTGCTACACTTCAATGATTTCGAAGTGGAAAAATGACATTTTTTAATGTTGCATCGATTTAGGTTTATTGCCCTATCAATATTCAAGCTGCACCAATGATTTGACAATTATTTTATTTTAAGACGAGAATTATTTGTATTTCATCCAATAATTTGATTAAAACATGGGCTAATTGTTAATGCGATGAAAAATCAAATCAAAAACTAAATCGAGCAAGAACACGTTCAAGAATCAAATACATGACATTACAGTTCAGAACACCAATATTGGACTAATGCTATGCTTATTATCATTCTCCAAACTGTCATGTACATAGACGAGAGTCTGAAATATGCAGACAGTTCCAGTTCTATTTAGCCTTGAGCACAGATCGATCCGTGTTCTTCGCCATGTTAGATCGAGCTTCTGGGTATCGCTCAGCATGTCGATCTCCTAGAGCACTTGAGAACGCCTGACGAGCTTGTCAGCGACCTCACAGATTGCGCGTCACCGACTGTAAAGCTCTGTTGCTTATTGTAGCAAGGTTTCGCGCCGCCGAGTCTTCCCTGTTTCGTGAAAGAAGCTCCGTTTTCAAACACATCCCTCACTGAGTAGAAGCTCCAAGCGCTTTTGCTCGCGTGGCTTCCTAGTCTCCATGTAACCTGTGCATCAACATCATGGAAATCACCAATTTCACCGATATGATTGTGACCGAAAAAATGGAACTTCAAAAGCGCTTGATCTGAATGCGATAGATCCATGTTCATATACCTCCTTGTTGCCTCCTTCTGGAGCGATGAACAGGTTTGCTTCACTCTTGATGCTTGGGCCTGAGCTTCCTCCGATTGCATACTGTTCCCATCCCTGGTACAAGTTGTTCGCCACATGTGCGTATCCGTGTCGAACCCTAGTTCACATAAAGAATGAATCCGTCAATGAGCGAATAGGAAGAAGGAGATGATTTCCGGTCAATGACATCACCAACTACTCGTCGGCATGAATAACCGAGAACTTAGCTACTACCTCGGCATTCGCTGGTTGCAATTAGGGCCAAAGTGGTTGTACACGATGGTGGCCTTCATGTTGCGGTCGCGAGCATAGCCATCGTCATGGCCGAGGAGCATGACCTTGTCCTGGTCTCTGAACCAGTTGTTGGAGATGGTGATTTGGGTGGACCCTCGTGTGACGTCGAGGAGCCCGTCCTGGCATGCATAGAGCGTGTTGTGGTCGATCCACACCTTCGATGCCGTCACGAGCCGGATGGCATCGCCGTCTACTTGGCCGAGGGGCAGGATTTTGGAGTCTGGCCCGATCACCTGGCTTGGTGGCTGCGCTTGGCAGTGGTGGATGTATAGGCCGTGGATAATCACATTCGTGGCCTGATCACAAGCAAGTACACCTCTCATAATCACATTAGGGAAGTTACTTTCCAAAGTATTTATGCAACCTTTTCAAATTCAAACAGAAAAGGAAACTAGAATAACGCAGGAAGGCTTGGACATACCTTATAGACCAACAAACATCCACCTCCGGTGATGTGAACATTCGTGCCGCGGCCATCGATGGCCGTGAAGCTGCTCACTAGGAGAGGTTTCTGGAGCCTGATGGTCATGTCCCTCTTGAACGTGATCCACACTTTGCCATTTATCAAAGTGGCCCCATATCTTAGAGTCCCCGGTCTCGGCCTCAGCGGGTCGTCACTTGGGTCGGTGACGGTGTACCGCAAGGTCCCCTTCCCGGTGTTGCCGGTCATCTTCCCGCTGAAACCGACCGAGCAGGTGGCCAGCTGCTGCCGCTGCCTCCGCCAGTTGGGGTTTCCCCTCCAGCACTGGTCGATCGCGTTCGATCCATGGGCGAGACCCGGGGTCGGAGAGAAGAGGACGGCAATGAGGAAGAATGCCAAGGCAAAGTGCCAAGGGACGGTGGTCATGGCGAGAGGAGAACCCATGTTAAGCGTCTAGTGAAAACAAAGCGTAAAAGGGAAGGGATTATAAATAATGGGAAACAAGCTTAGGGAAATTGGTTAGGAAGGCTTCCAGAGTTTGTTCAGTTGGTTTTGGAATTGTTGTCATTGATAAGAGGAGCTTGAAATAGAATGGCTGCTTTGCTTCGGCGGTTTACACGACAGCATCTCCCCCCATTTTGGGATTTCAATGATAAGGTAGTTTTGTTTTTAATACTTCTCGAAGCGGACAAGCCCCCAATTCACTTAATAACTAACGAAAAGTGAGTTTTTTTTTGGCCCCTCGAGAAAAAGTATTGTTGCAAATAAGCTCCCGGACGAATAAATTTTTCAGACAATATAGGTTTTTGGTTGGCCTTCGAAATTTAATTTTCCTTGCTTCAAATCCTTTCATTCGATCGGGTCCGTCAATTTTCAAATTAAAGTGACAAACGGGTAATCGGAACTTAGAAACAAATCAATATCTTGGAGAAATAAGAGTACAACGTATCCCGATGTTAGACAAAATTTGAAAAATGAAGTTGTCAAATTTGAAAATATGGAATGTTAGAAAAACAAAGTTACGGGAAAATTATTCTACCCTACCTTTATTTTCATAAAATATCAAGCCTAATGTTTCATCTTAAAACTTTCCATTAAACGTAGCATAAGCAGACTTTGAGAACGTGAAGTTCCATAGGTAAATTCTACATATGTCCTAGTTTAAATTATTGTCATTCAGTCTCCCCATCGGGCGGGCTACAAAGCTAGTTAAAGAGTCCAGAAAGATGGTACAAAGCTGAGGAAACCAGGGACGACCGTTATCCTGCCCGGGCATAGAGCTACATGAATTGTTGTGTTTGTTCTTTGCATATTGACAAGTGCTCAGCACAACCTTCATGATCTTACAACATCTTCCAAGAGACCCTTTCCTCACGAGACAAACCTCGCGGCTCAAAGCGGCATCTTACCCCCACCAGAACCTCTGTATTAGATAAGAAAGAGAAATTCTCCCCAAGTCCTCGCACAAAGCGATGCTTCCGCACTCAACTCTAAAGAATTTCCCTCTTGTCGTGCCCTGTTTCTTGGCATCGTAAGAGACTTGGCTGCCAAGCTTTGTAAGGCTGGTTGACCGTCTTTGGGGCTCCGAGTCTTCTGACTGTGTGCTCTTGGAATGATGATGAGCAGTTCATATTTAACTCGTGAGCGACTTGTCACTCATTAGTTTTAGGAAGGTCAGCGCCAGACCCCGTGGCTCCACAGAGGATGCCGCGGAAATGTATTTACATACTCTCTCTCTCTTTCTCTCTCTCTCTCGCTCTCCATAAACATACAAGAATCTGAAATGTATTTACATACTCTCTCTCTCTTTCTCTCTCTCTCTCGCTCTCCATAAACATACAAGAAATACCGGGAAGACTAAAGGAGGACATCCATCTATTGACCTCATTTGGCAAAAACAGGTTCCTGTAAAGTCCAAACAATTACCTCGAGAATTTACAGTTTCTTCCAGATACTTACTGCAAAAGATTTAAGATTTTCCCACAGAGATGATTCTCTGGATACGTCCATGTCATCGTTCCTCCTGAATGACAGTTTCTAGTTAGCATGCAGCCAATAATAAGATGGTAATAATTCATGACGTGCAAAGAAATATGTTTTGAGTCTAAACTCCTACCTACAGAGGCAGTCACAATTGTATAACTCAATATTTGATGCTTATCGTGTAAATGCAAGTGTGTGCAGATGCTTTCATGCCTTCCTCTGCATGGGTGTGCTCATCCAAACACGCATACGTACATGACCATATTAGCGCATGCATTCATGCCTGCTTGAGTATGCACTAGAGTGCACTCACACATACGAACGCACATGCGCGCACGCATACACACAGATTGCATCTGAGAAAAGCACAGATGTCCTTGGGTCTTCTACAAAAATATACTTCTCAATAGAAAAGACAGTCAATAATGTTCAGATAGCAGGTTTGGTGCATGCAGAACAAACTCTAATGCAGAAGAAATCATATTAAGGATTCGTCATTTTCTATCAGGAGGCTTTGTCATTTATAACTCCAATATTTTTACTTTTTATCATTTGCCAATTTTAATATGAGAGTCTATATTTCCAGAATTTTATTTGAGGTATTGTAGGGCATTCGATATATTGCATGTAAAGACTGGTTGAGCCTAATTAAAAGAGGATGCAATGCAGCAACGTAGGGATGAACCTGAACTGCCCAATCGATGATATGATAATAGACAGCGAGACTTACTTAACAGATTCTTCTGTCTCAACATCGTGTGAAGGCTCCTTTTGCAGCTCCGAAGCACCAGAATCTGTCAAATTTTCCCTGAGGGAATCCCTAGCATTATCTTCATGTGGATGAACATCCAAAGAGACATTCTGTACTTCCATTTTGACACTACTCTTCTCAGCTACACTATCACTATCATCATCCTGTACTTCCTTCCTCTTGATATCATGTAATTTGTCACGACTCAAATGAGAAACATCTGTAATTTCTTCTCTTGAACGCTGACTCTCAGCAACAACAATCATCAACCTATCATCTTCAACTTCAGTCGCAGCATTCACAGACACTTTGCTGCTATAGGTGTCAACTTTAGTCCCGGATTTCTTCACAAGATTTAGCTTGGATCCTGATGATATTTCAGTCCCGCTTGTCGATTGAGGTAACTTGGATTTGTGCTCTAGCTCCTGAATAATCTTTCTAATGACATAATAAGAACCACCAACATGATTCATAGCATCAGAAGCAGTTGGAAACTTCCCCGCATTCTTTACTCTGTACCTGCAAAGGCGATTCCTGTAAAATTTCTTACTTGCTCAAACGGAGAATAACAATTTGCAAAACCATGATAACAAAGCCAATGCGAGCCACTCTCTCTTGCTATTTTCAATATAAATGGTCACCACTAGTCAAAACAATAACATTGCAGGGAAGGATATCTGCATCGTATTGCTCCCCAGCTCTTGACTGATCTAAAATGGGAATGAAAGTATGTGAAAGCATTGACTATTCTTTTAAGTTAAAAGAATGATAGTCAGAAGCAACATTTAAGAAACATGATTTTGACAAGACACCTTTTCTACTAGACCTGGGAAAAGGAGCAATGCCATACGTAGAAAGGAGAGCTCCTTTTCAAATCCCATGGACAATTATCAATCTATTGCCTGACCTCCTACCGTTTACCGACAGAAAAGCAACAACCATTCATACTGTTATGATTTTCTAGGAAATGGTCTCGAAACTAAAAACTCATTTCAGCATACTGGCATATCACTACAAATGATCTGTATGTAAATCCTAAGATGGCCAATCTCCTCTTGAATCCATGAAAATCTGCAAAAGCATGTAACTAGTACTAACACCAAGGCAATGAAAAGAAGTTCTCAAGGGATGGAGCTAAGAAAAACTTCAAAGTGATAAAGTAGTCTACTTCACTTTCGAGAGCCTAATGTAAAAAACAGCCACCTAAAATTAGTAAGCATGGTCTTCTAAAGAGAAAAATATCTCAGTTAACTTTGTATAAGAAGCAACAGCTCTAGAGAGGAAATTTGATAGGAATTCACATAATTACCATATATGAAGAGCATAGCATAATAGGAAGTGGTACAGATATACCACCTGCTCTTAAAACGGTGTAAAAAGGATAGAGCATACTCATTAACATAACGTTCCACCATAGCTTGACGTTCATCTTTTGGAATCCGCTTGCGGCTTTTACGAGAATTTGGTAACTCAGAAGAAACAGATGCGGCATTTGATATAGCACACCACTGAACTTTTGATCCATAAGCAGTGGTTCTGTTGGTCAATACTGTCAGATATCAAGCTAGAATTAGATGAATTGTGATAGGAAAAGGAACGGGCAACCAGTTTCCATGCAGAATGGAAATTTAAAAACTGAATATTCAAAGTTTTCAATTCTTAAAGATGTCGAGAGATGAAAGTAGATTCACGAGTCATAACTGGATGCCGATTTCTCATTAACGCTCATATATAGACCTAGCCTGAACGCAAAATTAAGTCAATAAGTGCAAGAGATAGGCAACTGAATTTTTTTTTCTATTTTGGATACTGACTAACCACATAATAACCCCCCAGAGTCGATCTCTTGATGTGATTTCATCTAGTTGACAACAACATTAAAAGAACCCCCTCCTTCTACCAGAATAATCCACGTTTTTTTCTCCCAATAAGGCTGATATAGCTGCTTAAAAATTGCCCAAGTCAGATATCATCCCCCGATAACTGCCCAGTCACAATGTCAGTCTGTTAACATCAACCGCAATGGGGATGTACACGTACCCTTTACATGACATCCGCAATACCCTAAGTTTTCATAATATGTCCTTGCGCAAAAGCAATTCATTGAACGAACAAAAAAATGCACTGTCAATCTCCTGATACATCACCTCTACATATGTCACCCGCCCCCCTCAAAGAAATTAGACGTTCCGGGTTCTCCACAAAAAGGCACCAACATACAAAAAAGCTCTTCAATCCGCTTCAACCCTTTAAGTAATTTGCCGGTCTAATCAAACAGAACTTCAAGCACTACTAGCAGTCACTTCAAACACATCCATCCCAGCAAAACACAATCCTTTTCCAGCAAGCCTTTTCTCATCTCATCTTACATCGCGACTTTCGACCCTCTCCGGTTTTTCTTTGAGCCTATACGCATCTATTCGAGAACAAAACGGAGGAACCAACTGCATTTTGCACATTCAAGCGACCAAAACAAGATGAGCCCTCCATCCAGATCAGAAAGTCTTCGGGTTCCGCGACCCACAACAGACCCGGTGGTGATTCCTTCAAAGCGCCGGCCATTCAAGTCGAGAGAAGCAGATATAGAGAAAATATAAAAAAAAAACTATAAACAGCAGAAGACGAAAGATCACACAACAAATGGGGAGGGGAGAGAAAGGGGTGGGGGGAAACAAGAAAAGGTACCAGCTTTCGCAGCAGCGGAGCAATTGAGAAGAAGGGTCGGTCGCCGTCCTCTTGCTACGATCCGCAACATCCTCATCTCGGTCTCAGCTTCTGCTCATCGCGTACACGGCCCCCGCTTCTGCGCGCGCGACAACACCGATGGCCCGGGGAGATAGAGAGAGAGAGAGAGGGAGGGTTTTTGAAAACGAGAGCGAGGGTTTTAACGAGCTGGCGAGTCGATGTGGACCGGTGGTCGAGGTATAGCGAGAGTCGTCTTCGGCGTTGTTGTCTCTTCGCCGGTTTGTCTTTTCGGGTTTTCCTTATTAAAAACCGAAAAAAATGTGCGAGCGTGGATTTGGACATTGATGTAATAAAGTTGCGGTCATGCTGGATTTGTTAAGGATGTTGTCGAGTCTCTCGTTCAGCACGGATACACATTATTGCTTATTCCTCCGCTAGATAAGATATTATTCCGGCGACATCGAGTTTTTATTTGTTTTTGCTCTTGAATTTGATCTCAAAAATTAGGAATTTGAAGCGGAATTTTCCTCTTGAATTTGATCTCTTCGCTCTTCATGGTCGTCTTCAAGTTTCAGCCATGGGAGAAGTAGGTTTGAGCTGTCTTACCCTCGCCTCTCGCTCTTGTTGATTTTGTTTGAGTTTTTTTGTTCTTTCTCTTATTTTTTTTATTTATCTCTTTTGATCTAGATTTAAGAGCTCTTTTCTCCTGATTTAGTTCTAGATCTCAGATCTAGAATTATCTTCTCATGATTTAGATTTGAAAATTCGATAATATTTTTGGAGATTCAATACCCCTACACTCTATACGTACACAAGTCCTCTATCTCTAGTTTCAATGATAATTATAAGAGCTTTGGCCTCTTATTGAACTACAATAATTTGTACTTTCAAATGTTATATCCATGTTTGTTCAATCTATTTTGATTGTCTTCGTACAGCAACAGTGTGAGGGAAGCCAAACCTAAGCTACACTGCCATTTCCAGCTAAGACTAACAATGATACAAAATCTAGTATTCGGCCGCCGATTATTGTACTTGACATACCCATTATTATGGAAAGAGTGTGTACTTAATGATCTATTGATCTTCCTTATTTTCTAAATTTGACTTTACTTTGTCGTATTATGGATTTTATTATGCTTCGATTTGCTTTGCTATGAAAGTTTATGTACTTCTCATGTATTCTTATGAACAATCAATACAATTTTCTTTCGTCCAACAAAAAAAAATCACTGCTACTTTTGTTAATAGTTTTGAAAGACTGATCAATTTCGAGCTCCTCCTTCCATCCAACACAAAACTTGAACATTGTTTGAGTTCAAGCGCTAGCCATCCGCATCCGTTGACGTAAGGACGGAGGAATTCTCTGTAAAGCATTAGTATTTGTCATCTTCACATGACATTCACACTATCGCCACACCGCATAATCTGCAGCTATCCCCAGAAAGACGATCTCGCCATTTATCAGTGGATACTGGATATCTTAACTCCAAGGAATCAGCCGCTCAATCAGCCCCCAGTGACGCAGACAGATCAAGGCTGGCATCTAGTTCCCCGTTAATGACGCTGCAATGATCCTGATTCAACATGCACCTATTGTCGAGGCAATCGTTTTTCTCTAAAGTAAAGAGGCACCCTAAATATGGCATCACAATTTAGTCTCCCCAGATTATGTAGACACCCAGCACCAGTTGCTGCACAGCTCCTGCAGATCAGAACATATGATTCAGAAACTGATCCTGCCCAGAGAGGGAAAAGGATACACGGGTAGGAAACTCAAAGAAGTACGCAACACTCACAGTAGAAACTATCGTACAAGCTTTAGATGTTTAACATTTCCCAGGCAACTGAAGCAATCCAAGAAAATCACAGCAACCATTCACAAAAACTAACAAGATCCTCGAAAGCCATTGCACAGAGAGAAGACAAGGAACTTGAAAATTGTTACAATGCACATGGAGACAAACCATGGTAGAGGACACCCATGATCATGAGATTCATTGAAATTGATGTTCGTAGCTTGGTCAAAACCACTTAACATCCCCTTGTATGGGAAACATGGTTTACAGATGATAACCTCTCCTGATGATCAAGTAGAAAAATAAACAAAGAGAAACATACCACTATATTTCGCCCATCTTTTGTGACAAGTGACATCATGTCTGCATGACGAGATGTTGCTATAAAGAACTTTTTGTTCCTGGAAAGCATTCACCTAAAGACATTCAG
The DNA here is from genome assembly GCA_024733475.1 of Syzygium grande. NCBI lineage: Eukaryota > Viridiplantae > Streptophyta > Magnoliopsida > Myrtales > Myrtaceae > Syzygium > Syzygium grande. The sequence continues at coordinate 21,219,611 of JAMXDD010000010.1, forward strand.
TTCCAATGTAAATACTAATGTTTGAGGCACTTCAGCTGCACAAAGACCATACATTCTAACGCAACCAGGAATTGAAGATGGCTGGATGATAACAAACTGGTTTCTGTCATCAGCAACATGTCTGATACATAACCTTTCCCATAGGTTCAACTCATCCTAAACACAGGCGATCGCCGTCTCTCGATTGAATTATGAACAGCTGATACTACTATCATCGTGTGTGTCCTAGAAACTAAAATCAATGTAAAGGGGTATGTCCACCAGAATCTCAAATCTAGCTCTTCATCTCTGGTTAGTAACAGTACCAGTATATAGAAGTAGAACAGCCTCAGGTACTTTTCATCCTCAAACTTGACTTAGAAATTAAAAGAAGGTTTTCCATGATGATAGAATTACATCATCCTAATGCTGGGAAGTTAAAAAGCCGTGGCATACATAACCTTGAGAGTCTTCATCATATAAATTCTCCAACGAATACACTTCGCTCTCTGTTTATGTCGCCCACGAATTACCAATGTAGACCAACATACAAGGCTCTCTAACTCAGCACAAAAACGGCACTCAAGCAGACGACTGGGAAGTTCTACCATAAAAATAAAGCACTGCTTTAGTGGAACCCGGATAGCAGAGGATGTAAAAGGTAAATAAATCGGTATCTTATTACCTCATTTATCAGATTTCCTCGACTTGTAAATGATTTATTACCATAGCAGAGAAAACAAATCCACTAAAAGAAAGGACCGCAGAACTAGTTTGGAATAAAGCAGCGTGAGAAAATAAAGATCAAAACCTTAGTAGCGATGCTTCCTCTTTTTCTGCCCCTTGCCAGCAGAAGCAAAACTCCTTGTGTATTGCGAATTAAGGAGCTCCCGAGGAATAGGGGCACCGGAAGCTCTTAGAAGTTCGACCAAATCAGGGAGCACATTCTTGTTCTCCTCATTCACAAACACAACTGCTGTTCCCTCCTCACCTAATTTAGATGCCCTCCCAACCTGGTGGACATATTCCTTAATTGAATTTGGCATGTCAAAAATGATCACCTGTCTCACACCCAACAAGTCAACTCCCCGACCTAAAATTCCAGTTGCAACAATGACAGGGCATTCTCCCATAAAAAATAACTGCATGATTTCTCTCCTTTCCTTCATAGACTTCTCCCCATGCATTGATAAGGCTTTCATTCCAGTCTTAACAGCTATTGCATTGGCTAGCATATCTGCACCAAGTCTAGAACCCACATACACCACTGCTGGTGGCTTAAAATGCTGCTTGCTCAGCAGCACGTCGAAAAGTTTCTGCTTCTTTTGCTTTGTCTCCACCCAGATAGCTATATGCTTCACTGCTTTATTTGAAGTATTGAGCTTGCCGACGGAGACAACAGTTACATCTTTGACCATGGTTCCTGCCATCTTCTCAACTTCCGGAGAGATAGTTGCTGAATACATCAACAGTTGGGGTTGTGATAATGCCCTAAAGATCTGCATCACCTGATCACGGAAGCCCCGCTGAAGCATGCAATCCACCTCATCCAAAACAAAAACCATGACGTCGTCTAGTTCAATGTCATGCTTGGTCAATAGATCAATAAGTCTTCCTGGAGTCCCCACTATCAATTCAACTCCTTCCTGAATGCGATAAAGTTGTCCAGCCATAGGGTCACCTCCAACCACAAGTGCAGTTTTGAAAGGCAAACCCTTGCCAAGCATCTTTGCTTGCTCCTCAACTTGTATACAGAGCTCCCTAGTTGGTTCCAATACAATAGCACGGGGCTTTCTCCCATTGGTAGAGTTCTGCAGGCCATTATTTGCACAGTATGTAATTACAGGAACCAAAAAGGCTGCTGTTTTCCCTGACCCTGTATCAGCCGAAACAAGCAGGCTTTTGCCGGTCAAAGCTGCAGGAATTGCTTGCATCTGAACAGGCGTGGGCATTTCATACCCAGAAGATTCGATATTTTCTAGAAGCTTCTGCGGAAGGTGGCAAGAGGAGAAAGACAAAATGGGTGCAGGAGCTGAACTTCCCTTCACATGGATGCCAAGTCTCATCCTAAGCACTTCAGATTGGTCACTAGGTAAAGACTGAGATCCTGTTTTATCATTGCCATCTTTAACATAATAGCACTCGTCAATTGTCGGTAATTTCTTTGAAGATGGATGACCACCTCTGGAAGAGTTACTGATCCTGCTCAGTAGAGTCCGTTTGCATTCCAAGCTGCAAATATCATCTTCTGTCTCATCACATATGTATTCACCATAGCGGCTGCATATCACGCATTTCGGGTCTCCAGGGAAAGCCAGTCTCTGATCTCTAGACCTTTCTTTCACCGCATCTGATTTGTTAAGAAGTTAGACAAGCAACAGACCTAGGTATATAACTTAAAGAGACTAGCAACTGACGTAGATAAATATTAAAAGACCGAAGTATGGAAGAAAGCGTGTTAAAATAGATAATCACCACATGAAGGTGATCGTTTTGAAGTGAAATTGACGCACCACTAGTTTCCTCAGTGTTTGTAACATCCACTGAACTTTGCTTATAATCCTTGCCGGTCCAGCCTTCCATCGCCACACCTTTTTCAAATATCACCGATTTAGAGTGAATCAGAACCATGGGCATGGAGGAAACCCTAAAATCAAGAAGATCATTACAAGAGATGAGATCAAGGTGAGAGCTCAAACATTTTTATGGTCTATATGAAAGTAATCTACTCATGCCTCCCTAAAGGACCAGCGGAAGAGAGAAACTATTGCGGGAATGTGATGCCGCGGCGGCGGCGGCGGCGGCATCTAGCAGACAAATATGGAATATGGATTTCCCAAGACAAAGAAAACTACATACACCTTTGGTGTGGGTGCAAGAGCGGCAGAACCACGCAACATTTCTGTCACAACAGAAGCCGTGAGGCTTGGTGTGGTGATAAAAGCTTACGATTCGAAAGACGAGAAAATCAGGAAACTCCCTCCCCAAGAAGCTATTGACGAGCCGGCAAAATTGCGGGCGCATAGAATTGGAAACTTAAGAATCAGTTCACACGACTAGAGCAAGGAACAACAAAGCAAAATCCCATAAAGCCACAGCGAAACACAACAGCAAGATACGGGCCACGTTCGGTGCTTTCGGTTTTGTATCCTAAACAGTTCAGGGCACGAGACGTTCTCGAAGCGACTGCGGCAGGAACCTGAAAACCCGCCAACCATGGCCGCTCCAATGAGGGGACGATCCGGTTCGCTTGGACTGCGGAACGCACGTCTATACGGTCGCGCGCGTAAACAACAACCAGGCCATCGGTTCTCTCGTCTCTCCAAACAAATTCAAAACCAGGAAGGCCCGAAACCGATCCGGACACCACAGAATCAGCAAGCAACAAGGACACGCGGCGGAAACTAGATTCCCTAGGACGTTTCCAATCGAAAGAGAGGGATCGAGATTACTGCTTTCATCTCGTCGCTTCGTCATCGCTTGATCAATTGGGGGGGAAGCGCAGGTTTGAGTTTTGCCTCTCCGCGCGCAGAGAGAGAGAGAGGAGACAGGATCCGCAGGAATCGAATGGGCGCGCGGAGCTCGCTAGCGGCAGCCGTCGGTCCTCAGAATGCCTATTTTCGATTCATTAATGAGTTTCTAAAAAAATCTATTTGATAGAATTAAAATTTTTATTTTTAGAAAAATTTTGATAACAAAGATAAAATTTCTACGAAACAAAACCCTTTTGATAAACAACACAAAATTCTATTTCCAAGAACAAAAATCCATTTTTTAGAAATGGAATAAAAATAATTAGAAAATCCAAAAATTCCTAAAAATCTCAAAAAAAAAAAAAAAATCCAAAAAATTGAAAGATTCTAGAAAAATTCATCACAATTTCCAAAAAAAAAAAAATTCAGATTTCGGGAAAATAGGAAATTTTTAATTTTTTCAAAAAAATTTTAAGAATGACTTAAAAAATCAAAATTTAAAATTTTTTTGCCCAAAAAAATCAAAAATTTCAAAACTTTACATAATAGTTTAGAATACATGTGGCCACCCACTTTGAGTGAAATTTAAATCTTTTAAGGTGCCCAAAAAAATTCAAAAACTCAAATATTTCAAAACTTCACAGAATGACTTAGAATATCTGTGGCCACCCACTTTGAGTGAAATTTTAATTTTTAGAGGTGAAAAAAAAGCAAAAAATCAAAAATTTCAAAATTTCACAGAATGATTTAGAATACATGTGATCATCCACTTTGAGCGAAATTTAAATTTTTTTAGTTGCCAAAAACAATAAAAACATAAAAAAAAAATTTCAAAACTTCACAGAATGACTTAGAATGCCTCTAACCACCCACTTTGAGTAAAATTTAATTTTTTTAGGTGCCCAAATGGTATTTTTAATTTTTTTAATTTTTTTTCAGCTCCTAAAGAAAATTAAATTTTACTCAAAATGGATGGCCACATGTATTCTAAGCCCAAAATGAAGTTTTGAAATTTTTGATTTTTTGCTTTTTTTAAAATTTTTTGGCACTAAAAAAATAAAATTTCGCTCAAAGTGGGTGCCACATGTATTTTAAAGCCATTCTATGAAGTTTTGAAAATTTTTCTTATTTTCTTATTTTTATTTTTTTTCGACATCTAAAAAAAATTAAATTTCACTCAAAGTGGGTGGCCACATGTATTCTAAGTAATTCTGTGAAGTTTTGAAATTTTTTATTTTTTATTTTTTCGGCACCTAAAAAAATTTAAATTTCACTCAAAGTGAATGGCACAAGTATTCTAAGCCATTCTATAAACTTTTGAAATTTTTGCTTTTTGCTTTTTTTTTTTTTTTTTTTTTCGGTACCTAAAAAATAAATTTTTCGCTCAAAGTGGGTGCCCACACGTATTTTAAGCCATTCTGTGAAGTTTTGAAATTTTTACTTTTTGTTTATTTATATTTTTTTTAGCATCTAAAAAAAAAATTAAATTTCCCTCAAAGTGGGTGGCCATACGTGTTCTAAGCCATTCTGCGAAGTTTTAAAATTTTTATTTTTTAATTTTTTTTCGGCACCTAAAAAATTTAAATTTTGTTTTCAAAGTGGATGGCCTGGGTGATTCTAAACCATTCTGTGAAGTTTTAAAATTTTTTATTTTTGTTTTTTTTTAATTTTTTTTTAAGCATCTAAAAAAAATTAAATTTCCTTTCAAATTGGGTGGCCACGGGTATTCTAAGACATTTTTGAAGTTTTTAAATTTTAGATTTTTGATTATTTTTTATTTTTTTTTGCATCTAAAAAAATTGAATTTCGCTCAAAGTGGGTGGCTATAGGTATTCTAAGCCATTTTGTGAAATTTTAAATTTTTTTATTTTTTTGGCACCTAAAAAAATTTAAATTTCTCTCAAAGTGGGTAGCCACAGATTCTAAACCATTCTGTCAAGTTTTGAAATTTTTGATTTTTTGTTTTTTTCCCACCTCAAAGATCACGACTTCCAAACGAACATGTGTTTTGAAGAAAGAGTTCTTTCAAAAATGATTCTCATTTTTGGTCTAGAAATAGAAAATCAACTTTTTTTTGGTTTTGATTTCTGGTTCAGAATTGGTTTTAGAACAAAAACTTGTCCCAGAAATAAAAAAATGAAATTGCTTTACCAAACGGGTTTCTGGTCCAAAACTGATTTTGAAAATAAAAAACCAGTTTTGGACAGAACCAGAATGGTTATCATGCGGTACCTTAGTGGCGGTCTCTTCTTGATCAACGGATTCAACCCGGCCCGCAGAATAAATCCCAATTATTTTTTGAAGCCCGACCCGAACCGGGGCCGGCCCGCCCATTAAACAATCTCAGTTAGTTAGATATGCTTGGTAAGAACATATAAATTCTCCAAAAAAGTAGCACAATTTTGGAAAATTCCCAAATTCTCTTATTTTTGTTGTTTCTTAAGCATATCGAGAATACTTGTTAATGAAATGAGTTAATGCGTATCGAATAGGGCTCTTGAAAATATATGGACGAGGCTCATTGCGGTCCTGTTTTTACATAGAGAGATAATAATTTAAATGATCCATCAAGTTTGGCTTAATGTGTAATGTGGTTTCTAAAATTTTAATTTGTTCAATGTTATCCCTGAACTTTACTTCAATGTGAAATGCGATCCTTGAATTTTTCATTTGTTCAATATTGAACTTAGACTTTTGGTATATATTCAATTTAGTCCATGATCCTTCTATTAATTCAAGTTCAAGGAAAATATTGAACATTTACATATAATTCAAATACTAAATGGAAAATTGAACACATACCAAAAGTCCAAGAAACACACTGAACTGATTAAAAGTTTAGAGACAATATTGCACATTGGGTGAAATTTCAAGGGTCATATTGAATAAATTAAAAATACATGGATCACATTAAGTATTTGATTAAAGTTCAGGGACTATTTGTATCATTTTCCTTTTGTATGTACTATGGTATATTTTTAAGCATGATACTCACTATGAAGTACTCTTTCATTGTCAAGTTCATTCGATACAATAATTTAACGGTGAAACCACACGTAAACTCTCGATTGTCATCTTCAGAATTGACGTAATTAATCAGGTCGGCCCGAAACTTTTGATAGCCCATTCAAATCTCGCAGACTGCATGCGAGCTGATCCAGATCGACGTTACTTGCATGGACCAAAACTTGCATTCGAGCTGGTCGTGTCATTTACAGGATGTTTCCACGAGTCTCTTAAAGTAATCTGTTTCAAGTCACTCATTATCTTGCGAGGAGGTGAGACTTGGAACTCCTCGTGAATGAAGTAAGCAAAAGAAAGGGATAGAGACGGGGAAGGTTTCAGCACCCCAAGCTCTCAACGTGGCAACTCCATTGCAAAGAACATCAAGAAGTGTCCCACATGGTTCCAAGCCTCTCCTCGTCCGTTTTATGCAGGCACTCCCTCCACTTCTCGCCCATGCAGAAGCCCTCTCTCTCATCACCAACCTACCGTCTTCATCTTCCATCTTCCATCTTGCTCACCTTCCTCCATTGTTTCGATTCTTCACAAACCCCTCAACGCTTGGATAGTTTCTCTTTCTCAAGCGGCAAGGCAAGCTCAAAATGCCAGCTCCGGCTCGTGCGTACGTGTTCGGGAGGGCCAACGAGGCGACCCATCCGGACTCCATGAGGGCTGCCTTGGCCGAGCTCCTCTCCACCTCCATCTTCGTCTTCGCCGGCGAGGGCTCGGCTCTCGCTCTCGCTCTCGGTATGTCGATTTTCCCCATGTCTCTTTCTCTTCGATCACCATCGAATTCCTAATATGATTGGAGGAGGATGGCGCTTAACATGTAGATATTGAACGAGTTTGAGACTTGTCTTGTGAGTGCATGGTTTTGATATTTAATGATGCTCTTTCAGTTACTCCTAGACCGTAAAAGATGGCTGCGTGAAATGGGTTTTACATAAACAAGGCGGTCTTGAGTATCAAACTTGGTGATACCGAGAGGATTTGACATATCGATTTTGATGATCGACCGAGAACATCGAATTTTCACTATACCCGCTACCCGAGTAGCACTCGTAAACAACTGATTCAATCAAGTTTCCCATGCAATTATACGGACCACAATGCATGAAAGTCCAAGCCATCTATTTACAATTGTTCGAGCTCTTATTTTTCTTTTTACTGTATTAAAATGTGAAGATTAGATGATACGTGCAAGCCATGTCAAAAATCATCCATACATATGTTCCGTTTTGCAGACAAAATGTACGTACCCGATAGATACTGGTGTAACTAAACCAGCATCTTCACTGATAGCCATTGCACTTGCACACGGGCTAGCGCCGTTCGCAGCGGTCGCATCAAGCATTAACATCTCGGGAGGCCATGTGAATCCTGCGGTCGCTCTCGGCGTGCTTGTTTGAGGGAGGATCTTATTTATCCGAGCCATATACTTTTGGGTGGCTCAGCTCTTGGGGGCCATATTTCCCTCACTCATGTTGAGGCTCGTAACTGCCGGAATGGTAAACACTTCCATATCTCAAGTCCAAATTGCTCTTCTTTTTTTTCAGAGAGGTCTAGTTTCTATTGTGCCTGTACATTAACGTTGAAATTTGAAGCTATATCAAGTGGTTTGTCATTGGTCATCAGCTCATTTCTTCATTAATCATTAGTGAAATGCTTTAGCTCAATTGGTCAACTTGGATTGACTAGTGAAAGTACAACGCTGTTTCATGCACACTTCCAGGTAGTGACAAGCTTAGGGGACGTTTGTCAACTTGCCAAATAGTAAAAATTTCTGTTCTTTTGTTTTCAGAATCAGTTTGAGAACAGAAATCTGTTTGTTAAAATTTTTGTGCTTGGGCACAAATTTGCAAAAAATTATTCCTAAAATCAGTTTTAAGATGAATCAAGAAGCAAAAAAAAAATAGCTTCCTGATTTTTGAACAATTTTGCCATTTCTGATTCTTCTTGATTTTCTTCTTTTTTTTTTTTTTTTTGTTGTCCATTTTCTTCCCTGCCCGCTGTCGGCCACCGGCAACCGGCCATTGGTGACCAGTCAGGGTCAGCGAGGTTGGCCTTGCCTAGATCTGGCGAGGCCGACCTGGCCGTCATCACCCCCTGTGACGGTGAGGTTGGCCTCACCAGATCTGGGCAAGGTCGAGCCTCGCTCGACCAAGGTGAGACTAACCTCGTCGTCGTGGGGGGTGGTGACGACGAGGTCGGCCTCGCTAGATCTGGGCAAAGTCGAGCCTTGCCCAGACCATGGTCAGGCCGACCTCACCGTCGCGGGAGGTGGCGACGGCCAAGTCGGCCTTGCCTTGGCCAGGCGAGGCTCGACCTCGCCCAAATCTGGTGAGGCCAACCTCGCCGTCGCCACCCCCCACGATGGCGAGATCGGCCTCGCCTTGGTCGCGCCAGGAGACCGTGAGGTCAACCTTGCCGTCACGGGGTGAGTGATGGAAAGGTTAGCCTCGCCTTGTTGCAAGCGAGGCTCGACCTCGCCCGTCGTCGAAGGGTGGCAATGGCAAAGAGACCCTGACATGCCTAGCCGGGCCTATTGCAAATTGTTTGGCGGTCGGCGTCGATGCCGGCCATGGCCAAGGAAAAAAAGGAAAAAAAAAAAGGAAAGAAATATTAAAAAATTCAAAATATTATTAATAAAAAGAAATTTTATTTAGTTAGCAAACGCATTTCTGTTCTTTTTCTATTCTAAGAATAGAAATTTTGGACAATTACCAAATGCCTTCAAATGCTTCCGGGTATGGAATAAAAAAAATCATTTTTGAACAGAATTTGTTCCCGAACACAGAATAATTGCCATGCGCAGCCTTAAAATATGACCTTTGTTGCTACGTCAACTCTTAAGTGCTCCAAAACAAAATCAGTTTCCTCTGTTCGACTCTCAAAATGTGTATTGCTATTTCTAGCGAGTGAAGAACAAGATATTCATCTCAAATAATGGGTCGATCCACATCGGTTTTGTGTTAGCTTTTCGCTTGTTTTGTTTTGAATTAAGCCATGTTCATATTACGTTATCCTTCGTGTTATCAGTCAGTCCATGAGCTTCCAATAGCATACAAGAGGACAATGAATTTAGTAAATGGTCGAACCATTTCCACTGAAAAACCACTTTGATTTTTGTGTCACTGGGCATTTTCCTTTCTTCTTGGGACAACAATATCAATTTTTGTTGATTCTTTTGCAGAGACCAGTTGGATTCATCCTTGGATCAGGGGTGGGAGAAGTGAATGGGCTGCTCCTGGAAATACTGATGACATTCGGGCTGGTCTACACTGTCTATGCAACGGCGATCGACCCCAGGGGGGCAGCCTGGGAATCATAGCCCCGCTCACCATCGGTCTGATCCTCGCGGCAAACATCCTCGTGGGTGGTCCATTCGATGGGGCGGCCATGAACCCAGCCCTTGCGTTTGGACCAGCCCTGGTCGGGTGGAGGTGGAGGCACCACTGGATCTACTGGCTCGGCCCGCTCATTGGAGGAGCTCTCTCGGGGTTGATATATGAGTACCTGGTGATACCGAACGAGGCACCACTTCACACTCACCACCAGCCCTTGGCTCCTGAGGACTACTAGCCGAGTCATGTGGGTTCAGTTCAGTTTTGAGTTATGCCTGTTGATGTTGGGATTTTTATTCAAATGCATTGTATAACCTTCTACTTCTGTGAACTTGTCTGTGTGTAATGTCATGAAGTCAACATCTCTCCACTCTGAATTTCAGTGCATTTTGCTATTTTTTTTTTTGGTCGAAACATTTTGCTATTGAACTCCTCTAGTCATGTGAAATAAAGGTTCACTGAGGAATGTTATATAGGATATGAGTTTGGTGAAACCCTCTCTTTGGTCTCTGGTTTTGATTTCCAAATCCTTCCGAGTGCCTCAATCAGATTTCATGAATGCTTCATTTTATGATCATGTCACCTCGTAAGATCAAGTAATAATCAGAAATGGCAAAGCTAAAATCACAATACTACTTGGCGATCTCGTTTCACCTACATTGTCTAATCAAGGCTTAAAGGTGGCAAGAGAGCATGATCAGAATCAAAAGAGAAAAAAACATACAAATGGAGCTAAGATCAGAACTTCCAAATTTGTACCTTAATTGTATCAGAGAAAATGCTGGTGACACCAAAAGAAGGGCTCTTCTCCATATGAACTCGACTCAATACAATATTGACAACAAGTAATCATGTGGTTATTCTTTGGCTGTAGAATCTGGCAACCCAGGGTGCAAGTTCAGTGTTATGGGATTGTCGAGGGTTTACAGAGTAGTAATCTGACCAGTAACATGGTGAGAGCCTCTTGGCAAACTCGCTGTCGGAGTAGATGCAGAAGGGTAGCCAATTCTCGCCGCCATTCATCCTTCTCTTCCGTTCTCTTGGGTAAGCCAGAGGCGCTTGCACATATCTACATAATGCGATAAGACTCAGTAAGCCACATCGATCATGAATGTAACATTAAACTTCATTTTGATACAACAAATGGTCATTTGAACACGAAGTGATTGCAAAAGCTTCACCATTAGGTCATGGCAGAAGAAATCAAACATACCTGATTCCGTCGAGCGTGGCATCCCAGCAGAAATGGGTATGGCCAAAGACATGGCAAGCTGAACCACTCCCTTCGGCCCCGTGTATGGACCTTAGGCGAACCTCGAGGCTATCAGAACCGATAATCTTAGGGAGATTTGGATAGAACAACATCCTTTTTTCTGGGCATAACTCTTGTCTGGCAATATAGCAATGAGCATAAGTTGGCCATCGTTCCATGTTTTACTAAGGAGAAGAGCAGATAGACCAAGCAAAGGATATAAAAACTAGATATCACACATCACGTGGATATCTTTTGCCAGACCTTGCAGTGGTTGGAGTGATCCAACTAATGATAATAGGTGAGACTTAGCTACAATTTACCAAAGAAAGCAAAAAATTGAACTGCCAAGACATTTTTAAACTGCATAGTCGCACAACACTGCCGTCAAGTTCGTCCCCTGATCTTTCTTCTCGAAGTCTGCAATGCAAATTGCTCACCATATATGTATTCAAGAAAGTTGTCATCTTCCCTCCAGAAATTACACTGGTAAAGAGCTTACGCAATAGTATCAGGGAGCTGGATAATACTTTCACGGTTCTAGACATAATATTATATTCAAGCATGGGCATTATACTGTTTGACACATTTCCAAAATTTTTCACCAAACCAGTGAGTTGCTCCTCTGTGGACGATGCAGAAAGGAAAATGATTTTCAGTAAGAGCTGACCAGGAAGAGATGAGGTTTACGTGACTTCAAAATCATCATCTAGTGAGACTTTGACAAACAAAGGTGGCCTTTGGCTAATCTACAGTTAGGGCATATTTCAAACTTCACACCTCAAAGTATGGTACAAGACAGCCAAATCGACATCCGGAGTAGAAAATTATAAGATGTACTATTAAAATAAACGAATCAAACTAAGCTAGGCAGAGTGACAAGAACTGCTAAGTAGGCTTCCAATAAGGATGGAAATAAGACAAAATTACTACTACAGGGCAAATAACTTGATGATCATAACGATAAAACTAAACAGGAATTTGGTTTACAAGGAAATAAATTACCTCGGAACAAAGTGAGAGAATGTGATGATCTGCTCACATGTCTTCTTGATATCTTCCATCACATCCATATTATCTTCATTCATCGCATCAAAGTAGGAAGCTAGGGAAGTATCTTTGTTTGAAAGCTCCTCTGGCCACTTGCATGCATGATAGTCTTTACATGCCTGCGCCAAGGAAATTCGATTTTGTTCGGTATTTATGCAGCTACTGCCAATATGACTAAAAATGCAAGCTGTCCAAATTTAGAAAGTAAAAGGTTCAAGCAATTCAGTTAGGACAATGGAAAAGAAGCGTAGGTTGGAATGAATCATTTTTGCACAACGGAAAAGCTACAGAAGAAGTGAGTGGAAAAGGGACAAACCAGTCATGGAAGAGAATCTACTCAATAACCCATGAAGGGCGAGCACATGATAGAACTATGAGGAAGTTCAAGTAGACACCTACTCCGACAAACTCAGGAGTATCTTCCATCTGACGAAATTCACTCTGGCTCAAGCTGACTAACACAGTATAATAAACAAAGGGGACAAGAAAGACAATACATCGTTTGTTGCGACATTGGAGATTCGGGCACATTACTCGAGAAAGTGAAAGACAAGAGCAAGTATCTCCAATATCATCTGCAACTGCATCTATACATAATTCAACATAGCACAGAACTTAACATATCAGGATGAGCTTGTGCTGCACTCTATCTATAGTTATTTACTAATTGCTGGCTACCACTACGCAAATCATAGTGAAAATTGAGTAGATTTTTTAAACCTTGACTAGTCTGCTGGCAGCACGTTTGGAGTTGGACTGCGATGGATGATGTGTTTGAGAGTAATATTCATGTTAGGTGATAAAATTGAGGTTGCAGGTGCAAATCATACGAGAATAGATAAAACATCACAGATAAATTACACTGTCTGAAATTTATTGTATAATCAATCAGTAAAGATTGTAGCTTACTGTCATAAGTGAAGCCCTTAATAATTCTTACAAGCATAAAGGAAGGTGAATCACCATCTCCAAAGGGGGGACGCGGAAACTGGTTATGTCTTCCTCTCTGTCAAAGCTCTAAAAGGAAGCATAACTCTTTGGTTAAATGAAGGCAGAAAGGCTGAAAATTATCAAATAATATGTGTAGTAACAATCTCTTAGATCACTCGGTCACCTCGTGATACCAAGAGAACAAAGGAATGATTCCCAAGCTGCCTATAACCATTGGATCGGTCTTTACGCCAAGTCTTTTACATGCATCAAGTAGTTTCTCCAGCTTTTCCAAAGAACCAAGCTGTGTATCATATTTTCACATGGTCAGTTCATATGATGTTTAATTTGCTTCTATGAGGTATATTTCATATGAGCTGATAAAGCTTGGGTAGCATGAATCTAACAATTTCAGTTTTAAGAATTTCAGCAGGCTTCTCTCCATTTCTCTTAGTCAGCTTGGCAACAGAGGAAAGATGGCACATCAACAATGTCTCCATGCAAGGGCAAAACAAGACTCCTTTGAGAAACAAAAAAGTAATTTTAATTCTCCACATTCCAGAGATGAAAGATTGAAAGGATAAAGCGAAACACTGTAAATGTCATAAATCATTTAAGGATTTTGAGGTGTACGGAGATGGCCAGCATTCTTTAAAGCGCCGGCAATCAAGTTTTAGACTAAGGGAAAGGCAACAAGATTATCATAGATTTCCTACATCGTCTGAGGACAATATATCAACAGGTTATACACAAGGATTGAGTATAACACTAACAGCAATCACACACTTTGCCACAGTACTCCATGGATTCAAAAGAGGAGATGTAAAACAATAACTGTTACTCAGCGAACTTCGAAACACTAAGATAAATAGAAGTCACTCACATAATTTTCTGACTCTCTACGGCACCAAAGATCATGATTTCCAGGCACGTAAAAGACATGCTCGAATCTCTCCTTCAAGAGGGACATTGTTAGGATAAAGTTGTCGTATGTTTCCGCCACATCACCGGCAACAAGAAGCACATCTCTCTTGTGTTTTACAGTTGACAGGCATTCGACCCACTTCATGTTCTCCGAGTAGTCTGTGTGCAAATCCGAGAGCACAAAAACACGTAGACGAGCGTCATCTCCATTTAGGGAAGGTAATATATCCGGCCTCCTAGTGCAACTCCTCTTCCACATCTTTCCAAATTTTCTCAAAGCCATGCGTTGGGAAAGAGAGCTTGAACCGTGCGGGGTCCGAGGTAAGCTCATATAAGAGGAGGCTAACCTCAGAACCATTCTAATCCGTTGATCTACACTGAGGGAAGGACCAACCACCCATTATCAATATATCAATCACTCGACAAAAAGGCGTGAAATTTGTGCAAGAGCTTGGTCTGCTTTATAATCATCCAGTGAATTCTTGTACAACTGTGTATCATCATCCAGCAATCACACAGCGCATGCATTTTCACACATTCGACTGGTTTCGCCATCAAGAAACCCAGCAATGAATTCAAGATAATCATCACTTTTAGCTCACAAAGAACTGTCGACAGAAGACTAATTCTTCATCTGGTACAGAAAATTCTACAGCGACCGAGAAATAGATCCAGAATTGCAGTAGAAGATAGCTGTTAACTCGGGGCAAGTACCTGGGTGTTGGATTGAATGGACGAAGAAGACGACAGACCAAAAATCAAGAATCCTCGGTCGGGTCGTTGGTTAGTTAATCTGCAATGTCCGATTCAAGCCACCTTTTTTATCATGTCGTGGACATGAAAAAAATTTCATTCCTAGATTCTCCACTTTTCAAGAATGAGAAAACGAACGTCCTTTCAGAGAAAGAAGCGCAATCTCCCCGACCCAGAATCGCAATTTCGATTTATAGCAAAGAATTTACAATAAAGAAACGGAAAGTAGGAATCTTTATCCCTCATGCCTCATCTATTTCAGCTTTTCTGCACTTTCACCTCCATGAACTTTGGTAGAATTACGCTTTTCATTAGACGGTAGCTATAAATCTCCACGCATATTTCCTTGGCTTTGGATCTTATTATAAGAAATCTTTTGTTTATTAATGTTTAGAACGTGAAAAAGAAAATTAAAATTGGACTTACCAATACCACTCTCTCCATCTTATAATATCAAATTTTCCAACATAATATTCAATTAGCAACTATTTAGAGTGCGTTTGGTAATCTTTCCTATTTTCGAGAATAATTTTTTATTTTTATTTCATAAATGAGTTTTTTGAAAAGATTATTGCGTTCAGTAACTGCATAAAATTTTTATTCTTTTGGTTACTCGGTAAAGCTAATTAGCATTTATCTCCTTTTGAAGAATCGGGGAACATGAACGGATCAATATTTTAAGGGTAAGCAAACTGGGTAATAATAATTGAGAGGACAATTCAAAGGAAACTTCATGGCCAAACTGTCTACTCTGCCGTCTTCAATTTGCCATTTTCGTTTCAAGAATGTCCTCTAACGCAGCAACAGTAGAAATCAAGTGAACACTACGGGCGCGCATGGAATCCATTCTAGAGTAGAAATTTGCTCAAGAACGATTCAAAAGTAAATCGTTTGTTAAAAAATTTCCGAAATGTATTCTGGAGCAATTTTTACATTCTGGAATAAAAATACGTTTGTTAAAAATACATGATTTCATAATCAATTCTTGATTTCAAAATGCATTTTTAATTCTAGAATAAGTTTTGGGCAAAAAAAAAGAAAAGCTACTTTTTGTAGCTTCTCTCTTCCAGAATGCATTTTCCCTATTTTCTCTCTTTTTCTCACTAATTTTTTTTTTCAGAAAATGCATAAAAATTGAAAAATTCCAGAAAAATTCATAAAAATTTCCAGAAAATAAAAAAAAGTCAGATTTTGGAAAAATAGGAAATTTGGTGAATTTTTTTCAAAAAATATAAAAAAATCAAAAATTTCAAAACTTCACATAATGGCTTAGAATACATTTGAGCACCCACTTTGAGTGAAATTTAATTTTTTTGATGTGTCCAAAAAAATTAAAAATTAAAAAATTTCGAAACTTAACAAAATGATTTAGAATACCTTTAGATATCCACTTTGAATGAAATTTATTTTTTTTAGGTATCCAAAAAAATAAAAAAAATAGATTTCTCCTCCAGAAATCAATTTCTAGCAAGAATTCCAGAAATCAATTTCTGACAAGAATGGTTACCATTCGCGCCCTACATTTACGATGCATCCATTCTTTCCAAGTGCAAACAATCTAAGAGCCTTTCAAGACATCAGAGTAACCCTTTTCAATTACAGAAAAACCCTTGTACAAAGAGAGCATCATCTGCAACTGATCCTCAAGGTTTCGAATGTACATGCCAGCGCTTCGCATCGACATGAAGCAGAAAAAGAAAAAGAAAGCGAAAAAATGCATGAGATCTAAAAAAGTCCTGCAATGAGATCACCACCATAAGTACGCTCACCTAGAATCCCTGGTACATGAACATTAGACAAACTGTGTCCACAGCTAGCGCCTCTCCAACAAAACTTCCTAAACCAAAGCCATAGCAAGAGAGCATGAAACCGTTCCCTCCATTTCATGCTGCAACCAGAATTGGGGCTCTCTGCTGCATCCTCTAAGTTGCGGAATTAGGTGCGGGTGGTGCTGGAGCGCTCTATTTGACAAGAAAGGAAAAAAAGCCGGTTGAAAAAGAGCTACTTTACAGAACAAGTTTATTCAATAGAGTCGCGGCTGAAGAAGTTCAAGTCATGATGGTAAACGTTGAGCTGCTTCACCCAGGAATGAGCTGCGTTGTGGAGGTGGGTGAACTTGAGATGCTCGAACGTGTCTGGTTTCACCCAGAGGTCGCCTCGCATCTTGTACGTAGCCAACCCAAACGGACTAAGCGGAATCTTGTCAGAACCGACCCCCTTCAGTTTAGTGTCCATGTGAAGAGGATGGCATCGGTCGTCCTCATAAAAATCATCGGTACTATCTGTGAAATCGCAGAAGAAACAGCATGACATCAGTGGTGGACGTCGCACGTTTACTGAATTGACAAGAGTTTCTACCACTATGATTCAGAAAGAAAAGAGAACCATCTTTGTCACTAGAAATGCAAGCAAACAAAAACTCCCATTTTGATTCGAAATGTTTACTAAAGCAACACATTGATACAGGCCTCAATCAGAATTTTGTAAGGACGCTGCTAGTTTAGAGGCCAGTGCATGAGTCTTGGAGGAAACCTGCTATTGTTTTCTTGATACAAAAAATGACGGTGGAGATTGACTGAAATAGCCCATTACATATTACGCACACTTTTCAGCCAATGAATAACGTTATGAATTTGTCCATCAGGCAAAGCCGTGGTGAGTCGTGTACCTAGGAACGATGAGGACAATGTGTGATAAGTCAGGAAGCAAGTCTGCAAGTCCTTATCGTTGCTGCTGTTTGGAATATGGTAAATTGGGTACCTGTCGAGAAAAAGCATTCACTTCATTTCCGTCTCGAAATAACAGAAAAGGCTTGAACAACTAAATGTTAGTATGAAGAGAACATTCATGATGTCGAACATTCCTTGGTTAATGTAGCATGACGAAAATTGGCCAAGAATATGAAAAGAAATGCCACAAAACTTACCAAGCTACAGCCATCCAGCTCGCTGGAGATATATCCATGCTTCTAAGAGTTGTCAGTGCCTGATGATCTTTCGCTAATTCGGTTATCTGAGTCAGACAGAACCACGGTTTCATTCAATGAACAAGATCTTGCACTGCTAAATTATAACTAACAACTCTTCTATTCATTGACAAGGGATTGGAGGAAGCTCGTATAAGAATGTGTCTTCATTGATGTGACCAGTCAAAGAGGATCACCTTATTCGACAGAGGAATTCTCCAGTTAGGAGAACATGCCTCGAAGTACTCCAAGTAGATGGAGCCAAGCTTATCCCTCATTGACCATGAAACTGGATGGTCCGGGCTCGAATCTTCAGAGATGCTATCCCAAGCCTTGCTCGAATTGTTGCTTAACGACCTTGATAGCTTATCACTCCCACTATCATCACTCCAAGAGTCACTTTCGAATTCCACTGCGACATTTCCCTCCGCTTTGTTCCTACGACCAAATAAAGTAAATCCCAATAAATCAAGTATTATATGTAACTGACATGTTAGTGTGCCTCGGACGAAACAATACAACTGGACAAAATAGGACAAAAATAGGAGAAAAGCAGCAAGGAAAAATGAATGAAATGACTAAAAAAGCAATCGGAAGTACCTGGTGGAAACAATGGACAGGTTAGTGTAAATCTGAATTGCTGAGAGATAGGGCACATAATAATGCTTAACCGTCTGTCCAGTACTTAACACGACTTTAGTTCTGGCACCAAATGCGCTCCATTCTTCATAGCTATGCCAAAGGTCTTTCAGTTCAAAGTACTCGATCATTTCCTTACCAGCAGGTTGCCATAGATGGTTGATATCATGAACATGGCTCTGCAGGTATTTCATGTTAACTATGGAAAAGCGATTGTTGATGTCATTAATGCATTTCTCTAGTTTATCAAAATAACAACATTCAGATAAATATGGACAATTGGCCAGACATTTTTAGGATCCCAAGTTAACGAATACGAGTTACCAAGATGACTTTTTGAGTCCACATTGTGACTCTGAGAAAATAATGGCAGCTTCAATTCCCTAAGCCTGTTGGACTGAGGTTTCATTTCAAGTCCTAGAATTCTGAAAGGGTGAAGGGCGAAATGGAAAAGTAACGCCCTGGAACAGATTAGTTAAAAGCGAAGGCAGATCTTTCCGTTTTCCATGGGTAGTAGGGTTACCGTAATGATAACATTGGTCTAAGCAAAACAATGATCTGGTAAATCGTAATTTCCCCATGCAGTCAACTGGATCACAACTTAACAGTTATAGCGGATCCTACATCTGCCCGACAATGGCCTGCAAATCAGCCGCAAGCTTTAAAAGACGCTGAGAAGTTGTAAGATTTTCACAGTGTATCCTTGCACCCAAGAAATGCATTCTTTTTCATCTAGGCAGGGATCCTCACCTAATTAGAACGACTAAGATATTCTGTTTCTAGATATGGAATGATTGAATTTCTTAAATGTAAATTCAGAATCTAAAGAATTCGAACATAAAGGAGCACTGAAAAAGACAGCGCCATGAGTTTATGTCCCACGGGTGTCTAATGCGCATTCAACATATCCTCTCCACGTGCGCGTAGAACCCATGTCATTGTCATCATCCAAGAAGTTGATTCTCACGCAACTTTCTAGCACGACGGTGTTGAAAATCAATCGGCTACTCTCATGTAAGACTCGACTCATCGGTTGACCCAAAAGTACGAGATAATCATACAGACTGTAGCTTTCCTGAGGGTTGGATATGCTGATCTTGGATGTTCCACCTCAGCCGAGAGAAAGGCCAGGTATTCAATCAGCAGATTAGGCTTACCGCAAGTGTAACAGAAAACTTATACGTCCACAATGGAGGAGCTACGTGTGTGTCACGACTTAATTGTATAACCTAATTCGTACACACGTCAATAATCTAACGGTCGGTGTGTTTATACCAGCAGCGGATGTAATAGAAGTCCTAAGTCAAACTAAGCATTACAACATGCCGAAACCGATATAGATCAATCAACGGTAGTTTTATTGCACATAGTCCAGTGTTAAACCAGCGTAACAATAGTCAAGGTCAATTCAAGGTGCTAAAATGATCAAACTATGTTAGGCATTTGGCCGCGTTTTCATTGGGACGAAAAAAATGGACCCGGAAGATTTCTCCGATTGTCCACAATACATGCACTCATTACAGGCGTAATCTAAATAGTCAACGGAATTATGGCCGCATCCACCGGCATGACTACGAAATGCAGGAGAGCACATAGGCAACGTAGAGAGGGCAAAATGTACTGAAAAGTGAATATCCTAAGGAATATTACCAACTAAAGTACAAGAAACTTTTTCGACCCCAAAAAAAAAAACAGTACAAGAAATTTTTCCCACCGAAAAAGAAAAAGTACCAAGAAATTTAAGGGCTTTCAAGGCCCAAGAGGGTCGACGCTAGTGACAGTGCATGGCCCACTCTTGAGCAGATCGTGCGTCTATCCCTTCTGAGGCTGACACTTTTGGATGTCCACATTATGATCACATAATGACCAATTTTATATCTCAAGAGACCTCGGTGATTGGATCAAGATTTGCAGATATGTCAATTTTATCTACTCACGCGTTAATTTAAAGTAAACGTGTGATAATTGCGGGATGAACTGAATTCACCACAAGATTCACCAGCTAAACCCCCCCCCCACAACCTTCTGCCAATCAAAGAAACCCAAAAGAGTTTTTTTTTTTTTGGTAAGGAGATAAACCCAAAAGAGATCATCAATCATCTTGCACCCAAGACATCAAACAAAGATGCAGACAAAATTGGAGAAGAGGCAAAAAGGAAGATCTGATTTCATCCAAAACATCGGCAGACAGAGGATTAGGAAGGAACGTTAAAACGGAAAAAAGAAAAGAACGCTCCTATCGGAGCGATACCCACTTTGAGAAAAGAAAAACCGAGCAAAAGAACCAGAAACAGGAGGGGGGAAAAACGGACACTTTTCTCGTCAGAATCGTAATTAAATGCAGGCGAAGCTGTTGGAAAGAAAAAAAAAACGGGGAAAATTTGACCTGAGAAGCGGTTCTTGATGGAACGACTGGAGTGATGGAGTCGAGAAAGCATTGCAGATTAGGCGGGTCGCAGCCTCTCGAAAACGCCATTGAAGCTTCCAAACCAAAGCCCATCTCGAACGCTCCCAGCGAAGCACCGAGGGCGGCCGCTCCGACGGAATTTAAGGCGGGGGGGGCCAACGCTTTTAGAAAATCAGCCCCAAGCGACGACCTTGGACAGACACCCGCTTGACTTTCCACCAGCGGGCTCTGTTCCTAAAAGGGCAGGGGGGGAGCTTCAAGGAGCAAGAAAATAAAGCGGGAGGATAATTTCCATATTCGCGGACGTACGAAAAGCCATGCAAGATCCCAAAACGGGGGGCGCTAGCCGAAAAAGGAGGGGAATTAAAGAGGGATATCGGGGAATCGAGGGGGACGGGAGGATCACGGAAAGGCACGCACCGCCACCACCACCATCCTGCAGCACGTCGGGGCAGGACAAGAAAGAGAGGAACCCGCGAACCCCCTTCCTCCACGCAGGGGCTTACGAAAACAGGAAGCCTCCGCAAGCGTCAGCGGCGTGGTGGTCGCGCAATGGGGGGGGGGAGTTAAGGAACAGATATGCTTCGCTTCATTAATCGCCCCCCGGGGATCAGTTAATGGAAGCAGAAGAGGGGGTGTGCGTGAAGCGAAACGCTCGATGCTGACTAAGCACGGGCAGAGAGAGACAGAGAGAGAGAGAGAGAGAGAGAGAGAAACAGGGGGAGAGAGACGGATGAATGGAGAAGAGGGGACTCTGTGGGAAACGGATAAGGGTGAAAAAGGGTGGGGACTTTCCGGGGCTCTGGATTTTCTCCCCCCTTAGAAATCAGAACGTTTGGGTTTTACGTTCCGCGTGCTGCGCTCCGCATACTTACGCAGCGAATTGAGGGAGATAGAGAGAGAGGAGAGAGAGAGAGAGAGAGAAGGAGAAGGTGAAGGAGGGAGGTGGGAAATGGTGTCGGGGCGGCGACAGCTCGCTTCGCCGCGTGTCGAGGGAGGCAGAGCGAGCCAGGGGAGAGGAAAGAGCCTTTCTTTCTTTCGTCGTTATCTGGTCTTTGTCCTTTTTCCTTTCTGGCGTCGCGATTTTTGCCCGACGAAGCAAATTTGACTTCTTACTTAAGAGGATGTTTTAGTAGTACTATGAATAATGAAGGGGCTCTTCAACAAAAACCAGAGCACTGTATAACTCATATACTACTATACTAGGGTAGTAATGCCACGGTTCGGAACCGACCGGTTCGGATTCAAACCGTTTGTTTCGAGTTCATGGCCAAATATGAACCGGAATTGCCGGGGTTCCGATTCCCTGCTCGGAACCGGTTTCCTTTTTTTTTTTTTTTTTTTTTCCTCCTCCCACGGGCCATAGCTGTGGCCTCAGCAGGCCGGGCGTTGGGCGGGGGCCTGGGCAGGCGGCGAGACGGGCCGGCCGGCGAGGGCCATCTGGAGGCGGGGCTCGACCGGCCCGACGCCTGGAGCGAGGAAGGGCCTCGCCGCAGGGCAGCGAGGCCGGACCTCGCCGGGCGGGCCACGACGAGGTCGAGTCGACCCTCGCTAGATCCGGGCGAGGGCGTCGGGGTCGACCTCGACGTCGGGCGAGCTTCCCCGCCCGGTCGAGGTCCTTTTTTTTTTAAAACTTTCCTTTTTTTTTGGCGGGGAACCGGGCTTCTATAACCGAACCGGCCCGTGAGGCGGTTCGGTTCAAACCAAACCGGGCCCAGCCAAACGGGCCGGGCTCGGGTTTGACCGGCCGGCCGAAACCGGCCCGTGGCCATGACTATACTAAGGCCTTCGCCACAAAAAAAAATGCATGGACAACTTTGGGTCACATAAACAAAAAAAACATGATTTTGGGGTACCGCTCGAAAAGACACCGATTTTCCATCCGCGAGATGATTTTGACCGCGATTAGAACCATCTATCGAGAGGTGACAGAAGAATGCCGACATAGAAATAGGGGTAAACGAGTGAGTGAATCGAGGATTAGGGTTCTGCACGGTGCACGGGATCGAAGCACATTCACCGAATGATTTCTTCCCGGTTCGGGTATATATAACTATCTCGCTCACCGGAAATCTTGATGGTTAGCTGAAAAACGACGTGGTTCTGCTTGTTTAGCGGGAGTGGGACTAATGTCGTTTAATGCGACTCCGGATTATCATTGGTTTTGTCGAAAAAGACGACGTTTTCGTTATATGTAATTCTACTCGTATGGGTCATGTCAGCATCCGTTTCCACATTAGACTTTAGCTATGCATGTTTCAACGGTGACTCCATTGTTGATGCCTTTCGATACAACATTTGAAAGTTAGGGCCAAACCGTGGGCGGAAGTTGATACATTTCTCTGTGGAAAACCCTACTATGCGATAGGTGCGATAGTGAGCACGGGCTCCCTTAAAATCGAGATCGTATATCTCGTCGTCATCACATGTTGATGAGAGGTTTCCGGAATATTTTTATTTTTCCATGTCAGAAACGTGTCCTACCCGAAATTGAGCGATGAGCTTTTCTCAGGAGCTGGCTATGGCAATAAAATTAAAACTTGACGGATGAGTCGACTTGTTATATGATCAAGCGATTCAAGACCCAATCGCTGGCATTACAAAATCATGTGAGGGGCTATCCCGATGAATCGAGATCGCGCGTGCACTTTGTAAAATTCGATCTCGATAAACGAATCGCTTTTAAATATTCGAGGAAAATTCATCGCGTTGGAATTTTTGTAAACTAAGGGCGCGTATGGAATCCATTCTGGAGTAGAAATTGCAACTCGGAATGCATTCGGAATAGAAATGCATTTATTAAAAATTTTCAAAATGCATTCTCGAAAGTAATTTTGCATCCCGGAATAAAAATACATTTCTTAAAAATATTTAATTCCGAATCATTTTTGATTAGAATCGCATTTTTTATTCCAGAATGAGTTTTGGGCAAGAAAAAGAAGCTATTTTTTTTAGCTTCTCTCTTCCGAAACGCATTCTCCTATTTTCTCTCTTTTTCTCACTAATTTTTTTTTTTCGGAAAATGCATAAAAATTGAAAAATTCCAGAAAAATTCAAAAAAAATTCCAGAAAATAAAAATTCAGATTTTGAGAAAATAGGAAATTTGGTGAATTTTTCTCAAAAATATATAAAAAATAAAAATTTCAAAACTTCACAAAATATTAAAAAACCTTTGGAGCGCCAGGGTGAAATTTAATCTTTCAAGGGTGAAAAAATCAAAAATTTCAAAACTTCATATATATAACGCCGAAATCGAGACGCGCGTGTCGAGAAATTTTTTTTTTCAATCATCCCAAAAAATAAAAAAAAAAAAAAAGTCACGTGGCCTCCCCTTTGGAACCATCTGCCCCTCCCTCTCCTTTTCGCAGTTCGCGGTCCCGATTTTTTTCTTCCCTTTGTCTCTTCGCTTTCATTTTCATTTTCATTTTTATTTTTTTTGGCTTCCTTCCTCAACGACAACACGAGAGTTAAGGATGGACCAGAGTCGCGGATTATACCGTGTACACGAGTGATGTCACACCGTATATCCATTATCCCGTTCGGTGAGCGAAACGCGTCGCTGTCGGTTCCGGGCCCTGTCGGAAATTGGCGTGGGTCTGGCCTCCCCCTTTTCGCGCCATCCCCCCCGCCTCGTCGGCCTCTTCCGGTTTCGTATTTTTCAGATCGCCTTTGTCTCTCCTTCAAATTTTTTTTTTTTTTTTTTTTCGAGAGGCTTCCTTCCACAACGACAACAGGAGAGCAAGGATGGGACCAGTGTAAATGTGACGTGGCGCCACTTGTGTACGCAAAATTTTGTCCGAGTCAGTCTCGTGATTTGATGGACATCCTATGATTTTATTTACGTATTAATTGGTATGCAGCCTACGAATGATCTCCTAGTATCAATGTCGCGGGAAGAAGAATTCCGAAACTCCTAATTTGGTTCGGTTCGTTAAATTGGGAAGTCATGTTTTTAACGGACATCGGTTACCGCGTCGATCTCTCGAGTTGATATATGGTTTATGATGAATTTCGTTTTTGGCGTGTGGTCTACCGTTCCGATCGATCGTTTCGTTAATTTTCAAATCTCACGAGATTTGGTACGAATTGAAAAATTATTATGACGGACTATGCCGTTTGAATGAGACGTGAGGAGGTTTGCTATAGTTTTTCTTTCTCTATGTTTTACCATGTCGTGAACCGAATTCACAGCCATTGAGAGATCAAGTCGTTTAACGCCATGTCATCTTCTCGGGGGGCAGAGAGCACAATGACCTTTCAGGCTCAATCACGCGTCTATAACAAAAATTAGCATTTAAAAATTTTGTAGAATCGCATTTTTCAATAGATATTTGAATTATCGATTGATGAAAGGAAATTACCGACAAAATTTGAAATTCTTTTTGTACGATAATTCATAAGATGGAAAAGATTCAAATTTTACAACAGCGAGAGATACTTCTAGATGTACGGTGTGATAGTAAGCAGGGGGCAGATACATATATACATACATAGATATGGACAATACGTACATGGTATAGCCCAAGTGGCCGTTTCAAACTGCTGAGTGCTGGCCAATGTCCGTTGACAAAGGAAAGGTGTGAGGTCGAACGGATCGACGGTCGGAATGGTTCGGAGACGGAATGGAGACACGTGTACGGAGCAGAGGATACCCTCATCCCTTATTGGGCTTTGATATGGGCCTTACCCGCTCAGGAGTCCGAACCTCTTTTCCTTGGGCTTTGACACGTGTCGTTTTTGTCTCGTGGTGTCCAAATCAAACCAAAGCATGGAACCGTCGAACGGGTGGGTCCGGTCGAGAATGAACCGATCCAAATAGATCCATTTTTTATATAATGTAAATCTAGTGACCAATATCTAATCCGGCTCATACCAAAACCATATACCACCTGACCTATATTCATAAAACACACTTCTATATTTAACTCAATTTAGAAAAATTTATACCGAACTAAAATAAGAGGGTAGAGCGAGTAAGCGAGATCGAGTGAGGGCAAGAGAATAGGGAGAGAATCGTAGGGATGATTGGATCTAAGTAAGTTATAAATCCATTTACGATCAATTTATGATCCACAACGCCCATACCAAAGCATAAGCAAACGTGAAAATATCTAACTTTCGGACATTAGTGTCCACCCCGAATTTACCATCGTAGCCTCGTAGATTTCGTAATTTGATTTGGCTCGGTGAAAGAGTCGAGGGGTGATCCCGACTTCTTTCGAACTGCGGATCATCGCATATTGATGAGGATTCATTAGCAGGCCCACGACATACACGTTTTGAATTTGAGGATAATTCCAAAAACCAAATTGCATTCATGAAACCGGCCAAAATAGAACCGTATAGAAGCCGGGTTCATACCCGATTACATGGGGAATCTAGTACTACAGCCTCCTGGGTCCGACCATTATTATTTATCAGTCACCGAACAAGGCATTTCCTATTTGATGCAGTACTTGTGATGATGTCACAGACTTCCTCCACTTAAAATGTTGCATCGGCGTCAATATTAGCCATGTTAGGTCACCGTTCGGGGTGTAGTTCGCGCACTCGCTATTATCTTAAGAAGGCTTATTAGGATTCGCATCTTGCCCGAGCCCTCTTACTTCAAAAATTGCTCTCCACTGTCCTCAGATCAGGGTTTGGCGAAAGCCTAGTCTATCCTCAAACCACTCATTACCACAAAAGATAATCGTGTTTAAGATAATAACATAAATAGTCTTTGAACTTTGGTCCAATATGCAAATTGGGCCCTGAGTTTTTAATTTGAGCAGTGTGGTCCTCTAAACTTTAGTCCAATGTGAAATATCTTTACTAAATTTTCTATTTGTTCAATATAGTTCATAAACTATTGGTAAATTCTTAATGTAGTCTCTAGACTATTAAGGACCACATTAAAACAGTGGACCGGAGTTCAGGGAACTTGTTGAACAAATTAAAAGTTTTAGGGCGACATTGCACATTGAACTTAAATTCATGAAAATCATTGAATAAATTAAAAGTTTATGAATGATATTACGCATTAGACCAAAGTTCATTCGTCATTTCTATCATTTCCCCATCTTGTTTCAATACCATTCATTAATTGCTTGGCTTGATCCACATGGGCCAATCTCTCGAAAAGAGCACAGCAAGACGGTGTAACAATTTTGGAGAGTGATCTCATATGTCGGTCACTCGATAAGATCTGTCCAATTCGATACGAAACCCAAGGTGTCATATGTATCATTTTCAAAAAATTAATATACAAAGTTTTCTCTCCATTTTTTTTTTCAGATTTTTTTTGCTTTTGGTGACGATTTTGGGCCAGGTGGCTCCTCCTAATTAGGACGGACGATGGTGCGCAAATTTGGGCTGCACGTTGCATGTTACCACGAGAGTGACAATTGATAAGTAACCCACAAAAGACATTCCTGTACCATCCCAAGCGTGGCCACGTGGCGACATCGCAGGCGGCCTAGTGGGGATGCGGGAGGATCTACACCGTCGAAGTGTCCACGGGGCATTGAATAGCTGCCGAGGTTTGGCCACCCATCTATGCATGAAACCCCAAAGTTCGACCACCAAACTGAAAACCATGTATCATTATCAACTGACGACATATGTGATGCAAAAGGTCGCTCGTGAACCCGCCATCCATCTGCTTTGTATTAATCTACGGTTAGATGTTACACTAATCCAATCAACTCTTTATCATGATCTCTCTCTCGGTCGATCGAAATTAAATTGTACTTTTGGGACATTTAAAAGATGATCTTAAGGCATTAATTACGATGCGATATGGGTTCATCGGCTCATAATGGCAATGAATTAAAACAAGATCATCGGTACGGCGTTTACGTGCGAAACTAAATCATTCTAAAGTAATTGGTATCGCATGCTTATCACGTGATTGAGCAAGACAAAAGCTTGGCAAATACCATGCACTAGCGAGTATCGAGAAAAAGAGAGTAAGCTTTAGTAGCCTAAAAGCAATGCGTGGTTCAACAAGTCGGATACCTAAAGTCGGCGTACGAAGCGATGTGCAAGATTGCAAGACGGTGTTTGAACAAACGACGAACCATATTCAAGTCCCGACAAAAATCTGTCGTGTCGTTTACTACATCGATGTCGTAAACACCCTCTCCCTCTCTCTCTCTCTCTCTCTCTCTCTCTCTCTCTACAATTTGAGAAGGCGCATTACTAGAGTTCCCATTGGAGTTGGCACTCCATCATCGTGATGCTTGGTGACATTTGGTCGCTCTTCAATCCCCATAGCACCAGAAACAGAGCTCGGAAGCCCCTCTGATCTCTTCTGTCGCCTTCTCGGAGGAACTAGTTCTTCTAGGGTTAGAAATTTTTCATTTAGGGTTTTGTCTTATGGCGGGTCGGTTAATTCGCATTGAATGGCCCTACCCAACACCCACCAGCATCCATCAATGTTCCATATGAGTCCCCCTTTCGATCATCATGATCTGTATCATCCCCCATTCCTCTTCTTCAAGTTCAAGAAAGAAAGAAGGGAGAAGAGAGAGACGTTCCCTGAGTTTTAGCCCGGAAAGAGAGAGAGAAAGTATCAGTCGTTGAAAAAATATGCAAGAAAGAAGTTGCCCTTGCTCGTCGAGAGCTGTATGCTGTTCTTTTTTTTTCCTATCTTGACATAGACGTGAAGAGCTTCTGGCCATTTACGTGGCCGAAGCTTCGACCATATTGGTCATGAGCTTTTTCAGTTGCAGGCTCTTTTTGCATGAAAGTTTATGTTGAGATAGCGTCACAAACTCTGCATTTCTGTCCTCTCTCTCTCTCTCTCTCCATTACATTCATTCACATACTATGCTCTCTTCACTTTCATCCCTCTCACCCTCTCACACCATCCTTCTTGAAATGTTCTTTTCATAACTCTCTTACTCTCTCTCTCTGAACTAGACATAATTTATCCGGGGTCAAATCTTCTGCGCACACTGAGATGGAGATTGAAGCGAGTCGGCACGGATCCAGCAGCGCGAACGACGGCAGCACTCACGGCGACAGTGATGGTACTACTAGCAACAGCAATGGTAATGCTAACGGAGGGTTCGTGATCGGGCTGAGTCCGCTGAGCCAAACGCTGTGGAGGGACAGGAGCCACGACGTGGAGCGCGGTGGTGGCGACGTGTTGGCTCGGCTCGCATGGCGGGATCTGACCGTGACTGTGACGCATGGGAACGGGGAGGCCCAGAAGGTGCTCGACGGGCTCACGGGGTACGCCGAGCCGGGGACGCTCACGGCGCTCATGGGGCCGTCCGGGTCCGGCAAGTCCACGCTCCTCGATGCCCTCGCAGGCCGGCTCGCTGCCAACGCCTTCCTCTCCGGCACCATCTTGCTCAACGGCCGCAAGGCCAAGCTCTCTTTTGGAAGTGCTGTGAGTAATCTCGTTGTACTCATTTTCTTTTCCCCCCTCTCTAATTGCCATGATTCTATGAAAATCAAAAACAACGGTTAAGAAATTATAATAAGATCAACAAGACGGTGGATTTTTCGAACGTGTAGGTCAATTATCTCCATTTTTATGTGGAACTTGGCTGTCTGAGGCTATGTAAGCCCAAAATAGTATTTGATGAGACAGGGTCAATTAAATGATCATCGTCCTTAAAGTACTAAAGTGTGGTCAGAACAAAGTAAATGTTGGTACGAGGGTCAGGTCTTAAGTCAGGCACAATAAAACAAAGTAGGAATGTATTCGTCGGATTTGGACGTGACGTTTTAGGTGTCCGGTTCATTCGGTGGAATAAATGGGGAGTGAGATGGTACCCCTTCGTTGGGAAGTTATGCTGCACAATTGATTATTATGGACAGCCTTCTGTACAATTTCTTCTTTATGTGTATACCGTTCTTCATAGTTAATGAGTCTCCAATGAGTGTAGGATCCACATTTCTGTATACGAGGAGAGTGAAGTATACGCTGAACGTACCTAAAGACCTGTCATTTCATATGAGCACATTGCTCCGTACCTTGAGGGCATAACAGAAATTCATTTCTTGAAGCGTTCACATTAAATACTTTAGAAGGGAGATAATGAATTTCAATCATAACTTAATCGCGTTGCTTTAGGTTTTGATTCTGTATGCGAGAGTATGATTTTTTTGAATTTTGCTTGATGTAGGCGTATGTGACGCAAGATGACACGCTGATCGGGACGCTGACAGTGAGGGAGACAATAATGTACTCGGCAAGGCTGCGGCTGCCGGACAAGATGCTGTGGGAGGAGAAGCAGGCGCTGGTCGAGGGCACCATCATTGAGATGGGCCTCCAGGACTGCGGTGACACGGTGATCGGGAACTGGCACCTGCGTGGGATCAGTGGCGGCGAGAAGCGGCGCGTCAGCATCGCCCTCGAGATCCTCATGCGCCCCCGGCTGCTCTTCCTCGACGAGCCCACTAGCGGCCTCGACAGGTGCCGATTTAATCATAATTATAGGCAAACTCATCTGTAATGTGGTAAACATGAAAAATCAGCGTGAAGTATAGTAGATTGAACTTGAACTTACTCCTAGCAATTCAATTTTGTGGCAGTGCTTCAGCTTTCTTCGTGACCCAGACGCTGCGCAGCCTATCAAGGGACGGCAGGACTGTGATTGCATCCGTACACCAGCCGAGCAGTGAAGTCTTCGAGCTGTTCGATAGGCTGTGCCTGCTTTCCGGCGGCAAGAACGTTTATTTCGGTCCTGCTTCAGAAGCGTACGAGGTGATCGATTCTGGTTCTCAAGACGCGAAATTGTTCTGATGTTTTGAAACTGCTCTCGAGCCTAACGCGAAGCTTGGTAATGTTGCAGTTCTTTGCTCAAGCTGGATTCCCATGCCCTGCTCTGAGGAATCCATCTGATCATTTCCTCAGATGCATCAACTCTGACTTTGATAAAGTCAAAGCCACTCTCAAGGGGTCTATGAAACATAAGGTACACAACTTTCTTTTCTTCAATTCTCTGAGTTACATGTATGCATTGTATGCACATCATAGCATCTCAGAATTTAATATTGCATTCAAATCTAAACTGGGATGAGGTAATTTCGATGACTTAACGCAGAATTTGGCAAGTGATGATCCTTTGGATAGGACTACTACAGCTGAAGCTACCCGAGCTCTCATTGATTTTTATCGGTCTTCCCAATACTACTATTCGACTAGGCAAAGGGTCGAGGACATGTCCAGAGTTGTAAGTCAGCTTCCGTTTCTTGTATATGCTATTCGACTTCTTTCACGTCGTGACCGTTCCTTGTGGAGTCCTTCTGGTTTAAGATATCCTCCATACCATGTTGTTGCAGAAAGGAACGGTTCTCGATTCAGGAGGGAGTCAAGCTAGTTTCTTCATGCAAGCTTTCTCCTTGACCAAGCGTTCCTTCACTAACATGTCGAGGGACTTTGGGTATTACTGGCTGAGGCTCGTGATCTATGTTGTGGTCACAATCTGCATTGGAACGATCTATATGAATGTAGGGACCGGCTATAGTTCAATCTTGGTATGTTCAAATTCGCATTCTCAGCTACGTTTACATTTCATGACCGGTGGACAATTAATCAATTTTTTCCCCGTTTCACCTTATCAAAGGAAGCATCGCCTATGGCTAGTGCCTTTTGATCTCTCAAATTTGTTCGTTATACAGGCAAGAGGTGCCTGTGCATCTTTCGTCTTCGGCTTTGTCACGTTCATGTCAATTGGAGGATTTCCATCTTTTGTGGAAGATATGAAGGTGATGTTCACTAGTTTACGCCTCACAAACCATCAATGGCTATGAGACTGAAGTGTATACGATGGTCCGAACATTTTCAGGTTTTCCAAAGGGAGAGAATGAATGGTCACTACGGAGTCGCCGCATTTGTTGTCAGCAACACATTCTCTGCAATGCCATTCCTCTTATTGATCACGTTCCTCTCGGGGACCATTTGTTACTCCATGGTTCACCTCCACCCTGGATTCGTACACTACCTGTTCTTTGTACTTACCCTTTACGCGAGCGTCACTGTTGTCGAGAGCCTGATGATGGTAATTGCCAGCGTGGTTCCCAACTTCCTCATGGGCATCGTCATAGGGGCTGGAATACAGGTTTACTATTCACTGCTGTTGATTTTATTTTTGACACAAATGAATGAGTCTGACCAAGTGCAATACATTGCATATAAGTTTTGTATCATTATTCAGTAATTTGACTTAGGAAAAACTAGCCCTTCCTTTCAGAAACCTACAAGTAGTCTTTAAAGTCTGCTGTTCCGGTAGTCTTGAGTTAAATTTGCTGAAACTGGCAGAAAATGCAGCCAAGTGATTTGAGCTGAACTCCTTCACTAACCAATCATGTATTTTTATTCAATTTCAGTCCACCTAATACTTGCTTATATTACACCCTTGTCCCAGGGCATATTCATGCTAGTTTCCGGCTACTTCAGGCTCCCGAAGGACATCCCGAAGCCCGTGTGGCGGTATCCGATGTCCTATATCAGTTTCCACTTCTGGGCTCTTCAGGTAAAGAACAATTTCATCAATCTCAATTGCTCGAAAAAATAAGATTCTTAAGATACTAAAAATCAGTCTGACAATTATTCCAGGGCCAATACCAGAATGACCTGAAGGGCTTGCTGTTCGACAACAAGTCACCGGACCTCCCCAAGATCCCAGGAGAGTATATTCTGGTGAACGTGTTTCAGATTGACGCGAGCCGATCGAAATGGGTAGACCTCACGGTGCTCTTCAGCATGATCGTGATATACCGCATCATCTTCTTCATCATGATCAAGATCAATGAGGATGTGACTCCTTGGGTCAGAGGGGTTACATAGCCAGGAGGAGGATGCAGCTGAAGAACGGGACTCAGAACACCACAGTCACTCCTGATGTCCTGAGCCAGTCGCCTTCTTTAAGGGCCTATGTGAGTAACCATGGAAACAGGACTGGTAGAAATTAGCTATTGAATCGGTAATATTGTAATGATAAGCAGACCCTTAAAACAAAGTTTGATGGTGGAGTGTAGGAAGATCATTGTTATATAGGATTTGGTGTGGTCTTGTTATCAATTTTCAGCTTAACCCGTGGTATAATTCGTATCTATGACTTAATCGCACTTGATTATGATCAGGGAACTTCTATAACTGAAAACATGAATTTAGGTTCTTTTTCTTCACTTGGGCCAAAGTAGATGGATGGTAATTCAATGCTCATAACATGCAAAACATTTGCTTCCTCTATTTCTGCAATTCTCTTTTCTGGAGGGATATCTGTTTATGCATCTACTCTCGCAGCAGCGAGTGATCGGTAGCCATGCCATCAAACAAGAAAATGTCCCGCTTTGATGGCAAATTTTTTGAGTTTTTACGTGTTACGGCACTTTGTACAAGAATTATTATAAAATGTACGTGGTTACAACGGCTTATGACCAAGGAATTGATCCCCCGGTGGATCTAGAGAAGTCCCCATTTCTGTAGAACAACCTTCCCTTCGCCCAGCCCGTCTGAAATTGGCTTCTACGACATCAGTAGGCTCTTTGAGCACCATTATTGCACAGGACTGCCTCTTTGATGAACACTCATTTTCTTTGGTGAAACATTCAATAAATGGAACACAAAAGTAGATCATCATTGAAATCTTAAATTTCACGATCACAAATCATTCGCCGCATATTCATCTACTATTCTACTCTCTTCTATGGTCACAACGGCATGATCAGATATGGCCGGGAACTTTTCTAAAAAAGTAGAGGCATAATAATTGTACAGAATCAGATCTCTGACATTTTGACACATATTTGGTTGAATTTACCTGCCGTAACATGTTTTGAAGGAAGTAACATCTAGCAGCAACAATGATAGTTCAGGAGACGAGTTAAAATTTAGAGATGACATGCCTCAAATTCTACTCCTGGGATATGATGATTGGAGTCGCAAAAAAAGATGATCCAGTTAACCAATCTTAGCAAGGACATGACATTTTCATGCCTGTGCACGAAAGTTTGCAGGAGCCAAAACAAATCAATGAAATAATTCCATAACATAAATAAATTCTAGACAAAGGAAAATTTTGTCCTTAAATTTAAAAAGAAACACTTTAGCAAGAAAATAAGCTAAATGACAACCTCAAATGTATGACAGCCAGAGCAGACTATACACAGAGCTGTGAGATCAACAATTGTCTCCACACTAAAGTTGGGTTTTAATCTGCAACCTCGATCAAGATGTTCCGAATGAGCTTCTGCAAGCCGAAACCTCAACAAGTCCAAGTTAACCTGAAATACAATGATTTCGCTGTGTCATCAACTATTGAAGCATATTTAGTGATGTTAATCAATCGGTAGTAGATGGTCACTTTTGAGGTATTAAGTGTGAACGTCTCTCCATGCTCTGGAGTAAAGCTCCTAAGTAATTGTGAATTGAGTAAACTGAGTAAAAATATTAGCAACCACCCTATCACTTGACACATTATGCAATTGTATACTCGACATTAACAGACATATAAATGATCTTTCATTGTGATTGAAGAAGCAAGTTTAAACATAACATTCAGATATTTGGCCATGATTATCCACTAATCATACCTCATTCAGCTAGTATATTTTAACACCATCAACCATTAGAGATTGATACGAGCTACTTGCATTTTACATATTCAGATAACAAGATCAGGGGAGGAGACCAGGACCTCACTGCCTTTGTTGAGCTTCAGATTGCAGAGGGTGCAATAAATCAGACTATGGTTCTCTTGCAACTCTCCTTGCTTACAGATTGGGCACCAAATCCTCTTGCTTACCTAGCATCAGCAATTTTTATGTAGGATTAGGAACATGTATCTCCAAATTAAGGCCAAAAAACATAACAAAGAAGGCTTTCGAACAGTTCTCTTAAAGATGAAAAAGAGAGCTCAATCCCAAGATTAAAAATAAGAATGAACTTCACAATAATGATGCCATTTGATCCAATAGCCTTCCATTAGATAGGAACAGATTTGATAGATACTGATGACACTCGGATGGAGTATTAGAACAGAAAAAACCATTAGATAATGAACTATTGGTTCTAAGCCATCTCTGGCAATGAATCAACAATTTGAACTGCTTTTCATTTCACACAAACACATAATTGTATCTGCATTTAGTTTGCATAAAATTGATAACTTAATCAACTCAGGAATATATGACAGACTTTCAACAAGAAGCTTCTTTCCCCTTTCCGTGTAGGATATGTTTTGATCGATTAGTTAAATGAATCTCATCGCAACCATTGAGCAAACTAATTATACCTCATTCTCATTCAACTGCATGTGTTCAAAAACCGCACAAGCCAAAAGCTCATCTTCTTCATCTTCCCAATTTTCAACACAGCTTTCTTTCTCTGCACAGTGAACGGAATACTTTAGTTCAGCAGTCAAGTTGTACAGTCAAGCACCCATATGTTGGGCTACAGATGAAGCCAATCCAGGGAGCAGAACTACTTGACCTAAGAGGATAAGATCTAGTACGAATCACGATAAAGGTAGGAAAGCACCGTGCAAAAGGGTCAACCTCATTAAATTGTGGAAGTGTACCTAAAAAGACAACAATTCTCTACCTCTTAGTTTGTGTTCTTCTTAAATTATAATCTAAACGATCAGACAGCGCTCGCAAGAAACTTCATCTTGCTAAAGAGCATTACCTTGTCTGTTCCGCTCTGAATCGAGATCCTCGTAAAATATCCTTTGCATTTCCAACAATATCTCTTCACAATCACCTTGATAAGCATTATGAAGCCCATCGTATTCCCAAAGGACATCATCTCGTTCATGGGCTCCATGCACGGTTTTCAGACTGTCAGTAACTGAGGTACTTTTTATTTTCTTCAATTCATCAGAGACAATGTCCCTAAAAGCAGATTTTATCAATTCCTGCAAGAACAACCGCTGGATAAACAACATTATTTTCCCACCTTGTTAAAAAGACAAGAACATTGATTTCAATTGGATAGTTAGCTTCCCCATCAAGCGAAAACGAGTTAGCTGCAACTAATACAAGGGAAATTAAGCAGGCTTGCTTTGGTTGCTATGGCAGGGAACTACTGCAATATGGATATCAGACTTTACTGGGAGCTCCTTCACTTTCGAGATAAGAACTTCAACCCCTCAAGCTTGGGCAAACAATCAAATGAAGGCTACTGAACATCCTT
Source organism: Syzygium grande (assembly GCA_024733475.1). Lineage (NCBI taxonomy): Eukaryota > Viridiplantae > Streptophyta > Magnoliopsida > Myrtales > Myrtaceae > Syzygium > Syzygium grande. The sequence continues at coordinate 21,255,467 of JAMXDD010000010.1, forward strand.
TATTGGGACCTATAGCGTATGCATGATCCTTCCTTCACTGATTGACATGAAAATTCTGACCTGGAAATATTTAACTCATCAGACGTGATTACTGGAGCTCTGGTTGGCAAGACAAGAACCTAGACTCTCCACTCCTCATACTTGGCAATATTCCAAACACTAGTCCACCAAGACATTGGCAAACCCAGTTTCATAATTTGCAGTAGTCCATACTCCATGCACCTTATAAAAAGCTGTCACGGTCAAAGCATAAATTCCAGAATCCGGCAAAACCCCAACAGAAGATCACATATTCTAAAATCCTCCACATAATTTACAAAGCCATCTGGACTTATATTCGCTAATCATTTGAGTCTGCAGTTGCCACCCTATAAAAATCCCTTCATGTTGCGTCCCATTCGATCGGTTGAACTTCAGGACTTTGGTAAAAAGAGAGCATAACAATGGGCAGCGAATCAAGCCGAAACGCATGGACAACAGCGAAGGACACAGTTTACTCAATAATGAGTCCATCAAAAGAGAAAAAGACACCCAAATGAGGATAATTTGAGCGGACTACCTCGTTATAAAACAACTCAAACGACACGATGACTTCGAATTCATTCGAAAGAGGCCAAAAACAAAAGAGAGTGAATGGGCAAAAATCACTGCACCTTGCTAGTGCAGGGCTCGGAATCGGGCAACCTCATTCTCCACAGCAGCCGGCCTCGATCCTCCCGGACCCTCCGGTAGCAATTTTCCCTGAGCTACATCGTCACGAACCCATCAGAAGAACACCAACGACCATTTCCTCTCCGACCCATTACTCGACACCGCATCACAAGAACACCCAACAGCGCGAATTCGACCGATACATGCAGATTTACGAAGGGTCTGAACCTAATACGGACCGTATCGAAACAAAAGCAGGCGAGCGACCAGACCTTGTGCTTCCAAGCGGAGTAGTTGTTGAAGCCGGAGCGAGCCTTCAGGGACGTCCGCCTCGCAATCGCCGCTTCCGCCGGGGCTTGACCGAGATCCTCCATGTTCGGCGGCGATGCTCGGCGATCTTCCGTTCCGGTTCGAAGAGCTTCTTCCACTTCTCGATTCTAGAGAGAGAATTTTGGCGGTGGTTTCGTCTGGTATTTTATATCGCCTCTGGGAATATATGTGTGTGTGTGTTTTAACGATAATTGTTGATTAATTTCAAGGTTAATACCATGAAAAATCCTAAAATGATACACTTATAATAAATTTATCTTGAAAAATTTTAAATTGATACGTCTATTATAATTTTACCCTCCGTTTGTTTCCTTAAATTTTATCGTCAAATTTCTGAATTCGATGACATGTGGCGATTGACGAGTGTACCGGTTTGAAATTTTATTCTCCATTTGTCATAGATATATTCAATTTAACGGAGCGTGAATTTGTTGTAAATATACCAGTTTGAGTTTTTTTTTGTATTTAGGGTAAATCTATTACATATATACTGATTTAAAATATTTGATGGTAAAAAAATTAATTTTGGAATAAATTTGTTACTTGTTGATGGATTCGGAGTTTTTCGTAATATTAACCATTAATTTTATATATTATTTCATCTTTTAAATAAAATAAAGATAAAATTCTTAGTTCGGGATATTTTTCATAAAGAGAAAGAGAATGATGAATCTCTTGCAATTTAAAATCCGATGCGTGGCTGTTGCAAGTTTATATATTTATATTGATTGATAAAAGAATCAATTCTTCATGCAACAAATTCAGCTTTTTTTTTTTTTTTTTCCATCTTTTAATTATTTTAAAAAACGATGGATAGAATGATTATCGTTCATTTTTTTTTTTTGGATCCGATCTAATTATATGAGGTTACAAAAATATGTGTATGCTCATTTTCACTTTGTATTACCTCATATAAAATTATTGGGCGAGGACATGGACCTGTTTCATTAATTATCCGTGCGGTGCAATAATCAACCTCGTTTTTCTTTCATTATTTTTTCCTCTAAGTTTTGAATAAATATTTTGTTTTTAAGGCTCCGATTCATTTCGTAAAAAATGTAACGTTTCCAATAAGCCATTTTCCAGAAAAATAACATAATTTTCTAGTGCTTGGCTAAAATTTGAAAAAGACTTAAAAATTTTTTTTCCGCCTTTAATATGGAAAATCTAATCCTCCATACACTACTTTTCATAATTTTTTATATTTAATTTTTAAAAATCAATTTTTAATTATTTATTCTCTTTTTTTTTTTTTTCTTTCTCTTTTTGACCTTCTTCTTCGGCCAATCACCGGCCACGACGAAAGCCGGCAACTAGTCATAACTGAGCTCAAGCCTCGCCAGAGGGTAGCCATGCTTAGGCCTCGCTAGATCGGTGACACTCAAGCGTTGGAGGCGAGTGAGCTCACCACCGCGTCACAAGTCGTGGTTTCACGAGTTCAAGGCGTCAACTAGCTGGCCTCAAGCCTTGTCGCCGATCTCTAGTGAGCCCTCGAGCCTCGTCACCGATCAAATTAAGGATAAAGATGAGTACAATGACGTGGGACTTAATTCTACTCAAACCACCATAATTTGTATCGCAACGAATTTTTTAGGCTTTAGAGAACAAAAGGAAGAAAAAAAAACATTAAACTCATTTCCCAATTCACAAAAAAAAAAAGTAGGAAAAGAGAAGAAAAAAAAAAAGGTTAATATCACGAAAAAACCCTAAACTTGTACACCTGTGACAATTTTATCCTGAACTATTTTTTTTATCAAAAAAAATCCTCAAACTGGTACACCTGCGATAAATTTACCCCAAACTATTTTTTTTTTTGACCACCAAAAACCCCAAATTGGTATACTTGTGATAATTTTATCCCTAATTATTCCTTTGACCACAAAAAATCGTACAATGATATTTTATGACAATTTTACCTCTAAACTAATTTTTTGACCACTAAAAATCCAAACTGGTATATTTTGTGACAAATTTACTCTCTGTTAGTGTCCGTTAAATTATATTAATATTACAAAAATCACAAATTGATAAACTTGTGACAAACGGAGGGTAAAACCCAAAATCGGTACACATGTCAATTACCATGTATCATTAAACTTAGCAATTTGATAATAAAATTTAACGGAAACTAATGGAAGGTAAATTTGTTATATATATACTGGGTTTAGGATTTTTGGTGGCAAAAAATTAGTTCGAGGATAAAAATATATACCTGGGTGTAGGGTTTTTATTATAAAAAAAATAGTTCAGAGTAAAATTGTCACGGATGTACCAGTTTAAGATTTTTTATGATAAAAAAGTAATTTTGGGTAAATTTATCATAAGTGTATTTTCGTGGTATTAACTAAAAAAAATACACTGTGTTTTAAAATCTCCCAAATACGCAACGTCGTATCAACTTTTTGGCGAAAGGAAAAGAAAACGAAAAGACTGAGGAGGATTTTTGACTTATCCAAGAGAAGCAGCGACGGATCCAGTGAGGTCGATCCCATCTGATCGGAGCTTCGTCTTCTTCATCATCTGCTGCCGCCGCCGCCGCTGCCGCCGCTCCGCCGTCGACGAAGGGTGCTCCGAGACGGTACCGGGCAAGCTCCGGCGAAGCTCTAGAGAGAGAGAGAGAGTGGGGAAGATGCCTGAGAACCCTTCTTCAGCTTCAGCCGCCGATCCGGCCGCCGCCGCCGCCGTCAAGCGCTACGCTCCTCCGAATCAGAGGTTTTTGTTTCCGCCCTCCCCCATTTTCCGATCTCTCGAACTCCTCGCAGTTCGCATTCCACCCGCGTGGCTTTTGATCAGCTTTATTAACTGCCTCTTGCGGTCGCGCTCGCAGGAATCGCTCTCTCAACAGGCGCAAATCGGGAGGTCTGAAAATGATTGTTTTTTTTTATTTTTTCTAAGTACCTCGTCATCTCTTTCCGTAGATTCGTGTTGATGGGTTTTGCGTGGGATCTTTTGTTTGAGGGGTTATTTATACGAGAATGGGATTGTGATTGCTGATCGTTGGTTTCTGTACGAGATGTCTCGCGCTGATGGTTCTTGGGTCATTTCAAATGCCTGTGTCGAAACCAAGGAAATGGCGAAAGCAAGCTGTTATGAGAACTGTAGTAATGATTAATCGATTCTGATGGAGGTTGGGGACAAGCAGTGGCCTTATGCTATATCTTGCTAGTCAATTGAAAGGTGCTTCTTGTCTGCCTAGACAAGGAAAGACATAGAAGAAAAGGTTGCACTTTGCCTCTCAGGCACACTCGTTTGACAACTCACTGATCACCCTACTGCCACTCTATTTCTGTGGTTGGTGTAGCCACTCTAGAGAGAGAGAGAGGTCGATTAGGTTTGGGAGTCGATGAATAGGTCTGCAATCTGCGACAACTTGTGAATGAATGTCTCTTATGCACTTGATAATAAAGTAGGTTTGGGATATTGCCAGCATGCACCTCCTGTATTAGTGTGTTCTGTACATAAACAATCATACTGGTATGTGCTAAAATGTGCTTTCATTTGCTCTCATAGAGCAACTTGATCGACCAAACAATTTTTATGCAAGTGATGGAGAGAAGAATCACACAGCTGCTTCAAGGAACACCATCAATGATCAGAGGGATGCAGGGAGAAACAACCTTCCAAAGGAAAACCCTCATCTGGGATCGATTGCCTTAGAAGGGTGCTCTAACGGCGCAGCTTCTCGTCTTCTAAATGACCGTATGGTGGTCTCATACAGTTTTTTTGTTGTAGTCTGTAGATCATTCTTTTTATCCCACGATTTTTTTAATATAAATTGGTGTCCTCACAAACATGGTCATTCTTGTGCGTTGTTGCATGATAATGTTTCTTTTCTAGGTTTGTGTAAAAGGAAAATCTGTCTGGATTTAATTTGCTTTGTCTGTCAGAGATGTGGTGAAAAGGGACTGTCCTAAAAATATTGATCGTTATATTACCATTGTCGATGTGAAGAGTCGTTTTCTCTTTTGGGGTTACACAGTTTTTTTTTTTTTTGTGTTTTGCTAAAATTTTGGGGTTACACAGTCAGCTTTTGAAATATGATGTCCTGATGTTAAATTATTTCGAGTTTATAAAGTTTTGTTCTTTTGAAAATTCAAATGATTTCGGATTTATAAATACTGTTAGGCAGATAATTAAACAATTTTGATTTGGAGAACTCAAAGTTCTTTTACGGTTACTAGGATTTGGACAGCATTTTCTTCTGTGCGTGTGTGAAGTGTGGACTTTTCATGTTAGAGTCTGGTTAATGTAGCATGTGAAAGCTGTGAAACTTATAATCCACTGGAATTTCAGCGTTAGAAGATTGAATTGGTCAGAAGAAAATCATGGTTCGAAACATTATATGTAAAATAAAGTCAGTGCATTATTTTAAGAGATTCACGAGGTTGCACTGACTCGAGTTCAGTAGATGGTTCAATCTTTTGTTGAGGTGTTCTCCTCATTCTCCATGGTAATGCATTTGAGTTCTAGAAGAAGAAAAAGTTATGCACTTGTACTGTTCACATCTAGCATATATGTTTGGCATTAATAGTCAAAGTTGGCACGTCTTGGAGAAGATTTTGCTTCTATGTTGTAAGTCATTGCTTCCTAACCTATTGATTTTGTTCTCAGGCTGGGAAGCTACAATTCGTGACTGCAATGATTTATCTATAGAGTCATATGGTACGTAAAATAGTTCTCTACTTTTCACTCAAGCATTTCATATGAGTGTTGATGGATGGAAGACATCACCATCTTCATCAAAATTGCAATAAATTTGTGTGGGGACAACTTTTGTATCAAAAAAGAAAAAATTTGCTGACTAAACTAATTTACAATGCTGTCAACAGTTACTGGGCATGAACTTTTTCTTTTTCTTGAAATGAAAGCTCCATTGAACAGATTCAGTCTCCTTTGCTTTTGTGAGCAGAACATTTTTGATTGCCTATGGAAGACTGTGGATATCTTGAGATTTTTAATTTGATACCTGACTAAACTAATTTACTTATCCCATGAAATCAGATCGCATGCTGTCAACAGTTACTGGGCATGAACTTTTTCTTTTTGGCTTGAAATGAAAAGAATCTCGTGGCAAGAAGTATGCCTGGCCTTTAATATTGTCTTGTTCTTTTGTGAGCAGATGATTTACATTTTTGATTGCCTATGGAAGAGTAATGGCAACGTTATGCTTCCTGTTGGCTGCTACATTAATGAGATCTTTTATGATTTGTTTTCTGGATACCCAAGGTGTGTTACCCTTTGAGCATTCGATGCCAAAGAGAGAATCCATGAAGGAATAATATGAATAGAGATCCTTCATGTCTGACCTGTTATATCTCTGGTCAACTTAACTTTTGGATGGTCACAGTGTAGAGAGAGAATTTGAAGGACTTACTTGGTATGTCGAGTTGCAGCCCTATATTTAGGATCTTATGCTTTACTTCTTTAATGCGGTATCCTGAACTAAACAAGCATAAGTTTCTAGTGATATTTTGTTGGACCTTCCATGTTTCTCGTCCTTACATGCTTAAGATGCATCATTGTTTTCTTGTTGAGAATTGCACGGCATTGCAGCTCTGTGAAGATCCTGTTTATTAGGTTGTCATCCTTGACTAACCTGGTTTTCCCTTTTTTGTTTTGTTGTTTCAGAAAGACCTGTTATGTACTCTGGAAGCACCGCACCTGCATGGGGAGCCGTCAAACTTCCTCATCAGGTTTCCATTTCTGAAATCCCTTTCTTAAATGAAAAAAGAACAAGAAAAGAACCTCTCTCTGATCATGCTTATTATTTTATTTGTCCAGTTAATAGCTCCATCAGGTGTTGGATCTCCCAATTCCCAGATGGACTTCTTAAGTGAACTTCGCCGGGCAATGCGCAATGCAAATGCGGGTTCTTAGGTGTAGCAATTTGGCATCTGTACTCAAGATGAAGTTATTGGTTTTGGAAGTGGACATAAACGATTGCAGCTTTCACTTTTCAAGAGACTGGCGAGTTGTGGCAAACACCATGTACCCAGTTGGCTATCCTCCGTCTGTGGAGCAAAATTAGGATGCGTCGCCCGAAGACGAGCACCTATAAATATGCTTTCCACTGCTGTCTTCCTTGACGGCATTAGTATTAACCATTTTGAGTAGCTCATTATGACCTCCTCGTCACGAATGCCTCTGTGCAAGTAGTGTGCATGCGCGCGCGGGGAGTAGCAGTAGGCCCTTGTGTCTGTTGTTGTGCATGTGCAATCATTTCGAATTGAGTTTCTTTGAAACGGTGATTGAAAACTGTTTTAGTTTTTTCGGTCTAATATAAGAGCTGGTTCTCACTTGTCCTCCTCCATCTATTCCTCTCTGAATCTGTTTTGATGCAATTGATTTTAGAGACACCGAATGTCCATCTTCTTGTATCTTTTCTGTGAGCTTCAAAGAACGATGATTGGAACGATGATTAAATATGCACTGATCAGACCATTCTACTGGATAAGTGATCACATGTTGTAGAACTGTCAAACCCATTTTACTTGAAAGATGGGTTATATATGGGTTCGGAGTAATGTAACCTACGTCAGTTTGGGTCTTAATGGGATTAGACTCTATTTAGACCCAACCCACTTGCAAAGGCCTGTGACACTTACAACTCTGTTAGCCCTCTGTCTCTCTCGCCTTCACTCGTTCCCTTGAAATGCAGCGTGCAGCAGATTGCAATGCATATTGGAAGCTGTTTCGGCTTCGCTCCGGCCACTTCCTAGCCGGAATGTCCCATTTTGGCCACCAGAATCCACTACTCCCACTCTCAAAGTCGCTCGCTCGCTCTCTCTCTCTTAAAAAGAGCTTCTCCATGCTGACGACCTTTTCACCTTTCACTTTACTTCGAACCTTCGGCCTCGCTTTTCCTGAGATTGAATATCTCTCTCCCTCTCCCTCTGCACCATTTGTGTGATTTGTGGCTCAGTATGCGTATACGTTGGAATTGCCCTTTTTTTATTAAGTCGGTCCTTTTAGCACTCTTCAACATTTTTAACTTTCTGACTAAAAAAAGAGGAACACTTTTTTTTACATAATTTACTTAAGTGTCACAATGTATGCGTTTGTGTTGGCTCTATCTGACTGCATTGGCCTTTGCCCCTCTGCAAGGATTTTGGGTTTAGGTCAAAATCTGGTTTGATACATTGATTGCTTAGAATTTGGGGCTTCTGAGCTATGTGCAGTGATTATTCCAGTCTTCTCTGTCAAGTAAAACTGAAATGAATTTAGGTTCTTTGAGGTTCTAATTGGGAAATGACACTAATTGGTGGTCGTGCTCGTGTTAATAGCACCTTTCTTTTATTTGGATTTCTTAGCATCCCAGTTGTAGTGTGGGCCTGTGGGCAACTAGTGCAAGCACTCATAGCTTTCTGAATCGGAATTACTAACCTTTTTTTTTTTTATTGTGGCAATCTACTTTTTTTTTAATCCAAGTGAGATATACACATAAAACAGCTTGAAATGGATTAAATAGGTGGTTATGGGTTTTCATATGTTGAATTAAATATGTGTGTGTTTTAGTAATATGGGTAAGGTATTAGTCGCTGGGAAAATTATCCAAAAAGTCGTAAACTTTTTAATTGTACCAATTTAGTCCTAAACCTTTTGATGATTTGTCAATGTAGTCATTCATGCCAAATATCTAAATAATAGATTCAGGACTATTTGGCAAAGTTGACACAATCGAATGATTTAGGACTAAATTAGCAAATCATCAAAAGGTTTAAGATTAAATTTGTACAATTAAAAGGTTTAGGACTGAATTGATCGCCATATAATAGATTTATGGCTTTTTGAACAATTATCCCATGGGTTGCTAAATTCGTATTGCATAAGAATGGGTTAAAACAAGTTAAACAAGTTAATTTGGATCGGATCATTTTCGACGCGACGTGACCCATCCATTTGACAGCCCTACATGTTCGGACCTTACAAGATCATGTTCTTTCATGTACATATAAGTAGCTCAAGTTCCATCAGGACCTTCCGTTGGGTTCGCGAGTGTTTCGATTCATTTCAATGACAAGTTGAAATCGGAATTGTATCAACGCTTCCATTTCGAGCTGCTTCGGATTCCATAGGAAAAAATCGATTGCCCCCTTTTTTTTCTGTTGAATTTCCCCCCATTCGAAAGAAGGGACAAGAGTATAAGATTCAACACGTGGTACAAATTTGATTCTTTAAACTACTGACTGTCGATAATTAGGCGTGGGAGCTATCCATCTTTATCTTTTTTATTTGTGCTTGCTCTGGCAGGGACATTGAGATTGATAAGGGAAATCCTCGGCTCGGTATCTATGCGTGTCGAAGTTTTTAAAAAAAAATATTTAATAGACTTAATTATACTTAACGATCAAATTATCGCGTTTATTCTTTTTTTTTTTACCTTATTAAGCCCAAAAAGAACAGAGAGATGACGTGGTGCTACGACCGAGCGTGCGTGGCGGGGGGGACTCTAGCGGGTAGACATGGCCACGGTTCGAAACCGGCAATTTCGGGCCGGTTCCGGTTCTGGCCTGGTTCGGAACCGACTACTAAAAATTTGAAAAATAAATTATGAAATAATAAATAATAAATTATCAAATTATGAAATAATAAATTATTCAATATAAAATGTAATCAAAATGTACATTGTGATCAAATGTGGGGAAAAAAAGAGAGAAAGAGATGGGACTTGAACTTAAAATGCAATCAAAGTTTTTTTTTTTTGTAACCGGGCCGGTTCCAAAATTGTTGAACTGGAACCGGGCCTGTAGGCCACAGGCCGGTTCCGAACAGCGGGCCCAGTCAACGGGCCGGTCCCGGGTTTGACCCAGGCTGGTTTCGGGCCGAAACCGGCCCGTGGCCATGTCTAGTAGCGGGCACGAGGGTATGGGCTGTTTCATCATTTGAGCCGGGCTCAAGGAGCGACGTGGATGATCGCTATTGGACGGGCCCAAATCTCCCCATTAGCGAACTCCGGACAGCCGGAAAATGGCAAGGGAAAAACCTAATGCTCGCACCTGGGCGCCACATGGAGCAATCCGATCCGTTCATCAAAAGTTGCAGCTTCCACCATCCACTCCAGACTTATTCTATAAAAGGACTATGAACATTGTTGAATGAGGGCTAACGCCTAACGCTATCGGTATTTGATTACAGGGCCGGTGCTTGCTCAGATATGAACTTCGTGAGTCAATTCTTTTAACGTATGTGTTCACGGGTTTAAGGAGAAATTCAATCTTTTGTCTACAATATGTAGACAAGCAAAGCTTCGTAACCAATCCTGTGATCAAATACGGCACACCGCCCCACCATGACCATGGCCATGGTCGGTCACAAAGCCACCCTTTGAGAAAAAAAAAAAAGAATAAAAAAAGATAAAAATTCAAAAAAATTATTTAAAAATTATGTTTAAAAAAATATCCACATCAGCATCAGTCATGTTATGTAGATTTAGGAATTTTTTGGTCCAATTGAAAAATTTAGGACTAATTTGATCTAATTAAAAGATTTAGAACTAATATCAATACAATAGATTTATGGCTTTTTCAGTACTTTTTCCCAACTTCCAATGAGGGCATTCACGCTGCTATTGCTTATAATTTGTCTCTAGCTAGTCCAATTGTTCAACCTTTGAACTGTTGATGGTGTGCATCTTGATTTACACTATGTCATTGTCTTTGGTCTGGATGTCAGCCACATCGACATGGTTCTGACACATTTCAAATACGCTGTTAGCAAGAGGGAGTTTGTTTGCCACTGTGATTTCTAAATAAAATCGTTTGCTCGAGATTTGGAAGCGTGGAGAGAGGTTAAGGCATCGGGATCATGGGCGATGGATCAAGGATCAAATCCCTTAAAGCATCCCTCCCTGTCGTGCTCGGCTAGCAGCGTTTGCTGCCGAAATGAAATTGCTTCTTGATGCTTTAGCCGTGTTGCTTTGTGCTATCAGATGCGACGCAGAGCTAAAAAGCGCAAATCATAAGGATTTACAAGGTGAAATGTGATTTGTTAAATTTTTATTTATGCCCAATACGACATCTATACACATATAGGATTCAATCTTTACGTGGGACAAAAGAGCCAGCTTAATAAAGAAAAGAGAGTCCCACATCGGCTGTTTGCAAAGCTTTGCTTGTATACATAGCGTTTGCCATTAGAAGCAAACGCTGTGTTCGTAGAAAGGAGAGATGGTTGGCATCTCCCCTGGCAGGGACGGGAATGGCCCGCGGGCCTTACCTGTTACCCACACATCCGGTTAAGGCAGCCCACCTCATGGTGGATCTATAACCCAATTTTTTTTAAGACCTTTAGATCCTCAAAGAAGAAATAAGAAGGCGCGAATGGGAAGACAGACTTTTTCACCATCCTAAAATCAGAACGAAATGAAAAGAGCAAACAAGAGAAGAAAAGAAGGAGAAACATTTTGCCTCCGGTAGGCATTTCGCAATTCGCAGCCAGACCCTCCTAGCTTCTAGTTATACCCATCTCTGGACCATATTGCTACATAAACTACTCGATCCTCAGTGTTGGTTTTTTTACTCATAGTCAGCTGGGGTCACGCCTTTGTTAACGCAGATTACGCTTCGAGGCCGCCGATCCTAATGGTACCCGTTTGTAAAAAGGGTGGTCAAACTCAACTCTCCAGTCGCTCGCAGACGAACTAACTGCAACATGCGTTTGTACGAGCATTGCTGATTTGAAGATCTTTCCTTATATCAAGGTCAAAAATATTTTCCAGAAGATTTTCATATTCTTCCCTCAAGCGATATCACCGTAACCGTGACATCATCATGGTACTTTCTTCGATCACGTTGAGGAATGTCTAGCAAATCATGGAAGTCCATACCTACAAAGAATACAGAAGATGCAATTAATCCAGAAAACCCTGCAGCGATCCATGTCTCGAAGTCCTTCATACCCAAGGGAAGTGTGAAAATGGTTTTTGCATCCACTTTTAACAAACTTTTCTAAACAAAAACAAAGGGACTACTTGGCCTTCTAAGTAAACCCATTAACATACTACGGCTTCTAAAAACTGCACTGACAACAAACCAGAGGGAATCTTGAGACGAACAATTGAGAGCCGAGATGCAAGAATACTTCATATCATAATAAAATGAATACTACAGTAAGAACTTAGTATAATCGCAATGTCAGCAGCCTACTTTTGCCTCTTCCCCTTAGAGGCCCTTTACCACATTCTAAGAAACAATTTTCTTCTTAAACGCAAAATGCCATAAGAGATGTACCAGCTTTCTTGGCTGCACGAGATAGAAGTTCCTCAATCAAGTGTTGAGCTGGATCTCCATCTGGAAACTTCTCCATAAAACTTTCTTCATAAGCAACAACTTCCTGATTGCTCAGGTACTGATATAAACCATCAGATGACAGGATTAAAAATTGATCCCATGGGTGAAGCTTATGGTGGCGAAGAGAAGGCGAGCAGGAGAGATAAGGTGCTGTTCCAATATACACATTACGAAACACTTCCAATATGGCGTTGTTCCATCTAGGCTGTACAAAACATACACATCGGGTTACAATCATTATGATAACAATATTAATTACCATATGATAACAATGAGAATAGAGTTGCACAAACTCAATTAAGTCCAAGTTTTTGGTCGGAAAGGATAACTTTATCCGGAGCAAATTTCAGGTAGTCAGCGTGATTTGAACGGATAACCCTCCTATTCTTGACTTGAAAACCCTTGATAGATCCATTTAACACTAATATAAGACTTCTCCGATCCATTTACTAAATATAATGCGACCCGGAGGAAGGAATCTTGTGGTGCTGCTTCTTGCCTAATGCGCTTATTCTGACAAGACGAATCGATTCCATTTTCGCGCATCACATCGAGAGGGCAATCACAAAGAATTTGTTTCCACCGGGTCTATTAAAAAAAATTACCATATTTCACTTTCTTGATAGAATCACAATCAATTCTTTACCCTCTAACATGGGTATTGGATATTATTTTAGGATAGGGTGAGTTTGGTGGCGACAAGGATAACCCGGTCTTTAGTTTTTGTCCAAGTTTTTTGATCCCCAGAAAATATGTTTTTGTTTCACTTCAATAATGATGCTCTCTGGTAGGAAGGAAGTGTGAATAAAGCATGCTCGTGTGCATGGTGCTAATGGTCTAGTCTCAGATTCAAGAACTCTGTTTCTTGGTTTTTCAGCAGCATCGATCCACAGAGAGAGAGATTTTTTCAGAGATCCACAGAGAGAGAGAGAGAGAGAGAGAAGAGAGGGAGGGAGAAGATGGAAGTTGGGTTCTTGGGAATGGGGATAATGGGGAAGGCCATGGCGATGAACCTGCTCAAGCACGGCTTCAAGGTCACTGTTTGGAACAGGACCCTCTCCAAGGTGCTCTCCCGTCGCTTGTTCTGGAGTGGCTGACGACGTTCTTGCTCTCGCGTTCTTACGTGTCTCTTTCCTCGTGATCTCGTTTGGGTGGACGGTGTTTACGATTCTTTCATTGATGTTAGCTCGTTTTGTTGCGATTGCGATTCTTGGTGTGATGTTTCATTGTATTTCCAGACTTCTGACGATATTGTCCACAGCTAATGAATGGCCACTGTCCCCTTCACTGAGTGTTTGATTGTATAATCTGGTGAAGAAGGACAAGGATAAAAAGGGATCAAATTTTCCAAATGGCCGAATAGAAGAGAGATGCGGCTTAATTCATTGCTTCTGGAAATCGATTTTTCTGCCAAAATTTCGTGAAAGAAAGAGTAAGGAAGCAACATGTTTTGATGGGTCTTTAAACTGGTTAGCTGTTTATGCGTCGGTCATGATTCTTCGTTCATGGTGTTCAGATTTATTCCTTTCTGGTAATGGGTTCCCTCTGATTTTGCTATGCCAGTAAATAGTCTTCTTGACTTCTGAGATTAATTTTTTTATGTAGTTTCAGATTAAGTTGTTCCCCCAATGCTGTTCGATGTTCTTGCTTCTCAATCACAAGTTTTTTCTTCCAAAATTCTGTGACTCGGGCAATAGCATGGAGGGTCGAGTTGCGATTGGATAGTTGATTTTGCGCTGATTATTGAATATCCTGCACCTGTCCAAATGGATTCACTTAATTTGATTGGTTCGGAGATTTGTGTAAACATTTGTAAATTACAATCACATATAAGGATAGAACAGTGGGAGCGAGGAAAGAGGCAAAGAATGATATGTGTAAACGATCATCTTATCTTGCAAATACCATACTGAAGTCTTGCTCTAGTTCTTTATCAATTAAGTGGACAGCGAAACACGAAATATGAGGGTGCTTACACGAGGATCGGTTTCGAAAGTAAAACTGATGAAAGTTGGTTCCACCGGACTTGATTCGATCCGCGCTTGTTCAAGGATTTATGGTGTCTGGATCATGCATCCAGCATCGTCTGCCTTTAGATTTCCCAAATCTCATCAAATTAATTTGCTGAGAGTTGTATTCTCATGCAGTCTTTGTTTCACTTCTGATGCATTTCTGTCTCAGTGTGATGAACTAGTGGAGCATGGTGCTTCAGTTGGACAAACCCCAGCTGCAGTAGTCAAGAATTGCAAGTATACTATTGCAATGTTATCTGACCCTTCAGCTGCTCTTTCGGTTGGTAATGAATACTTTGGTTTTGACTTCCACTTGTCTTTCTGTATCCTAATTACAATTGTCTGTCCGGTAACTGCTAGGTGGTTTTTGACAAAGATGGCGTTCTTGAGGAGATCTGTACCGGAAAAGGTTACATAGACATGTCAACAGTTGATGCTGAAACTTCTATTAAGATAAGCGAGGTCTGAATTGATGCTTTGACTCATTACAAATATCAGGTGGTTCATAGTGTTTTCTGGAAATTACCAAAAAAATGTCCATTCACTAGTAACCCAGCTGAATGACTCTTGGTGTCAATGATCTCTCTCCTTTTTCTACATATCATCTTTGTCAAGATTTCCTAGGAGGTTTCCACATGGACTACGCTACAGAGAGATTGAGTGTTGGCCATGAGTGGCTTAGCTTTTTTGCTGATACTTTCCAGGCCATTCAATCAAAGGGCGGTCATTTCCTTGAAGGCCCTGTCTCGGGTAGTAAAAAGCCTGCCGAAGATGGACAATTAATTATACTTGCAGCTGGAGAAAAGGCATGTGCTATAATGATTTTTCCATCTCTGTGCCTTTTTGGCTTTCTTTGGCACTGTTTTGCATCTGATGGACAATAGAAACAGGTCGATGAAAACAAATTGAACCTAGTTCTACGTGGTGGTTCAGATTCTCTGTTAGCTAGTTCATCATTTGTGTTCATGTCGCCACTCCAAGACTAATTTCTGCCTGCACATAGTACAAAGATGTTTTCCGCTGAACTGCTAGCTGGGAAAGGAGAATCACATTGGCCAACTCCACATAAATTCCTAGCTGAATCTTGAAGGCAATGATTTTGATAAAGATGAAAGCACCTATCTTTGGTCCAAGATTTACCATGGTCCTGTCTATAAGTTACATCCACTTCTGCACAATCCCAAGGTCACAACTTTTCTAAATGATGATATCGCATATGACAATAGCTTCCTGGTCAAAAAGACACTAATGCAAATGAACCTCCAAGGAGGATGAGTTTATTCCCTGAGTTATAGATTGTTTGAAGTCTTGTCAAGGCTTATTTTTTCGGTAGGTTATCCAGTGGCCTTTTCAGAGACTTTACGCCAGCGCTGCATTTTGTCAGTTACGATTTCCTTCTTTCAAAGGGTTTTGGCCATTTTTCTGAATTCCTAGTGTAAATTGCAAAGATAACTGTAAGATATTAAGAAAGAGAATGTCTCAAGAAGATATATCTGCAGGTGAAGCAAAATAACTACTTATTTCAGGCTCTGGCAGTGGCAATGCATCTTTGTCTTTGGCAAATATCATGTTATTAGATGGACTACTGCACTGTGAGAGCGTCAAGATGAAAATGCAAGAACCTAGTTTTCTAAGAGCTAAATGCTCTTCATTCAATCTGTAACGCTTGTTATCATTTCGACATTGTATCTGCAGGCATTGTTTGAGGAAGCACTTCCAGCTTTTGATGTCATGGGGAAGAAGTCTTTTTTCCTGGGCCCAGTTGGAAATGGATCTAAAATGAAGCTTGTAGTGAACATGATAATGGGCTGGTATTTGTTTCTGTCTATCTGCAATTGGTGAATCCCGATAGTTTTTTGATACTTTGAGACTAGAAGATGTGCAGCCAAACTATAAGGTTTACGTAGATAGCCTGGTGAAGCTCATTGTAGTTTTTACTAGGTGAAAGACAAAACTGAATACTGAAACAGAAACTTATATGGAAGTTCTCGTGAGCCAGTTCCATACTAGATAATCTTGACAGCAATATCCTTTAATGTTAGGATTAGCATAAACCAGAATCTTAGTGTATAATAATAACTCATTGCACTGTAAGCCACTTGCATGGATCTTGAGGCTTATGCAGCCAATACATTGCAACCGCATTTTGATCTGCATATCTCAAAGAAACCATTCTTTGTGCAACGGGAATAAAAAAGCATCAGTTAGATAATCAATGAGAAGGATGTCATTGTCTGCATCCGCAAGTTATGATGGTATAGCGATTGGGAAGTCAACGTGAGTTGCCATTACCATGTAGATATCCAGGTGCAGAAAGTCCTAGCAGCTCTTGGTAATGGCATGTTAATGGTCTCTGTGGCTCTGATGTGAGAGCATTGTGATTGCAGTAGAAGCATCTGCAAGCCCTACTGTCATGTCTGCACCTATGCAAAAGCCTTGTGTACTATCAATATAAATGAATCAGACGTTAAATTCTGTACTTGGTCTGGTCCCACAGAGCTAAATCAGTTTCGTTCAAGATTTACCAAAAGAAATTTACGTTCTTTTAGTTTGGTTATAGTACTAGTACATTGGCATTTTTTGGCTCACTGAGTATTTTTATTGTCGCAGCATGATGAACGCATTTTCAGAGGGACTTGAACTTGCCAGCCGAAGTGGATTGGACCCTCATACTCTTCTCGACGTACTGGTACGACAATGATCAACCTGTTCAGATTTACTCCAGTTAAAGCATGGATGGCTGATAAAAATCTTTTCTTGGCAGGATCTTGGTGCAATTGCTAACCCAATGTTCAAACTTAAAGGACCCACTATGATAAAGAACAGTTACACCCCAGCCTTTCCTCTGAAACATCAGCAGAAGGACATGAGGCTGGCTCTTGCCCTTGGGGATGAAAATGCCCTTTCAATGCCGATCGCAGCTGCTTCCAATGAGGTTGTTTTCTTGCACTGATTTTTTATACTCTACTCTCATTAGAACTCAGGTGAATTATTGCTAGGAATTTGATCGCATCCACTGTGGGGTGGTGCTTGCTCTTTCCAATCCAAATAACATTTACTTTCAAGTACACCGTGAATTGAAAAGTCATAGTCATGAACTGCAAGACATTATTCTCCACGATGAAAAAGAAATCATCATAAAACAAATGAATTTTGAGGACTTTGTTCCTTCCATTTTATATCCGTGTACTGAGTTTCTTGGGGTGACAACTTTCTGGGTAATGCTAACAGTGTAGGGATTGGAGAGATGAACAGACGGTTCCGTATTGCTTTCATTGAACATACTTTAATTCTTGATGAATAACCATTCACTTCTTCAGGGAATGTTGAGACTAATATTAAGCTCTGATATTCTGTTACCCTTTTGTTTTCTTTTAATTGAATATACGTCACACCGTGTCCAAGTGATTTTAGATGAATTCACATTGTCGTCTCCACTGCTTGTAGGCTTTCAAAAAGGCCAGGAGCTTGGGACTGGGTGATTTAGACTTTTCCGCTGTTTTTGAGGCCGTGAAGTTGCTCAAACATTCATCATGATGCAAAAGGACATGGTGAGACATAGGTATGCGTGAAATCTTGGTCTGGTTTCTGGAAGATGCATCTTCATTGTTGTCGGGTCGCGGAGAATGACGATTGATGCCAAAGAGATGAAATTTACTACTTGAGAAGCGGGAGTTTCTTGGTTCTCAAGTTGTTAGAGGTTTCAACCTAGACATATGACCGTATTTCCTTTTGGGACGGAATGCTAAACTGATGTTTGAGACGCCATTAAATGCTAGTGGTTGCTTCAACCCTCTCTCTCTCGCGCCGCCCCGGCCCCCTCTGTGACCCTCACAGATTAACATGCCCAAGCATGAGTTCAAGCGCATGAGCTCATGCAAATGTGCGTGCATGCTCAAGCATGGGTAAAAATTTTATGGTAATATATAATACATTGCACCTTAGTTAAATTATGCAGACACTGTTGCAGCTCAAAAGTGAAGACTGAAAGGCATTAAACTCCAAAGGTGTATTTGTTCGACTATTGCGTTCTTTCAAAAAAATGAAAGAAAAATTGTTGCACCACAACAAAAGTCCTGACCAAACAGCCTAGAGGAACTGAGTGGAAATGCACTTGCATCTTATTTAAGATTAAACAAACAGAAAACACATCCTTTGAGAATCATGACAAAAAAGTCGGCACATAAGTCAGATCCATTCTTGACTTGACATGTGGAAATTGAGTTAAATTTGAATAAAAACAGAATTTCTGATTACCTAAAAAGGAATGCAGATCAGCTTTCGGGAAAATTTGAAGTCCCGTCCAACCGTCTCTCTCTTCAACCATGGTACAGCCATGTTTAGTTTCAAAGAAAATCTTCCTTCTTTCTTTTAGCAGCTCAATCTTTTACGTGTCAGACCCCTGCTTGACCATTGCGCTTCAAATTCGCTTAGAAGACCATCGCCTGACTCTGCGCTTCGAAGACCTCCATTACCAAACAATGTAAGACTGTATTAGACACGCATCACTATAGTCCAATCAGACTAATTTCAACCTACTGAGTGAGAGGTCCACATTCAAGCTCAATATCAAGCTCACCCGGCTCAACATTATGCAATCTCAAAGTTATGGAGGTCTTCGAAGCGTGGAGGTCAACCGACAGTTTGAAACGTAAAAAATTCTGTTTGTCCAATTTTAATTCAATTGCCATGTGTCAAGTCGTGAATGGATCTGACTCGTAAACGCATTCCAGGTTAACCACTGACATGGCACTTTAATACAACTAATGCAAGTGAATTTTCAGGCACATATATGCTCTTTGCATGCCATTATACATTCTCAGAACGATCATCGAGACTCCTCTTGCGACTTAGTCAGGTTGTCTGACATGTGCTAAGATAATTGAAACTTAAAAAAAGAATAAGAAGAATAGGAAAGCAGATTTTCGTTGGGCAATTCACATTCAAAAACAAGGTCAGATATGAACAATTGTTGAAAGCATCCACATCTTCAGCGACGGAAATTACAGATGACATTACACATGACGTGATATGAACACATTCTCCTACCAACATAAACGACAAATGATGCTATTTGGCAAGAAGATGTGGAAGGAGGCACTTAAAACTACAAAACATGCTAATGAAAACCAAAAGCCTAGGCACATACACTCAGTACAAGTGATAGTACAACAATTTCAAAGCTCCGAGAGGATGGCAGGGATGTAGTGAGATAACTCTGCAGTGAGAGATTGAAAACCGTTCACGAGCTGCGTGTGGAATTCTTGATCTTCCTCCCCGATCAATCTGAAGTGAACCCGTATTGCACGTTTGCAAACAGCCATGAATTCAAGAAGTGCTGCGATGAGTTGCTGTAGTTCTTGGGACCGCAACCTCGTGGCAGGCTCACCGGACAAGAAAGCCGTGCAAACACTAAGAACCCCACTATTCACCTACAACAATGAGATTAAATGTCAAAAAAGGTCATCATGAAGAAAGAGGTGCATGAATCTAGTTATTTGGTCAAGCATAAGCCAGTTATTTGTCAAAGGCCATCAGTATGCACTCACTTGGACGGCGACACTGCCTTGAAGAATTCTCTGAAGACTTTGCAAGCGTGGGAGTTGATCTCCTTCAGAACTGCGAGGCTCCTCGAGTTCATTGCGCAGTGCAGCTGTTCGGGTTTCAATCATGCCAATTGCATTTTCTACAGGAGAAAACTCAAGAGACTCGGATTTAGTCACCAAGAGCCTGTTCACAAGGGCAGGGAATGAGCCCTCAGTCTGAAGAACCGTCCGCCTCTTCCATTGGTCTTCTAGCCCACCTTGAGTCTTGCCATTTTTAGTAAATGGGGTATCGAACAAAAAGCGATCAAACACGAGCACGGACCCCGCCAGTAGATAGAGAAAAGATCCTCTCCCTTCTGCTCCCCAAATCCTCATCTTCCATCACAGGATCAACAGCAGTAATCTGTAGATAGCAGACTCCTGGCTGCAACTCTTCGGCTTTTACTTGTCTAGAATCCGGAATAATGTGCAGTGTATGATTTCCATCCATCCGGGACTCATAAATATGACTAAGCTTCTCCATAATATCACCAAGGCGCACATCACGGGGCTCCCCCGATAAACGTATTCCTTCTTATCCAGCTTCCCAAATTTTTCACCGTAGAACCCCACCCTGTAATATGTAGCATCGGTAAAAGGTATTGGGCTCGATTCCTGCTCAAGGATTGACTCATAGATATTGGTAAGCAAGGTGTGACATTTTGCCAGCTGTCCATATGCTCTCCTGCTTTTGTAAACTGGAATCACAAGCTCCAGAATGCTTGCGCAGAAATGATGAAGCTCGGCTTGAGAGAAAAGCTTGTTTGCAAGCTGCAGATATTTCACAGCAGAGTCTACTGTGAGTTTTGAAGCACCATACCCCTCGACCTCCGCAGCAGATGCCTCACAGCTAATCTCACTGCTGACCATTGGGCAAATTTTACGTAGTGCCGTCACATGGTCTTTACTCCAGACACCATCATTTCTAGCTACTAGGGCCTGCAATAAGAATAGTAAGATATAGAAGGACTGCATGAGTGTCTAATGAAAAATATTGTTCTAATCAATCAGCAATATCCCCTATAAATAGATCTCAGACAACACTCTGAGCAGTCTTCGTAGAGAAGTCTAGAGAGGTAAACTCAAGATAACTCACAAATCAGAAAAGAACTCACTTTGGTTGAAGAAAATGATGTCCTACTGACAGTATCTCTTGTCCATTAAGAGTAGGGAACTCGTTTGTACCCTGTGTCTTTGTTTCTATTACGTATACAAGTATTTGACTGGAAATTAAAGCATAACTAAGGTCCTTCCTAAAATATAAGAGGCAGAGTACATTGGATCTTCTATTTATAAACGACAATTCTTCCTTGGAGAGCCAGTAAAATGTGATTGTTTAGAGGAACCTTTTTTGTGACAGCACACAGAATCCAACTATCAAGCTTAAAAGAGTATGATTGCTAAAAGAAAGCTGCGTGTGACTATATTTAATAGTTTAAATGTATGTACCTGCATTACAACACCAGCAACAGCCACAGCACATTGTGCAGCTTCAGCCGAAGACTGCATCTCCTGGTGTGCATCACACAAGTGCAACAACCACATAATGTGAAGATCGGGGACAGGGGCAAAAGCCATAGCAAGTTTGTGATAACTCTCTGCAGCAGCATATCTATCCATATTCATCAAAGTTCCCTGAACAACAAAAATCATAGAAAGGCTAACTTAACACAAGCCCAAAAACTATTACCACGTAATTAATGATAAAGCCAAGATTTCTATTGTCAGCAAGCTCGCTGGATCAGATGTGGTATAGCCAACAACTTTAACTATAACACAACCCACTGACGTCAACCAGAGTCGTGAATCAGATGATGGAACTACCCCAACTATTTGTAATTGATCCAATCTGAAGAATGGTGGCTGATATGTTACCAATATATGAGGTTCACCTCACTCATAAGTCATAACACAAATATGCTACCACACATGCAATCATAACTTACCAAAAGAGAATGCTCAAGGCTTGCATCTAGTGCCAAAAGAAGGCTATCAGAGAGATATTTGACCTCCGACCAGGACCACCGATTTTCTGTCATTCTTTCTGGAATTGAGAAGAGAGTATTTTCAGAAAGACCACATTCCCTCAATATGTTAGGGCTATTGCCTTCGTCTGCCATTTCCTCCAAAGATTTTCTAAGTCGCCGTGCCTCACCACTCTCCTCTAGCATACCATCAGATTTCATCTGAGTGACTTGCACCTCAGACATCAACTCTGATATTGTAATAGTCAGCATGACCCTTAACCTTGCAGATTGCATTAAGTGATAGAAAGAACTCTGCAAATTGATTATGAAATGCATACCATCAATAATCTGGTTGTACTAGCTAGCAGAGAGAGTATGATATTAAGCCTAGAGAGCTTACCTTAACAAGTATCTGAAGCCCAGCAACAGCCCGTTTCCGAATACTGTCATTTCTGAAAACAGCTAGCCGCAGCAGATGAAAAGCAACTTGTTTTAAGAATCGATCATTCTCCCTGGATATAAGGGTAGCTCCATGAAGACCAAAGACACTGCTGAAGACAGGTAATAAAGCTTTCCAAAACTCCAGGGGTTGATTTCGGGAGAAGAAATTCATAAATATAGCGGTTATGCAATCGAGTTTCCCATAGTCCGTTGCGATGCTATGAGTTGATGCCATTGTGGAAAATTTCTCAGTTATTTCCAGAATTTGAAGACTGACAGCAGCACTTAAATTCTCTTCCCAAAGCTCCTGTAGAAATTTCCAAGATTATAAGCTGTCTTCATTAAATTAAGTGAAATATCATATGATACAAACTTCTTCAAATAAGAAAAACAAGAGCAGCAGCATAGTGAATACAGTGAACTCTATACCAGCTTTTGCCTCAATATTGGGTGCAAGGATTCTCTAAGAGCTTGAGCTGAAGCTCCGATCCTTGAAGATTGAGCCTGAGCTAGGGCTTCTCTCAAAGAATACGGCTGACTTGGGGAGCTCAACTGGGAGTTCACTCTCTGCCATAAATAACCATTCTCAGGTGTTCCCTGAGGCTGCATATAGATATTGCAGCAGAACTTTAGTGGCTTTGAGTGACGACCAATATTCAAGATGATGGCTTCCAGTATTACAAAGAATAATCACCAGGATGCCCTCTGAGATCAGTAATTACGGCAACAGACAAAATATATTTACCTTACTCTCAAATTAAATGCTTTACAAAAGTTCACTTACTCTAACTTCTTGTCTTGATGCCTCCGAAAGATATGTGTTAATTGCAGGAGAAAGTCTCTCAGAGTACTTTGGGGAGACGGGTCCATCCCCAGCGGGGCTGCGAGAACTGCAGCCGAGGAGCATGCCATCAGAAGGTTTTCTATGCTGCAAAATCATGTAAAATGCAATTACTATTCTGGGCAAGAAGGAAAGCGCTCAGACTACTCAGTCATCCAAGTAAATCTGACTTCCATGCTGCAAGGACAAACAGATAATTTATGGTGATTGAAATAGGAAAATCCTAACAGCAAAGGAGAAAAAAGGCACGAGTCAAGAACATTGTTATCAGTCAAGTATAAGGAAGATTCACGACAAATGACAAATCTGCAAAGAATTGACAAACCAAAAGCAGAATTCTCATGAAGCATCTAGCTGATAATGAACCATTATAATTACTGTCTCGTAAAGCACCTCTATATGCTGAGGAATTTACTTTCCATCTATTGATCCACCAAAAGAACTAAATGCCTCCAATGAATTTACTCATAAACGAAAAAGAAGAAAGAAATGAAGCAAATTTCTCAGTCTCTGGTCAGCATTAAACCAAACAAGTCTTAAGAATTCCAATACAAAGAATACAACTCAAATCTACAACTAATATTCCAGTAGCACAGATAAGGGGCAAATGAGCTAATCAGAGGTCAAGCCAGAAAGAAATTGAAATATTTAAAATGGACTGAAACCTCAAAGAGAGTAAGGCCCTCTTCCAGTAGTTTGAAAAATAGTCGGGTTCGAGCAATGCTTTGCTGCCACGCCTTAACAAGTGATGCATCATCTAGGTTGCGCACAATTTGCAAAATAACAATCAGAACTTCACGCTTCTCCACAGCATTCAGGTTGTAAAAGACAGGCATTTCATCTAAGATCTGCAATAAATTCAAATTTGAAACTTTCAGAACTTAGAGAAACGGATATAGAACAGCACTGCAATTCAAGACCATGAAAATGCTAGGAACTTCCCAGTGAGAAACTAGGTTACCCCCCAAGTTGCTTTTTTATGCTAGATTTGTTTATTTAGTATAAAAATTTTCCCCACATGTAATGAAAGCAAACTAAAATGAGAGAACCAAAAGATCTGAAGAAGGAAAAATGACTTCCACTAGACAAATGTAAGTCTATCATCCATATCGTTGTCACACTAGGGACATCACGTAGCTTCAATTTGCACACTATTATCAGTACATTCATTAGAGACAATAAAATGATGGGGATATTGGCACAATGATAGAGGTGGTATTGCATCTAACCCCCAGGATCGGGGTTGCATTTGCAAGTATCAATTTCTTTTTAAGCCACGAAAGGTGCAACCACAAAATAGTCACAATGATTGCCTAATTTTAAAGCAATGACTAGGGCAAAAAGTAATTTCTTGGTAGCAAAGACGAACCCTCAACATAGGCCTGCTGTTACAAAAATCAAACATCATGACATAAAGTTAATTAAGCTTAAGCTTCTAGATTCTTTTTTGAACATCTTCCAGGATCAGAGATGTTATAATCAAGGTTAATACTTTCAACCTGACGCATCAAGCCTAATCAATTATCAATCTTCCTGTTCAGATGCATCGAAAGATAAGTGTCAGAATACTGTGTAACCACCTCAGTAACTGACATAAATCTGCTTGAGATGGTGAATATAAAACTCTGCACCTTTAGTCATACCACCAACAGATTCTACACTCTCTAGACCCAGTGAAGAAGTACAGATTATGCAGCAAATTAATACATAGACAGTCCTCTCATATTCTGATTTCTCAAAAATTAATACTATAAATTATCCAGATCACAAGAAGGTATGACCTACTTGTTTGTCATCACAAGACAATCAGAAAAGCAGAAATTTCACTTATAAAAGAACAGATGAAAATTAATCTTTCAACTGGCCCGTGTTTGACATTTATGCATTCTAACTAGGGAGAAAGGCAGGAAAGGATACTTGATATGATACATTAAGGTGTACAAGAAGAACCCCTAAAAGCTGGGCATCAAAACAAATTTGTCTCGTAATCTGTTTGGAAAGGAAGCAGGTGAGATTGAAAATTGAATAAAAATTTAGCGGAAAGCACCAAATAACAAACGTGTCTGGGATCTTGGTAGGGAAAGGTACCTGTCCGATGAGTGGGAAATACAGCTGTGCAATGTAGAGCTTATCTTCAGGCTTCTGGTATCGAGCATCAAACTCATGCTTGCATAGGAGGATGACTAATATTCTGGCTGCCTGCAGAAATTGTATGATAAAGGTCAACATACAGAAGAAACAAGCATGTTTGCCAACTTTGCAAACTACAGTAGCAAATAAAGGAAAATATCATCAGAAACCAACTCAAATTTAAGCATATGTTGGTACAAATTATTAGCACAGTCCCAACCTTTGCACGCTGAGACAAATCATCATGATCCCAGCTAAGGAAAATCTCTTGTATCAAGACAGATGAAAGGTAGTTCCTGCAGCATGTAAATATAGATAAGATCTTCCGCATCCAACATGTTTCTGGAGAATCCAAGGAGACTAACACCAGCAGTGTGCGCAATGTAAGTCACAATATGTTGAGGCCAGGAAAGAAAGTATGAAGCAGTTACGAGGACTAGTTTATCAAGATAAACTTGTAAAACTTCATAGAGCAAGACTGGGAATTGATGATTGCTCAAGGGCATACAAGAGATCTCCTAAAAGTATATGTAATTGACAGGCCATCAAGTAGCACCAGATTGTGAATTGCTCCACCACATTTTCCAACAAACTAGATTACCCATGTAGAGGATCTGAAGTGGTGGGTGCGAATTGGTGTGCAAATTATTTTGCATTTGCAGAGTCAGATGAGGCAAATCTCATTTCTGGAACTCATACAGTTACCTATCTGAAGGGTCTCTTCCAGGCATTTCCACAAAAAGATCATGATCACATATAATCTGTAAGAATGTGAGCTTGCAATCATGAAGAACAGATTGACATACTCCAGAAAATTTGTCCAGGTACAAGGACACCTGTAGCAGATGAATGAGAAGTAAGAATACAGAATACAGAACTGTAATTGACACAAAAAACATATTTAAACTATTCGAAACCATAAGTGAAATTGTCACTAAGTTAATCACTTCAACATAAGCTATCCATTCTTAAGATGTAGAAATCCAGTTTAATATGAATAAAGCAGATATTTTTGCCGTAAGTCAGGATCCCTCTAACAAAAAAGAGTCAAATCCAAACTAGTAAGAGATAATCGAACATTATTTGGAAAGGAAAAGCGTACTAGTTCAAAAACTTGGCGTGGTTCAATCACTGATAAGAGATCATAACAGAAAAAGGCCAAGCTACTATTCAACCGCTTTGCCAGGCTCAATCCCTTCTTGCAACGCTCGTGGACTTCTGTTAGAAGGCAATCGTACAACTGCAATATGCATTTAAATACACCTTCTTTCAGCTGCATAGGTGGAATATCTTCACCTGCAAAATAAAGGATGATAAGACTAATTAAGAATTGTGCAATGATTCAGAATGCAAATTAGATGGTGAAATGACTGCACTTTTTTTAATAAGAGCTGTTGTTTACAGACCTAAGATTAACTATTGCAATTGTTGCGAAAATAGAAGCAGAGAAAACCCTAGCATAAACCTTTTAAGCAAGCATCAGAACAATAATAAATTTTTTGCTTAAGATTTTTACGTAAGAATAGACCTCTGTTCAGACATACTCATATTTAATGAAGATGCAAAGAGGATGTTTTGACGCTTTCAAAACCTACCTAGTGAAAGAACGTGATAGAAAAGTCGAGTCTGCTCCAAGGCCATTGACTTGACAATTAGTTCGAGGAAAAACCAAGCCATAGCCAATACGTCATCATAGACCGGTCCGACCCGGTAGCCTTTAGCCTGAACAAAGGGATCAGGTAAATATGGCAGTAGCATAGTATTAGCTGTACATTAATGTCCTGCAGGAAGGGTGCAGCATCCATGCAGCATGTTTTTCCATTTGCAAAAGGTATTGTATACTAACTAGCAAACAGTTTCTCTCTCATTAACATTGCTGTTTTATAACCGACTGCCTAAACCAGGAGAGCTGAATTGACTGTTATTAGTCTGCTCTTCATTAAAATCAATAACAAGGAAAATTAATCTTGACAACCAAAGCTAAGACTACTTATGAAAATATAGCCAGAAACAGCAGCTCTTTAAATGAATGAAGCACAAGAAAATCCTGGTATGAAGATGGTTCCAGAAAGAAAACAAAAGCATGAAATTATGAACTAAGGCACTTCATTGTAACTAGGAAATGGTGTCTTGTGTCAGCAAGCAATCACTGAAATAGTGGGTGAATTGGAGAGAACTTAATCAACACGTCATACATATATGGTACCCAAAAACTGAGTATAATCCATCACACTGTGCTCATAGTAACAGCCTAAACAGATGATCAGCCAGCAAGCTTTTACCTTACTTCGAGCCAAGCTCCCCCCAAACAGCGGAGAGACCAGGATAAACTGGTGGTTGGCGTCCCCCAAAGTCATCAAATGCATAATCAACGTAGTTAACAAGAAAACGATTTCTTTCATTGTCATCCACAGACTCCTGTTGCGCCCTATGGTACAAACTTCCACATGTTATCAAATGCCAAGGGGCCAGATGTGACCACTACAGTTCAAAGAGCATATACTATATTCCAAGAGAATGAATTACTAGTAAAGGTGAAAAGGCAGTTTGATGTACGAGAAAAAGGTCGGTTTTTGCATATGCATCTATTTCTTAATTCCTTTTTCACATGGCAAAGAATCCACATACAGCATTTATCAAAACTCCATTTAAAGATAGGCATGTCATCATCAACAATTTCCAGACATAAAAGGCTTAAAATTCATGTTCAGCATGAACATAAGGTGTGCACTAGTCCATACATTAAGCATCAAAAGTAAAGAGCAAACCTAGTCAGAATATTCACCACAGCTCTGAAAGCCGCAACCTGAACATAACAAGTAAAATATGAGGTCGCAAACCATAAGAACCGATTGAAAGTAGAATGAACATCAAACTATATGCATTATGCACTAGTCAATGATGACACTGCTTGTTATTAAAGGATAGAGAAAAAACCCCAAGGCTGGCCCATAAAAAAAAGAAGAAGAAAAAACACTAAGGCAATTAGTGAGAAATAGAGAGCTCATTTGAGTACTTCCATTACAGTGACTCATTTCTACAGCTCCTTATTATATTTCTTTTCCTTCAAATGGTCCGTTTGATTTTAAAGATCTGTCATCCTACAATGTCTACACTTTTTCCAGTGAATATCGTTCCATGAAAGAACAAAGAGAAAAATCAGGGAGTGAATTTATTGAAAGACCTGAAGAGTTTCTCCACCATTGCCTATAAGATGTAGTAGCATATTCAAGATCGGGTGAAGGAACTGAAGTAAAGCAGTAGAATCAACGTTCTTTAGACTGTTAATAGCCTGCAAAAGAACATTTGCAATGAAATCAAAACAGGTAAAGTCGTAACAAACCATCATCCACAGAAATTAGAACAAATTCCATAGAGAGACATTGAAATTTCTTTCAAAAGGATAATAGGACCAAATAATGCTGACGTGAAGGGCCCATTTACACTTGTGCAGCAGACATATTAGGCATAAAGAAGAGACCAAATGCTTATTGAAGATAGCATCTATTAAAATAGTACCTCCAGAAGTTCAGAACCCCAGGGTGGGCTTGTCCGCAGTGTGTCTATCATATTCAAGAAAAAAATCCCTAACTCGCTCATTAATAGGGTGCAAAGATGAGCAGAGTCTTAAGCGCAATCTAAACACGTTTTTCCCATCTTCCAAGTAGTCCAAACTCTCCTGCAAAAGAGAGGCACATTCTTTATTTACAAATTTAATGCAAGGACAAGAGCCAAACATCCTATTAGCCAAATCACATCTGTTCTTCTACAAGAAATCCAACAATAAATTTCAAAAAAACTCCTTAGCAGTAATCATTGTGTTCTATAGACTAATAACCTAATGGTTTTCAAAGAAGCCTCTCATTTTCAGGATCCCCCGGCATAGAAACCTGGCAGCATATATATGCGTGCGCGTGCGTCCGTGCGTGCATATGCATATATAACCTCTTTGTCTTTTGTATAAGTGGTTGAAATTCATGGAGAACTTCATCGCTAGACATAAATATGCTCGCAAGTGCCATCAGTAACGGCATCTGACTTGCTCCAGTTTGACCCAAAGGAGAAAATAAATATTAACTAAGAGTTGAGATATTGATAATGCAGGAAACCCAGAAGCAACTAGGATAGCAGGCACAGCATAGACCACCAAAATTCGAAAGGGCAGTTTAGCTTAGTCTAAAGTTAAAGCATGTAAAGAATCCTGTCAAACAAGTTATATCCTAGATCAAGAACATCTCTAAAGTCATTCATATTATTAGATAATAATATAAAGGCATTATTGACGTGGAAAACAAAAAATAGTACAGGTTTTATTCTGCTGACTGACAGAACATGTACCTTTCCAGCATCCTGAAGATAATGTGGAACTAGCTCTCTCATGATTGGCAAAGAAATTTCAGATCGCAACCTGAACAAAACCACACCTGTTAAAGGTCTAGAGTAACCACATATATATAGAAAAAGAACTTCAAATTAATACAGCAAGATTCAACTACACCGAAAATATAGGTAAACAGATGTAAACAAGCTCCTTAATTAGCAGAATAAGCGAGCCATTTTATCATGTTTCAGGTAAAGAACATTTTGTAAATACTCAACCATGACATAAGGCATTGACACTGGTTTTTACATGTACATCATGATGAACTCCAACAAAGGTTCAAGACAGGGTCAAACACATGTGCAACAGTTGAACCACTATTTCCATTTGTAAGCATAGCGAACAGAACACAGGGCCAAATGCATGTACTTACTGAGCATGTGTAGAAAGTGGAAGTGCTGCATAACCAATCACCACCTGAAAATCAATTAAATGGGAAAAGAAAGATTACATTAATGCAATGAACATGAGAAAATGGAAGTAGCCAGGTAAAATTGAGTATGGAGCATAAGAAAGTTAAGAAACCAAAGTCAACAATTTAGGCACGATAAGAGATCGTTCAGCAAAAGGAATATACAACTAAAAGGAAAGATTACCGGCTTTGGAGCTTCAAGCTTTGTTTGAAGATCAATGTGGAAGAAAGTGAATAATAGGTGATGAAGCGGGGTCCAAATGGCAGGAAGAAGAAGTTTAACTTCATCATGATAGCAAGCTGTCCTAGCTCCAACAGCAACTTGCGTGTGGACCCACTTCTGTAGTGATACACCTGGCTCCCTTGGATACAGTGCCTACGAGATAATTCATAAAATTGAGGAAAAATATTCGTAGGGAAATAGATAATTGCAGCCATAGGCACTAAGGGGGTGCCAACCTGTGCATAAATCATTCACAAGAAAGAGTATTGAATGAGAATGTAAGAACTGACAATATGTTGTCCTTGATTTACCTCCAGAGGCTGTCTACGCACATCAGCATCATCCTTTCTAAGTTCAACCCGTATAAACAAGTTCCTCTTCCGACTCAAAGCCACTGTTAGGGGATATACATAGAGAGAATGAAACAGCTGCAGGAAAGGCTCGTTCCTTGTTGTGGTGCGGAAGTCAAAGGCTTGGAACTGGAAAATAATCAACATTCTCATGAAGCACATACAAAAGTAAGTGCTTGAACATCAGCAATTATATCTTCAAGATGAAAATGCTAGTAGGTAGCTTGTAAAGGCACGTAATGATCTACAATAGCAGGATAGTAAAAGTGCAATTACTCACTAAAAACAAAAATGTAAAGCGAACCCACAAAACAAAAGCATGACCTAGATTAGGTCTGACCAACTTCTTGTACCTCTTAAAGAACCCCCCCCCCTTCCTAGCCCTCTCAAGCCTCCAAACATTTCTCTTTCCTTCTTGCTTTAAATACTCTACTAGAAGTGAAAGAAGTTCAACAAAAACATTAAGGAGTTGCAAGCATGGCACAAAAAACCTTCGCAAGATAAGTAGTTCACAAGAATTATTCCAGCTGAAAGATTTATTATAACGTCAACTATCCCACCAATACTAGCAAGCATTCAATTCTGCTGCTGCATACTAAAAACCACAGTTCATTTGAGCACAGTGAAAGGGGATCAATGGAGCATCCACAAGACAATGCAAGCCACAAGTCAACAACCCTCGAACATGCACACAATCTGGCCTGGGAAATATTAATGGAACATTTTAACGCAAGCGCATTCTGTCATTTTTTTTGTCACTCTAATCCCATGACAGGATATCCTAGTGAATTCCTGCATTTTCCTTTTTCTAACAGCTTATTTGAGACCATCCACTACCTCGTCTGTAGACACCTGATGCTCTGTTATTTTGAATATTTTCCTGAACCTGCCTTTAAGGCTTTGCTCTTAGATGCTTCTGTTTGTAATGGAAGCTTTTAAATAATACTGCTATAAAAAAAAAAAGTAGACACCCAATTGCAGAATGAGCTCTAACACTGAGCCCATTAAAGTTATGCAACCAAATCAGTTAAGTCAGAGAAATATAAATACTCGATTAATACTTCCTCCAACCCAACTATTAATTGGTCCACGATGTCACGGCAAATCCAGTATTCATACAAATACATACATTTATACACCTACAAAAGAATTACTTCAGAGGTTAATTCATAAAACTAACTACGATAAAATCATGCAGCTATTTTCGTTTTCCTTCCCTAGCCATAATTATGTCCTCATCAAAAGAATGATGGACTATATTGCTTACATCATCAGCATTGAAATCTGAATTTCCTTGGCTGTTCAATCTATTGTCAGAGGCTTCTTTTCCATCAAAGGAATGCCGTTTGATATTGCTACTTTGGGTCCCATCAGAACCATTACTGGGACATTTTGAAAAACTAGAAGCAGCAATAGCATCGCCAGGATCAACAGAATCATTGGTCATGCTACCATTTTCTGATGCATTCTCCAAATCTACATGACCAGTCTGGTGTTTTTCAATTTCAAGTTTCAAAACACCTCTCACAGGTTTATGAACCTTGCGCTTTGGATCCTACAAAATAAAGGAAACCACAGACAAGCAACAATATAAGCGGAATTAGTACTTGTACTGATAAAAAAAAAATTGTTCGCTCGTAATCCTATATGCTTTTCTACCCTGGAAGTGGAACTAGGTTTCAAAGAGAATCCAAATAAGACTTGCCCCTTCCTACATCTTAAAATCAATGCCAGATGACTGTCACATCTCCAAAGCTTCCGAACTGCAACGGAACTAACCTATTGGGAAAGTCCTAAAATTCAAACCCGGCCCCCAACTCCACCGCACAGAATAAATGAGAGCTAGATCTGAAAATTTCTTCTTCACCAGGCAATGCCTTCAACATAATTAATTTGAAATCGTGTGCGGAAAAGCCTGTTATCTGAACCAAGCAACTCTAACAGAGCTCTTAGACTAGAAAGTAAATAATAACACAAATTGACTATCCTTCTCATAGAATGAAAACATTGGGTCATTCCCAAAAAATTCGGGCAACGCAACATTGAATATATTAATCAGAAACACCATATCCTTCACGATCATTCAAGTTGGAGCTTTTTTTAACTGCGTCAGTACTTCAATGGTTCCCCGAGTTTGAGCAAAAAAAGAGTACAACAATATCTACTAGTTCTTTAGGGTGGTGAAAGTTGATAGAAGAGACATCAAATGCCCAATTAAAAGTATATGATTTTCATAACCTATAATAAAAAGAGTTGACAAAAAGATGACAAGAGTTAAATTAACAAAGGAAATAATAAAAATCGAAATATCGAAGTTCCTAATCATTATAAAGGGCTAACAGCTTGCTTATTTTGGAATGACATTCTTTTGTTTATTGTCTTAGCTTGGAGAAACAATATATGAACCATCCAAGGGATGTGTGTGTGTGTGGAGATACAAAATAAGCCCATGGTTCCAATAGAAACACAGGCAAACACAAAGGGAAAATGATTGATCTAACAAACAAGCTCATGCTGTACCTGAAGTGAATCCTCAGTGTAGCTTTCTTTAACCTTGTTTAAGTTCGATATTTCAACTACAACTGAGCTTCCACTTGAATAACCCAGCTTCCCATGTAATGTGATCTTTGAAACAGGTTCCACTCCACCATCATGGGAGTTGGACCCAGAAATGCTAGGAGCAAGAGGGCTACTTGGAGAAGCAGAACCACCAGAAGCTGCACCAATGGTGTTATCAAATAATGGAACAATAGCCCAGGCGAAGGACTCTCTGTATGGCATGATTCGGGACCACACCTGCAATTTCTGCCTCTCTCTCTCAGTTAACTGTACCTGCAAATATAATTGATATAGCACAACACCTGATTCAAAGGATTCTGTTTAACAACTAACCAAAATTTTACTTGAAACACTAACAAGTGCAACCTCCCTATACAACTAATTATGAGGGATCAAACGAAGCGTTTCAATCAGGTCCTTGAGGAGATTTACACGTATGGGTGAGAATACAATCTAGTAAACAGCAGAGTTTGAAATTGGCCTTTTCTAACCTCCAGTTCCTGTCCATACAGAGATCAACTGATATACTGTTTCCCTACTATCCAGCCATTTAACGTGTCCAATACAGGTAGCTTCATGGTTTTGACGGATGAGATAGTAGAATGCAACATTTTGTTTCTGCTTTCTCATTTTCTATACACCCACAAAACTCAACATATTAACTACAAAAGAAGTAATGGACCCTTTTTTATTAGCTAAAGGAAGTTAGCAAAAGACCAGCAAGGATGTGGACCCAATTACAAGACTATCTACAGGGGTGGATCATTCAGAAACAAGTAGCTCCCAAGAACTACAAGGAATTAATCACGTATATTAGGCTGACTTTGAGTGAATGTACTTCAATCTCTCAAATTTCAAACTCCTTCAACATCAGACAAGAAAATATAAATGAATAATCTGCTTGTTGTGATCTATCTGAGGAGAAGTCTTGCCGAAGAGTAAGGACGTTCATTGCATTATACAGGTCAATCTTCAAGTCACTGGAAACAGCATATCTCAGCTCGTGAATGAAGGTTAGCTGAAGGTTGGTGCAAGAATAGTATAATTTGCAAGTAATCAAACTCAATCTAGTATAACTCACTCAACAAGTTTTCATGATTACAAGATTGATTAAAAAAAAAAAAGTACTAAGAACCTGTGTTCATTTCTCCCCGTATGATACCAGTATAGGTAAATGATCAGGTAAATCTAGCAGCTAGCAGGGACACAAAGCAAAGGTGTTCATGGAGTTGGTATCAACTAATTTCTAAGGTTGACAGTCTAAAAAGGGAGTCCTTGATGGAATCCTATAATAATATTTGCCTAGAAGAAGAAATTATACACAAAAATGCAACTGAGAAACCAAACAATCAGATTATAGTTCTAAATAAGCACGATACCATTTGGATCTCTTTTTAATTAACAGAAGGAGGTTGTTAGGTAGGAAGAGGCCACCACACTATTCAAATTCATATAAAAAATATAAATCACAATCGTGAAAAGATCGTTCATCCATCACTGTTGGAGTGTTGAATCACAGAAGAAATATTAAGGAGTAGAAACACATACAGGCTCCTTGCGTGAATAAACGGACGAAGTAACTCCGCCTTCTTCAGTGGCAAGTTTCTCCAGCTGGATTAACAAACAAACTGATGCTGATGGTGCATCCAGATAGAAGATTCCACGTGACTCATTTGACATTTTGCTCTGATGATGATATCCAAACACGACTTCATTAGTGGAAGGATATTTATCATCAAACTTAGCTAGATCATAGGAAAATGAAAGGAAAACTGATTCACTTACATCCTGTGTCTCAGTTGGTAGCGCTCGAAAATAAAAATCTTCTGACAACTTTTCTCTCCTCTCCCTATTGTACAGGCATATTGTACCGTGGAATGGCTCTATTGAAAATAGAAATAGTGGGAAAAGATTCCCAGGCAAGAAGATCATTATTCATCAGGAAAATACTTAGGTGCATCGAGAATATAGAAAGCAGCACTTATACGTAAAGCCAAACTGCAGTCTGACACATACCGACTAATCCTGCTTGAAATGAGAGAGATAACACTTTCACCGAGATCTTCAATCCACTGGAAACCAAGGGGAAAAAATATGGATGAGAGGTAGAACAAAAGAATGGCAAATTAAATTGAAAACTGAAATGTGAAATATGAAACAATGTTGAAAGTCTTCAATGCTTGTGGATAACCTGCCGTGCTGTGAGATATGAGAATCCGGAATCCTCTGGCCATATATCATTGACCTCTCATTTTGCCAATCGAACGCTGGTTCATAAGCAGGCAGTGGAGATAGACCAAAATGCTGTACGCACATACATAATACAACTAAACCTCGTCACTACTAAGGTAAACTAAAAAGATTGAACCGTATGGTAGCGTGCTACCAAAACCAAGAACTGTAAAACGTTTAATCAAAACACAAAGCAGATTGGAGGCAAATATAAGATCAATCAAATTCATTGTGTGACTAAGAAGTAAACAGACCAGTCCACAGCAGTTTTGCAGTCTAAAAATTACCTCTCGTATTGTATATGGTAATCACTGTTACTATATGAGAGGAAAACTAACTTGCACTATAGATAGATGAAAGTATATACTCGGTAAGCAAGCCCACAAAAGTGCAACCTTAGAGTCAGAAGATGTAGCCTCTACAAATTGTCTTCCTGAAGTACTAGGGACGTCATCATCGGTCGTGTCATCTGCCTTTGCTTGCCTGGCACTGGCAAGACGCATCTCTGTAGATCAATGAAAGGGAAATTCGTAATAATCCAATGATGTTAAGTGACAGGAAGAAAACAATCGATAAGTAAGTCTTTCTCC
The DNA here is from genome assembly GCA_024733475.1 of Syzygium grande. Classification (NCBI taxonomy): domain Eukaryota; kingdom Viridiplantae; phylum Streptophyta; class Magnoliopsida; order Myrtales; family Myrtaceae; genus Syzygium; species Syzygium grande. The sequence goes on from JAMXDD010000010.1 coordinate 21,291,459, forward strand.
ATTAAGTAGGATAAATAATTAAAGTCTCTTCTACATTACCATGACATAAATGATGCCTCTAGTTAAGACAAATTGATAGAAGGGATTCAGAGAATCAGAGCGCTAAGTTTCCTCACCACAACAAGCCACATAACACGGGCCAGAAGTGTAGGAGGCCACACAACCATAGCAAGTTGATTAATACATTCCTCCATTGCATGTACCAAACAGAGCCACCAAAACCAGATTGCTCCTCTTTTAGATGTAATCAGAGTTTAAACCACTTTTCTTTCCTTTCCACCAAATTTAGTTTTGGTTTTTCAAAATATGAGCCATACATCTGAGCTAATATTACCTGTCTCAATATCAGTGTCAGGTCCTTCAAATATTTGATTTTGAAGATGAACTGGACTGACACTTTCATAGTGCCCATACTTGCTATCATCCTTAACCCAGTCAGTTTTGTAGCAATGGACAAGTTCATTTAAATGCGGCCATTGCTCCATATTTTCATCAAGCTGAGATAAACGAGAAGAATTTGTTAGGAAAGCCCTCAAATTCTCCAGATCAAGCATTTTACCATTCAGCACCAATTATTGGATGTAAGCAGATTTTAAATACTTATGATGGCAGAAAAATAATCGACACCACGTTCAATCAAGCAGTAGAGATGATCAGAAAAGACACTTTAGACGATCTTTGCAAAAGAAAATGATATCTTCGATAGGCCTTCAGACAGCTAAAATGATGTCAGTTCCATCAAACAACTGAGATCAGCACAGTGCCAATCTGTCAACTAGTCATAACCTTCTGAAAATGAGAAGGATGAAAAAGCTAAAACTCACTGCACATGAATGGTTCATGGATGAGAAAATGAAAAATTGATGTGAACATTCAACAATCAAAACAAATGTTTTCAGCCAAATGTAGAGGGTAGGGAAGCCTGAAAGACTCTAACAGATGTGAACTCCAGACAATTCTCAAGAAAGTGATAGGCATCCATAAACGATGAGAAAAAGACAAGAGTAGTGGCTCGTTCATCGTAGGTTATAGAAGAGAGACATCTATTACAAATTCACAAGACATTCGAAAGATAATTCCAATAAATAGCTGATTATAGTTCAGGGGCAGTGCACCACGCGTGCAGGAGAAAAATTACTAAGTAGTAAATGAAAGACTGAGATTCAAGATATCCAAACAATTGAAAAGTAACGGCATCTAGCCAGATTCATAAAGGTTGTTTTTGCATAATCAAACGAAGATTCATGGATCAAAGCGACTAAGTGAATACTTGCATGCTTCCTCTACAGTCCAAATCATGCACATGACCTTTTACAAGTTGAGATAAGCAGATCAAGTTTAAGAAAGACTATCCGTCCTCATGTCCTTCGATTCACCACATGTCATCCTAGAGAAGGCTCCGTTTATTCGCCAAGTCATTAGAATTTTGCGCGAAACCCTTTCCCGAGAACCCTTTGCAAAAGCGATCTCAGGAAGAGGAAGCTGCAGGCCAATCGAAAAACTTTTGGCAGCACCCAGGGATATCACCCCTTTCAATAGGACATCTTGTGATACCTTTCAATAGGATATCGCGATAGGAGTTCTGCCAACTACATTTCGCGAGTGAATAAGATTAGTTCACAGCAGCCGAACTGGCCATTCCCACTAAAACTGCAAAGTGGCAACAAGTTTGTCGAAACCCAGCAAGTCATGGGCAACATCTCTTGACCACGACGCACCTACCCGGACTTACTTTCCCTCTTTTTCGGAGTTCTTTCTCAAGTATGCCACTGAAGGTGCGAATGCCAACACAAGGAGTTCCGAACAGTCAACACTTCAGTATGCACAATGATCAAGAAACGGAAAAAAAAAACTAACCAATGGGTCCAACTTAAGATGAGCGCACGCGGCGCCGTTGCTAGACTGGCGCGGAATCCTTCGAAAACGATTCGACGGCTGCGTACCCTCCATCGCGAAAACAGCCCCCGACCCACCTGCCTATCTAGCCCTGGAAACACCAAAAAACCCAACAATGCCGAGTCAATGCGCGCGTCTTCAGCCAAGAAATCAGCGTTCTTGGGAACCCAAATCTAGCCGTACAAACCACTCGAGCCCGCAATGCTGGTACGAACAAAGCAAGAGCAAACAAACAAGTACGGGCGACGCCCCGTATCGTGGTAGATCTAGGACCCCAAGGCTCACCCAACCATTTGCCAGAGGAAAGAAGCGAAGAGGAAAAATGGGATTTCAAGAGAGATTTGGGAGCAAGAAGAGAAACGAACCCTTTTCGATTCTTTATGCGGTTTGAGTCATTGACGGGATTTCACGGGTGGGGGGATTCAAGAAAAGGCAATGCGGGCGGGGATGACTTTCCTTGCGGGACCAAAAACTACCGCACCACTACCAACCCTAACTGCAGAGCGAGGGCGAGGGAGAGGGAGAGGGAGAGGGAGAGGGAGAGAGGGAGAGAGGGAGAGCAGTTGCTACAGTGACAGCACTGCCGTACAAGAGTCAAAGTCAGTCCAAAGCCATGAAGAGAAAGAGAGGGAGAGGAGAGAGGAGAGGGACTCAAAATCTTGTTTTTTGAGGTGTCGTGTAATGTAATGGGAAAAGCTCACAAGTGGCTGTCCTTTTGGGGATAATAAAAAAGAAATTTACTTTCCAGTTGTTTTTCTTTGGCTTCTAAGAAAAGCAAATTTCTTCTTCTTTTTTTTTTTATCTCCCCTTTCTCTTTAATAAATAATCGGACTGGAGAAGGTCCTTAAAAGATTATAACTTCCGGGTACGGTGGAGGTATGATGGAGGGATCTCCCCATAAATTTTCTCCGTATAATGAAGGGATCTCCCTGTCGAGAAGAAAAAGATTGAAAGGAAATTTAGGGGGCCTTGAGTGGCGAAGATAAATCCCACGTCGGTTTTGGCTGGCTACAAACCGGTAAGTAGGTATGGTAGTCTCTCGCGCTTTGAATGACAAGGTCGAACCTTACTTCCTACACTGCTGCTGGCCTGTGCTTATGCACAATGCTTAATAATCGGCTTGCTGGCAGTGTACTCCTGGTTAACTAATTCCTTTTTCTTTATCTCCCCTTTTTCTTTAATAGCTATTTTACCTTCCCCAAGCTTTTTCCCTTTTTCTTTTCTTATTCTTGCGCTCGAATGAATACATAAGCCAAGCAATTAATAAACGGAATCCTGGTTAAAAATAATATTTGTCCCACTAAGGTGGTGTGACTTAGCAAAAAGTCTCTTGAAATGGGGACCTCCCGCTGTTCTCGTCGATTGTTGGGAAGAAAAAATCATATTTTTTTGGGCTTGAAGTGCGCTGAATAGCTCTCTGACTGCTAAATCTCTCGACACCTAATCCACAGCCATCCGTGCGAATTGTTGTCAAAATTAGTTCTCCAGTCTATTCCAAATGGTAGAGTAATCTTGCTACGCTAAGTAGAAATTTACTGGTGTTGGGCCAATTCAATTCCTTCTTTCGCTCCTCCGATTCAATTAGCTCCATTCTACTCGTCTAAATCGATTTCGAATGCGACTCAAAGTCGTACACTTAAAAAAAAAAAAGAAAAGGAAAGGGAGCACGAGAATGGATGAAGTTCACGATGTTCGGAATTAAAATGACCATCAGATTCATTTACCTCCAGCTAAAACAGTCGCAAGTTAAAAAAACAGTACTTTTAACATTTTTCTAGTAAGAAACGTTAAGTTAATCTCTTTACGGATCAATCGTAGTCTAGCATATATATTAAATGAAATTTGATTTGAGTACTCATAAGATCGTGTGTTTCAAACACTAGCTCGCGTACTTGAGCAAATCAGTCCCCTTCATTCTCATGCTAGATACTACTGATTGGTGACTAATGGCAAAACAGAAAATTGTAATTGGCATCCAGTTAAAACAATGACAACGTCAATTCTCGTTGTTTTTGGATGCAATGGGGGTTGTTGGCAATGTAAAACAATGAACATGTCAAGTTTGCACTAAGATCATAACCAATTGGTTTGACTAATGGTTATCCAATGATGAAATGAGAAGAAAATTATAATTATGCTAGATATCCGATTGGTGAGTTAAAACAGAAAAATGCATCCGGTTAAAACAATCAATTCTCGTTGTTTTTGGATGCAATGGGGGTTGTTGGCAATGTAAAACAATGAACATGTCAAGTTTGCACTAAGATCATAACCAATCCAGGTTAGTTTGCACTTAGGGAAGTGCCAGTTTGGTTATCCAATGATGACAATGAGAATTAGGCTAGTCATCGCATGTTGACATTGTCCCGTGTCAGGATCCCATCACCAAACCTAATGCATTTCATATAGGATTTCCATTACGTTAGGTGAAATGTGCGTGCTCGCAAATATGTTATCTCCGAAAGATTTGAAATTTCTTAGGAATATGTATCAGCTTCGCGGGATGAAAACCTGCAAAAAAATCTCTGCATCTAGGGTTATTCTATTCTGTATCTTCTCTTGATGTATGTCTTTGTGTGATATTGAAAGTCTGCAAATAGCCAATTAATCTTGATATGCGTCAAGCTTACTATATCTCTTACCATGCCTTTGTTAACAAGAAAAATTGAATGGCTCAAAACTCAATTTCAAATGGAAAAACAAACAGCTAAAAGAGATCGGATATATTTGGCCAATGCAGGTCTCGAACCTGCAACCTTCGCATTATTGGCACTACTCTCTAACCAAATGAGCTAATAGGCCTCCACGCCTGTGGAGGCCCTTAAGACATAATACCTTATGCTGATTATCTAAAAAGTTAATGGCTTATTCAATTGCATTGCACATGATAGCTGACATCAGAGCAACCAGGACCTGCGACCAGCAACTCCATTAATGAGATGGACAACAGCCCAACAAAACCAGCCACTATCGGTTTCTTTTCCTTTCTTAAGACTAAAGCAAAAGATCTTCAAATCGCAAACGCCGAAGAGCTTAAAAATCACTTCTGAGAGTTCACCAAATCCTAGGCAGTTGCTGCTGCAGGGAACTAGTTCGAGTCGGTGCCTCTATTTCCAGATGGGCACCATACTAGTTTCTGCAAGATCCCTGAAGAAAACCCCGAACCATCATGCTAGTTGGTAAGTCCAAGTAAAAACTAGTCGACCCCCTTGAGAGTTGCGACAGAAGAGTTGCCTGAATTAAGGAGAGGCAACATAAAAAGTGTTGCACCAACAACCGTGCTAAAAGCCGAGCGAGGTGAAACTCTAAAGCATTCATTAGAATAAGTATATTGACCAGGAGAGAGATCAAGAAATAACCGCTTTTACAAAAAACATAAATTTTTCGAATTACATCGATACTGTCTCTCACCAAAGCACTGTGAACGCTATACATTCCGTTCTCTTCATTAATTTGAGCTCTCCACTCTATAACTTAACAAGACTCAACTTGAGTATTGATGACTAGCTTCTGTTGGAAGCACAAAAGTGTTTCTCCAAATTGCAACAAGCTCGGCAAAGTTAGTGAAGTTTTGGAAACCTCTAATGTGAAAAGCAGTTGCATCCACGAGATAGCTGAAATAGCTGGCAAATCCAGAACCATTCTTGTGAAGGAGATCTCACGCCACCATCCACCATTACCACTGTTGCAGTCGTACTGTCGTAGAACAACTGCTGAAAACGGATAACCAGCAGCTAGTGGAAATAGACAGTTCTCAAGCAACAGTCAGCAAAGAGAGTTTATGGATTTGCACCTTTGGTTGCAACTGGCGTATTTCTTGCAGCCAGATATAGGAAAAGAAAGACTCTACAGAGACGGGTAAGCAACAAAGTGATTTGAAGAACTAATCATGAGAATTAAGAAAGTTCTAAAACGAATGACACTTTAAAGGGAAAGCAAGAAATGGAGTTGTTAGGATGAATAGTCAGTATTCTTGTACTAAGCCACCAATGTGATTTGAACTCTGCAACCAGATGAAGTATGGCTATATGGGTAAAGCAATCATTGCAACTTGCTCAATGAAGGTTAGACTAACTTTCTGAAGCATTTATTGTCAAAGAATTAGCAGTTCCCCGAAGGCTGTATAGCTAGAATCTTCACGGTGAACTTATTGTAAGAAGATCTAGATGAGTTGGGCGAGTGAAAACCACAAAGAGCTGGTGACTCCCTATAACCATACCCAATGTGGGCACCACACTTACGGCAGAGAAGTTTTGTCTTCAAGTGGTTACAACCCCAATAAAGCGGAAAACACGTAACTTCATCCACCTGGGTGAATCTGCTGAGATCAATCGAAGGAAAGGTAGTGAAACCTTTCTTCAAGTCTTTATCATATTCCGAACCCACTCCAGCAGCAATCCGATTGGAAGATGCCAAGTTCAGAGGATATCCACAGGAACCACAGCTGCAAGGCAAAGGAAGAACGTGAATTTTACCCAAGAATGGGCATCGAAGTACTTAAAACTCGACTGGCATGCTGCATCACAGAATTATAATTATAGCAAAGTACTAAAGATATATATATGCATGTAGATATACACGAGTGACCAAACCGATGCTAATGAGTTATTGTACAGCACAAGACCATTTCGGCGCTCTAGCCTCTAGCAACTCCTTGTATTGGTATTTTGTCACTGCATCAGTTCTGTACTAGTCTAGAAAAGAGAAACCATGCAACTAGAAGCACGAGTTGGAAAATCTAAATGATTTACCAGCCAAGAAGATTATAAGTATATGAGCTATGAGGAACAGTCGTTTTGACTACAGGGAAACTGAAGTTGCGGTATAAAGTAAATGCTGACGTATGCGCATGTTTAAGTAACTGAAACATGCAGGATTTGAAAGAAGAGGTGGTTACAAGCACAGTTTAATCAAGAAAAAGGGCCATGTAAGAGCTATAGGATGAGAATCTAACAGAATTTGGGTGCCTAAAACAACCACTATGAAAAACAGTAAAGAAACTAGAGGGAACTTGGATTTAGTCAGGAACCTTAAGATTCCAAAACTGAGGATGCAAAAACTTGGACTTGTAATTAAGGATGTTGCGGCAAGTGAAGCTGTAACTAGTCACTGCTAGGCTGCGCGAGGAAATGTTTTGCTTTGCCGAAACGTTGTTCCTCAACTTTGAGCCTCCACATTTTCATGGTCGAATGAGATGGAGGTAACGGACGTGTAAAATCACCGTGAACCATGGTAATCAGTTATACGTATAATGTAGCCATAAATCACAGTAATCGTACACATGGCCAACCGAACTTTTTGTTCAATAAGCACAGTCCGACAAATCTACACTTTCACCAGTAAAAAAGCACTTCCTTTCCTTTCTCCTTCCCTCGAAGGAGAACAAGGAAATGGGTCATTTAGAAGCCAGTGAAAGAACACTGCAAGAGCACCATTCCATCTGCCTCCATTCCCCAACTCCAAAAGACCCAAAAAAGATGGAATCTTTTTAATAACCAAAATCAGTCATACAAACTCGGCCTAGTAAGATCGATCAACCGGAAAAAGCCGACGCTTTCTAGCCTTAGCGATTGAGCTTTGACTCTGTTGCATAAGACTCAATCAAATAACCACACATCTCCGAAAAGGAAACGGCAACATGGAAAGGAGACATAAAAAGAAGCATGTAAATCCCGTCACGAAGTTCTTGTCCCAAACTCGCGTGACAAATGCAGCAACCATACAAAATCCCATCATCGTCCTCGACATCGAAGCCGCCGCCATCACAAGCAGCAACATAACCACGGAATCAATCATCAAGAAAACCATGACCCAGATAAGAGAGGGAGCACATCAAATAGACAAACAAGCGCCGAGACCACATTCTTTCCGGTATCGAAACCCAGTACCGGGGCCAAGCATCCAACAGTCTACCAACGCACTGCAGCCAGAGAAAGAGAGAGAGAGAGAGAGAGAGAGAGAGAGAGTACCAGTAAGAGACGTCGCTTTCCGACATGCTTCGAGTCGGTGATCCGAGAAAGACGGCGGATTTCGCTGAGGAAAAAATGATATCTTGGCGAGACTCGGAGTGATCGGAGGCCAATGAGATGGAGAGGCTTTCGGTTCTGGTCGGTGTTCTTTGGAGCCTTTTGTCCGTTCCGCGAGGTTGGACTTTTGCTGAAATTCTACCGGCGGAGAGAGAAGTTAAACAGCGTGGAAGGGACAAGACGGGGGCGGTGGACTTTTCAGCGAAGCGGTTGAGCCGTTGACATCGGAGGCAAAAACTTCAGTCAGAGCAATCGGGGGGTGGCTTCACGTCTCTGTTTCTTCCTTCGCCTTTGGCGTTTCTCTCTCTCTCCTTGGTGCGTGCCTTGTCCTTTTCTGAGATGATTTGGACTTTAGAGGCGTGGTTGACTTTTGAAAAGACGAGGAGAAGGACGAAAACAAAGGACAAGGGCAATCTATGCGGGGGGTTTGGTCCCCACGCCATCATGATCGGATTTCTCGAGCACCAATCTCGTCCGTCGATGGTCGCACGTTGTAAAGCACAGCCTCATCCACGAATCTTGACCGCGGACTGTCTTGTGAACTTAGGGTGATCGTTTACGAGCGGTCTGATTTTTACCCAAGAATCGAAAAGGGGACCGGGGCCCTCTAGAACGGGTGACGTATTCAGTTTTTCTTTTTTTAATTTGTCATTAATGTTCAAGATAAAATTGAAAATCTTCTTGATAATTAAGAAATTTATACAATCAATGAGTTACTTATAATATCATAGATTTCACATAATTTTTTTTTAATTTGGGCCAAATTTTGATTGAAATGAGCAACTATTAGTGATTAGAGCATTTCTCCTCTAAGTGGGTTTATGCACAAGAACTCAATAGCTATTGTGGAATTGGTTCCTCTCCAGCTTTGAAGGGTTTTCTTTTGCGAAATGAAAGATAGATTAGGATTATTTTTTTAACAGGTTTTTAAGAAATAAGAAAAAATCCGATCATGTCCAAATGATCTGAGTGGACTGTTCCACACTTGAAATCAGAAACCAAATCAAACTTCATTGATTCTATTATTATGAAATCGAGAAAAGGACTGGTGCCCCTAAGAGTCATCTAGAACCGGCCGATCCGATCAAAGTGATTCTCAGTTCGGACGATTTCTTTTGCTTATCCCTACTCTGAACAGACAGAAGAATTCGATACTGCTATCTTTGAAACGATGGTCATATAGAGATCATGGCAAATTGTGTTCTTCTAATGATTTTCTTCCAAAATTTCTTGAAAGAAAGAAAAAGTTCAAATCACGGCAAATCTAGAGGTTCGACCATTCTTATCAAAATATTCTTTTAAGTGCAAGATGATCGACCTAGCATCTTCCATAGTTTCTTACTTCATCTGCAATTCATTGTTCATTGAAGCAAGCATGTGTGACCTAACTTTTAGGTCATCATCATGCCACTTATCATAAGTCACGCGCTCCTCTGGGGTCCCGCCCTCAGGAAAGGAGTTTAACATCTTTTGATCAAGCACATACCCGATTTTCTCCGAATTGAGAACAATTCTCAAATTCCTCACCCAGTCAGTGAAATTGGATCCAGTCAAACAATTCTTATCAAGTATAGAAGCGAGTGGGTTTGTGGTCACCATTTTAGAGTAATAATATATCTGTGCAGAAAATAAATTGTTAACCGTCGTCTTTCAAAATAACCATTTAATTTTGGCTTTTAAATGAAATAGTGCCTCCTACTAAATTTTTCGAATCCCATACTCCTTAAAATGGAAAAACAGTAATCTTTGTTGGGTAAACATTACTAGTGGGGATTGGAGTCTTACTAGCCCATAGCCCACCTCACCTGACAGTTATTGGTGTTCTATGAACTTAGTGAGTGAACCAACTTGTTTAACGTATCATATGCGAGTCCCAATCATAACTCCGGCCTTTAGACCATGAAAGTCTCACTTGACAATTATCGATATCATGATCATAGTTAAGTCTAACCCATCATCTCATGCAAGTATTGAAAACACAAATGATCCCCTCACCTGATAGTTATTAGAAATTGTTCGGCTTCAACCCCACAACATCATATGCATAATGGAGTGATCCAATATTATAAATGGCAATTGACCCCTTATGTATCCATAGCTGGTCAATCAACTACTATAAAATTGGACCAAACCACAACGATGGAGGACCATGAGTCCGAAACCCGTTTCGACTTAATATAATTAATAAGGAGGTTTGGGTCATTATTAATGGTCTCACTTTGCACATTAACCGGTTTAACATGCATAACAAATGAATAAATAAATAGATATCATATGCATAAAAATCTATCCTACGTGGTGATCATGGAATTATGGATCAATGGGTCTCGAGCCAATGAGCCCCATTTAGCCATTTTAATGTTTTAATAATAGAGTCCCACTCTTCAGTTCTTCTTAGATCCTTGAACTCTTCACGGACCAGGCCTATAGAGCTCTCTGGCTTAATGGCTCCTCCTCATGTAATGTTTACATCAACAATTAATAATACTAAACTATACTAAAAAAAAATATTACATGGAAATAAAAAGAAGGAAGTAGCCTCCATTTAATAATTACAACCCCAAAAATACATGTAATCATCATACATTCATCCATACATCAATCAAATTGATTAGGGGTTTTTTCCATGATCACCACCCTTCCTTGCGAGCCATAAATTCTAAATTTAAAGTTTTGGAAGGCACAAAAAAAATTCTGTACTAAATCAAATTCATGGCCGAGCAACATAAGCCACGTTAAGAAATCAAAATCGGTGAAACAAATTTCACGTGCGTGATTCCAAGTGACGGTAGCGTTGTCGCCTCTAGATTCATAGTTGCGAATCATTTTGCAGAAGACAAAAATAAAAGAAAATAAGGTACGGTTTTTTATTCAAAATTGATTTAGTTCCGATTTTTGCTCAGTTGATCAAATTTATCATATAAATTAATCAACTTTTATAGGCCGCTCAAGAGCAAGCAATTCTCTCAACAAAGTAAATTGGCCATTGGATCGCAAAAAAAAATATATGAACCAAAATCAATTAAACGCACGAGAACGCCTAAGGATTGGCTCTGATACCACTGTTGGCTTTCTACGGAACATGCATAGTTAAAATTAAATATAAACGCAGCGGAAAAATATAACCACACATATATCTCCAAAGGCATTGTTCGTGCGTTTCAATCAAAAATCGGAAGACCACAGGGGGTTAATCGGATTACCTCTCGTAACGTGCCCAAAACGATTTCGATTCGGATGTTCTTCAGTTCGAGTCCCACAATCGTCGGACCTCTAGATCAGATACACCACCAATCGCACGACGAACAGAAGGAAGAATTTGCGGATAATCACCAATAGAATTGTGCTAGCAATCTTGTGGCGACAATTCCCCGCACTCTTGATATTTGAGTCACGGCGTTGGAAGAGAGAAAACGTATTTTCTTGACTCTCACGAATACATCTTGCACTCTTACTTGCATTGTTTCTTTAAATTAAAACACACACGATCAGCAAGGAGCTGATCGTGTGCTGCACACGGTCAACATTTGTTGACAGTGTACACTTTTAATTAATTTAATTTTGTAAAATTAAGAGTGCAAGATCATTTGGCACATTAATATGTGTCCACTTTAGATTTGCGTGTGCATCATATGCACGCACGTTCATGACTGAAAATAAAATGAAATTAAATAACATTTAATTTAATTGCAATCTCACTAATCGATTGCTATAATTGCAAACATATTTGCAATATTGCATTCTCCGTACAACGTTATTCTAAATTAATTATGGTGTGCGACATCCCTAGGTTCATCACTGATTTGGTAGTAGGACTTGCACTAACACGTTAATACTCTCAAGAGAATTGATTGTCCCGATCAACCTCTAGGTCCTACAAGCCATAATTGACATCTAGCAATATGTCATGACTATCCAGACAGTGTAAATGTTTTAAGAACATAATAAACCCGTCGCTTTTGGTTACGATGTAATTCAATCCCTCTGCCTTACTATGTCCTAATCAAATAAAGATCATGGAATATTTGTCAAGTCACCAATTCGATCATATGCACAAATCTAATTGACATGCATTTTATATGAGACATGAACAGTTCATTCTCTATTACAACCCCGACCGAGGATTTTAATACAATGTCAAGATTAGATTGCATAGGACATCATTATTGTACCTTGAGTATAACAAGAAGACAGATTCCATTTTGCGCACATGTGTAACTTCGTATGTGAACGAACTATGGCCATCAAGTACAGAGACGGATCAATGAACCAGCAATATGTGCACCTGTGAACCATAGCCATCCAACACACAAGTCAACACTATGCCTCAGGTCTAAGAATTATTTACACAAGACCAAAGCATGAACAATTAGGCATACATAATGCTAATCGATATATGCATGTCACGTTCAGTGAACTTGTTTGGTACAAGCACCTGTGTTCTAACTCACGTATCACAATATTCAATAACTTATGACTCGTCATTCCCTTAAGTATCTAATACTTATTGGTGAAGTTACGAACACACCGGTCTCCACAAGATCATTAATATCCACTCAATGATCCATCGACCTAGAACAATTTAAAGATTCAGTCTAACTGAAAACCTGTCACATATATTCCTAATGTCTCAAGAATAGGTCCACTCACAACTGATTTTATGGAATCATTCATATATTTAAATAATTGGACAAATGAATGAATACTTCCTTGCCATTAAATAAATAATTAATTTGAAAATACAACTTAAATCCCTAACATGTAACTATTACATAACAACTTTAGGGCATATATCTAACAGATTCCTCGTGATAGACAAGACAACTCCGACTCTTTGCGATAATAATTCTTCGACCACGGCGCAGCAGTATTCTAACGATCATGTAGCTAGGACAAGATGCTCACCATTAACAATGGTGGGTAGAAAGACCAAAGAGAACTTTAAATTCGCATAAGAAAATTTTGGGATGAGTACATCGAAAGTCCTAAAATTTATTACGAAAGTATAATTAAATTCTAAAACTTACAAAAAGTGCAATAAAGTCATTTTGCTTACTCTATCCAACTTAGCTAACGAAAAATGCTGACATGACCTTTTTTTAAATATTTTGTCTCTTTTACGTGGCGATAACGTGGTTAAAACATTAATATTGAGCTAAAACAATGTCATTTTGGTCCATATTTGATCGCTTGGTTAACAAACCATGGTTAGCAATAATCAAGGCCTCATCGTCTGGTTTCAACTATCCTTTTTTAAAATTTAGGTTCCTTTTAATTTTATTAAAATAAAATTTATATAAAAGATCGTATTTGGACCAAAATGACGTCGTTTTGTCTTATATTTCTTGTTTTAGCCACGTCATCACCATGTAGGAGAGAGAAAATATTAAAAAAAATCACATCAGCATTTTTCGTTGATCCAGTTGGATGAAATTAAGGGAATGACTCGATTGCATTTTTTGCAATTTATAGTACTCAATTGCACTTTTATGACAAATTTTAGTACTTTTAGTTCATTTATCATGAATTTTTCTTCTTTTTCACTTAATCGAGCTGAGCTAATCATGGTTCGTATGCTATCGAGATGGTTAATTAAGTTATTGAAGGCATACTCTTACTTGGTTTGTATCTCACTTGATCATGGATTCAAATTTCTAAATTACATTTTTGATCTTACAATATTCAGATTCATCTGTGGCTAGTATAAAAATCACCTCGATCTTACTCCAACTTGCATCCCGTTGCGCAATTATGACAAGCTCGCTTAACACGAGTGGTGATTATGGCTCCAACTGAAACATCTTCGTCAGTAATGGTTGTCGAATAAAAAAAAAATGGAAAATGATAGTGATGGTTCATAAACCTTAGCCTAATGTGCAATATTATATTTTAAATTTTAATTTATTTAATGCAGCCCTTGAATTATTCCTAAATGTTGAATCTGGTCCCTAGATTTTCAATTTGCTCAATCTAGTCCCTCAGCTATTCATAAAATGTTTAATTTCACCTTTCAGTACTATTTACAAGTTTTATAATTACACTATTGTCCATATATTAAAATGTATTTTCATTTCAATCCATTATCTTAATCAACAAAACAAATTTGATATTTTTATTTCTCTTATTAGTACGATAGTTCCATTTAAGAATATTGTAACTCATTATCTCTATAATAGGAAAAATAGAACCTCATCTAGAGCAGTATCAGGTTGATATTCTTATTATTTTATTTTTTAATTAATAGATTTAACCAAAAATTAAGAAACCATAGAACACAAGAATTTAAAAATTTTATCAATATAAAAAAGTAGGAACTAAATAAAGGTTATTTTGATGATAATGATCTATAGATATGTATACATTCTTCTATATCCTTATGAAAACATTTATTTTTATACTGCGTTTGATAGTCTGGATTCGGATCGGGATATGATAGAATAAAGGGGATTTGAAATCCTCCAAATATCCTTCACATTTTAGAAATATCCTATCAAATGTTTGGTGTAACCTAAAATAATATTTGAAATCTTTAAAAAGCACAACTTAAGAGAGAATTGAAAATCTTTTAAAATCCTTCTTCTTTAAAATCTTTTAATATCCCATCTCTAATGGGCTCCTCATGTAACTCTAACTTTCTTAACCACTATCGTCAACAAGCACTCTCTCAACCTCGGGAGTTTAACGACTTTCATCAGAGGTGACCTCTTCCATTAAGCAAAATTCCGAAAATCTGGCGTTTCATCAAACACTTGATGAATGCTTACTTCAGAGTCAACCAAGAGAGCTCGTGGAACAATGAATGTCGAGAATGAGCAATCAAAGGTAAAGTAAAGAGAGGAACCGAGAGATGATTCAATGATGATGGAAAAGCTTGAAAACCGACTTCGAAAGAGAGGGAGCCATGGATGAGATGGTGAGCCTTAGCCTTCCAAGTGAGCCATGAGCAAGCGAGGATACTCAAGAACGTGAGGAGCCGTCACGGTGGACAGTAGAGTGGTGATGGGTGCCGCCGGTTAGAAATGCAAGGACGGTCAATCTCGTATGAGATAAGGTTTTCCTGGTGAGTGGAATTGTTAAACTAATTTTTAAAAGGGTGGCGTTTTTTTCATTCCTCTCTTGACTCTCACACTCCACTCCCTTTTACATTATATTGACCATATTACCCTTGCTAAGAGTCAAAAGTGGGGTCCATTTGGGATTTTTTTATCTATTTTTTTTCTTCCACTTTCCTTTTTCTTCTTAGTGATTTTGATTAGGGAACAGGGATGTAAAGATGATACCGTCTCCTACAATGATTCCTTGATGAGAGTATTGAACTCTTTATCATCCTGAATGACTAGCTACAGATGCATCAAGATTATCCTCTTTCTCGCGTTGCTCGTGGGCTCAAGCAGCTTGATCATTCTGTTTCGACGCTTGAAAATCATCGTGAGAATGAAAGGATTGCCGGAAAGAATTATAAGCCCTCTCTACACTGGTAAAAATTGGAGTGATCATGATTAGTGTGTTAATCCTTGTCCTGCGATGGTGGTTCAACACCAAGGCCAAGCTCTACAAGAAAGTCTCCCTCTCCTACTTATTCCTCACTAATAATCTAAACTATATGGTGGAAAAGGCGAAATTGATGAACCTCAAGCATGCGAGGCATGTGAAAAAGGTGTGGCAGTACGAGGCGAACTATGTGGCCGCGGAGTAGAGCAAGGTCTTCTCGTCGCTGCTAGAGGCGGCGGCTGAGGGACGATCGCCAAAGGTGGCAAGGATGTGTTTTCAGAGTTCGACACAACGTTTAAGGAGAAGTACTGGAAACAGATGTCGTGGACTATGGAAGACTAGAAGCTGAGGATGAGATCAAGAGCTATCCCTCGTGTTGGCATCGGGGTGGTTCTCCCGGACATGCCAAGGGTTTTTGAGGGGGGATGGCAAGGAAGAGAGGAAGTTCGTGAGGTTTTGTAAAGACCGCGCGCATATTGGTCTGCATGAAGGTCTTGGAGGAGGAAGATGAAGACGCACGGACGGTACGAATCAACACAAGCGAGAACAAGAAGAAGAAGGGGAAGAAAAAAATAAAAATAAATAAAAAGAAAAGACCTCAAATGGGCCCCATATTTGACTCTTTGAGATACATCATTCTAAGGAGGAAAAAATGAGGGGTAATATGGTCAGTATACTGTAAAATGGAGTGTTTGAACCAACCGTCGAGTGAAAAAAGCGCTATCCTCTTAAAAATTTTATATCCAATTCAGGTTTATCCCACTCCCTAAGTTAGATTTCTTATTCGGCATTTTATTCGATTTGAAGAATTTCACCAAACACCAAATATGATAATTTCATATCATATATGGAGTCAAATTAGGCTTTACTAAACACAGCCTTAGAAATAATCGAGAGACTAAGGTCGTGAATGGCAATTTATGGCCTATTTCTATTCCTTATAAGAGTTTCTGAACCAAAATACGCATATAAGAACGACATAAAATTTCTACCTCCTAGATGGCTGGCGGGTGAGCGTCGGTGGGAGACGGATGGCAGGCAGTGAGCGACAGGAGGCAGGCGACAGGCTACGGCAAATGACGGTGGGAGGCGACTGGCGTTGGGTGGTGACGGAGGACAGCAAACGTTGACCGGTGGCAGCGGAGGAAGGCGAATGGCGATCGACGACGGACGGTGACAGGAGGTGGCCGACGGCCGGCAGCGGGAGGTGGATGGCGACGGTGGGCGGGCAGGCGGGTAGTAGCGAGGGCGAATGATGAGAAGAATTTTTATTTCTCATTTTTGTTCCAGAAATAAAGAGTAGAAAAAATTTTCTTCTCATTTTTGTTCCAATTTTATTTCTAAAATCAAAATTTGTTCCAGAAATAAAATAATGAAATTGCGTTACCAAACGTTTTTCCTATTTCAATAAATAGAGGATTAGTATGCTTATCATGCATACCCTAAATTGAATAAATTAAAAATTTAGAAACTAGATTGAAATTTAATAACAGTTGAAACATTATCTCAAATAAGTTGGAAGTACAAGGTAACGTTACAAGTTGGGCCAAATTTCAGAAAGTATTTGCATCATTTCAGGGAAAGAAAACTCTGGTCGGGTGCGAACCGAGCGGAGGCGACTATCCGAAGTGGACAAACTCGAAAGCGGCGGTCTAGTCCGCCGCTGAACCCGTCGATACGAAAGAGGAGAACCCTGAAGCTCAACCCCGTCCGTCGCCGGACTCCGTCGTGCGCCCGCCGCTCCGCCGAATCGGGTACCCTTCTCCTCCTCCTCCTCCTCCTCCTCCTCCTATGCATCTGCGCGCATCCTTAGAGCCACAATTCGTCTCCGTCGCTGTATCTTTTCGGGACGGTGTCTGCGGTTGAATTCCGATGTTTCGTTCTGTATCTCGGCTTCCGGCTACGCTTCCGATAGCGTATTCCGAGCAGTCTCTGGTCGGTAGGCGCCGATGGCGATGAGCCGGAATGCGCTCGATTAGGGTTCTTCTCCAAATTCGCGCCTTTTATTACATTATCGAGCTTTGTTCGTTTGAACCGTTCGCTTCTTCAATACGGCGATACCCTCTTAGTCTTTTGCTCGCTGTCTCAAAGCAGGAGGGGTCTCGATAAAGTACCTCGAGTTTTTCGAGCGCCGAGGAGTTTCCGAAAGTTGGGATGCCATCATGATTCATCTGTCTCTCTCGAAACCTGATGCTAATGATAAAGGAGATAGTGCCTCTGCCGAGGCGATTGTCGCTCTCTTGCATCGGTTGGGAACTGCCATCTGGTCGGTAATTGGGTCTTCCGGAGCTAAATCTGAGGCTCGACTATGGCTTTGCAAAAGTGTATCACTGATGACGCCGTTGTCTCCCCGTGATCAGCGAGATCTATTCCGGAACATGCTGAGGTCTAAGTCAGCTAATCTGGAGTTGGCATCGCAACTCTTGCAAATGTTATTCGAGAAGAGGCCGCGCCTGGCAGCCTCAATCCTAGCCAAGAGAAGCCACATGGTGGAGAAATTTTTTCAAGGTAAATATCGATGAGCAGCTTTGGGCATTGTACTGTGGGAAGAGAGCTGCTTATGTGTTCCTAGAAAGAAAAGGGTCACTACTTTTGGCAAAGATAATAAAAACGAATAAATTTGAAGTTCTCTGGCGGATAATTTACCTGGCCATCCATTATTGCAATTTTCTGACGAGACGAATGCTTGTCATGTGGCATACCAGTCTGTCAATTGGCAATAAGTTAAGGTAGAGCTTATATTCAATGTTGTTTGGTTGAAAATGATTTTCACATCTATGACGGACAATGCAGGAAATCCGAGGCGTATATTAAAGTGGTTTTCTAACTCCGATGCTGGTGGTGGGTCAGATCATAAAAAAGGAGCAAAGGCCTTGTCTCAATTTGCTTTCATTAATCGTGATATTTGTTGGGAAGAACTCGAGTGGAAGGGAAAGCATGGTCAGTCACCTGCAATGGTTGCTACCAAGCCGCATTACTTTCTTGATTTGGATGTTTTGAGGACGGTTGAGAACTTTGTTGAATATGTGCCTGACTTTTGGTCCTCCGGTGAGTTTGCTGAGTCGCTGAAAGATGGTGAGATTTTGTCTCTGGACACAAAATATTTTGTCGAACTTTTCATTGATTTGATGTATAAGGATGACTCAAGAGATGTATGGGAAGCTGTAGATGATTTTCTCATGGACGCGTCATTCTCCTCTCTATGTAACCACCTCCTCATTTCTCTCCAAGAGAGTGAACTCCTCATTTTCCTGAAATCGCTTAGCAAATCTTTCAGCTCGCCTGTAGAAAATATGGAACTTGGCAACTCGTCCTGCTGGTTAGAAATTGTCCTCTCCAAGTGCAAAGATTTTGCATCTATTGATCAGTTGCTCCTGTTAAACGTGGTTGTTAATCAAGGTCGCCAGCTTCTGCGCCTCATGCAAGATGAAGAGTGTCAGGAGGAAAAGGAAAAGGTGCAAGATATAGTATCGCAGATTTTCAATGCCTCAAGCAGTTCCAGCGGCTTTGCTGCAATCCTGGAGGGGTGCCTTGGCATGCGGACCCTTGATGTGGTGAAACTGTTGGGACTTCACTCTTGGGTTATTCATTATGTACTTTCCAAAGAATGTCAGACCTTGGAGTCATGGGAGTCTTTGTTTATAATTAATGGGATTACTTTTAGGAAATCTGGTACATATCCAATCCTGGATCATGATGGAATAAAACAGGAAGAAAATCGGTCTAAGTTGGATAATAAATCACCAGGTGCTATTTATTCTAAGAAGAAGGAGAAAAGGAGAAAGAAAAGGAGGAGGACTGTTGGCTTCAATGATGATGGCAGTGATGATGATGATCTTTTTTTGCGGGCTGATGGGCTGGACGTGCAATCTCGGACCAGAAGTTGGCTGCTGTCCACAGACGGTTTTTCCACACCATGGACCATGGTAAGTGCGATAGCATATTTGTTCTGGCACTTCTTTTTCTGTGTTTGGTATCTTTGCTATCCTGTTTTGCTATGCACTTTCTTGGTGTGGGTAGCCTGTTGGTTCGACCTGAAAAACCATTGGCTATTTCAGCATCGTGAGCTGGACTCCTAATTTCAAAAAAATTGGAACAAAATTTTTGTTAGGTTCTGGTTGAAGGTTTTCTTTTAGCCCCAGAGCAGAACTGATTCAAGAAGTAGAAGTTAGAAAATTTTGTCAGCCTCATCATCATATGATCAATGGTCCATTGTGAGGTTGCTTTGCATTTGAGATTTCGCTTTTTGAGCATTTTTTTTGGGCCAGATGCCTTTGAACATCGACTTCATAAAAGTTGTAATCTATATTACATTGATTTTCACATGTTTGGAAGTCAATGCCCCTTCAGATCCATGGCTCTAGTTATTCATCACTGCTCTAACAAGCATATATGCATGAAGATAGATTTTCGCAAGGACTTTGAACAAGATTTTGACTTGATATTGGATAAGTGGGATGTTTTGGAGCTCTCTATAATCTCTAATTTTCGAAGTGTTTAAGCCAAGGCTTATCCCCAGCTATTCAGCTAGCTTGGTGTGGCCTGTTTGGATTTCTGAATGGATGAAAACAGGGGTTCTGCTTCTATTTTTGGACCTGGATGCTTTTTTTGTTTTTGGAACCTCTGATCGATTAGTGATATTTAAGCTGCAATATCGCACTTTTTTTAGGGGATTGTCCTTTTTTGCTTAACCACTAGGAGCTCCAGGACATTTTTACTGCAGATAGATGAGACGGTCACTAATTGAATTTGTACGTTCTGATCTGTGATGGTCTTTTAGCCAGACTTGCCAGAGCACCTTGCGAAGCACTGCTTCTCTGTATGGATGAAGTGGGTTTTCACAAAACAAACAGATGCAGCCTAACATGTTTGGTCCAACATTAGTGGTTCTGTCACAGGTAATTTCTGTACTTTCTTGTGTGAAAAAGTTCTTCAGGCCGTCTGAAAAAGTTGCTATTAATTGAATTGCTGAGAAGAGAAAGTAGATATGCATGTTTCTTGTTGCAATTAAAATTTAATCAATCTAAGTCATTGGATAGGTTGATCAAATTTGCTAAGAGGAGAAAGTAGACATTCAGGTTTCCTATGCATGCCAAGCAGTCCTACATGTGCAGGAAGGGCAATTATAAATAAAATCGGTGGAAATAACTCTAGATTGATTTGAACATGCAGGTTGCTCCAAAACTATGGTTTTATCCTCATCGAATATTCCGAGTTCCTATTCTTCTGATGAACAGGTATCAGATTATGCATTCCACTGATGATTTTCCTTATTAATATCATGCGTTGTTATGTGAATGTTTATTGTTTATTTGGTTTATGGCCCTGTGGCTGCCAGGTGCACCAGCAAGCGGTTAACAAAACTTATTTTCTTCAAAAACCTTGCCCTGCATCCCTTGGAGCCTAATAGTTTGGATTGGGGGTTTCATTTAAACACAATCTGATTGAAGCTCTTCTCAGAATGGTGCCGTCACTGAGCTTGGTCATATTTGGAAGATAGGATGTAGTTTACAACTGCACGATTGGCCCAACAACACACTGTTTGAAGTAGTTCATTGGAATGTATTTGGGAGGTGGACATGGTGCCGAATTTTTTTTAAGGTCCATGTTGTGTAGATTCTTGTAGCCTAGGGTAAAGAACAAGGTAATGTTTTGGTTTTCTTCAGTGGATACTAAGCTGAAGTCTGACTTCCAAGCGTCCCATGTGTAGTTTACCACTTGATTTTTGGGTCATGACCATCAATAGCCACAGATGTCTGTACGAAGCTGTCTGGAAGAACGGCACTGCTTTTGGATCGGGTTCTTTGGCTCAGGTTGAATCTAGGTCGCGTGGAATGTTATGGACTGATTGCCCAAATCTGCCCAGTTCGCCCAAGGCTTGATGTGGACAAGAAATTCTCAAGAAGGCCTGGTCGGCAAAAGCAGAGCGAGCAGCCATGTGCTTGGGTTCGTCGCACGATATCCCTAGCTTGGAGAAGTGATATTTCAGAGACTCTGTTCACGAGCTCTGTAACTTTAAACTACTTTAATCAGCGTGCAGGGTCGAAAGAGCATAGTAAGTGTAGAATATGCACATCTTTTGTTTTCGCTTGGGACCATGTAGAGTATGTTGTATCTGTGATTGACCTCGGTTGAATTCGTTCCCCAATTGGGTCAATCATCCGAACCTTCGTGATATGCTAGCTTGACAACACCATTTAGCTATTGCCAACGATTCGTGTATCAGGCAGCGATCTGTCTTAACAATTACGACATAGTCAGGGCGGGAGTGATGTGTTGCCATGGTTGTTGAAGCTATTTTGACTCCCTGTGGTGGTGACGGCCATCTAGTGGTGATCGAATTGGGCGTTATCGATCGGTATTATCAAATCGAGCATGAATTTTTTTATTATCAAGATTGCCTCCAGAAAATTACAAGCCGTCTAGAGAAGATGAACAATTACTCTTAATTTTGTTATACGATTAATTTTAATTTCTTTTCTAGATCCTCATATTTCCCAAATCAGATGCTTTTAACGAGAAAAAACGAGCCTCATATTTCTCAAATCAGACGCTTTTAACGAGAAAAACGCGCCACAGAGCTCATGGTGCCACCTGCTATGGCGACCGAACGGTGGCTATGGTTGTGAAGATCGGTAGTCAGTTTAGAGTCGCCACCAATCGACAAATATCCAAAAATTATATTTTTTCAGGGAGCTTAAGCTTATGAACGAAATGCACCAAATTTTACGTGAAAAATCGAGGGCAAGCTTGTCAAATGCAAAAGGAGACAAATCATATTTTATTGACCAAGACAAGATCCTACATTACACAGCCAGGTGACGAGGTGGTCATCATATACGAGAGAGAGAGGGACCAAACCGAGAAAACTAACGTTTGAAACCCTAATAATTTCCCCCGCTCTCCCAAGAAAACGAAATCTTCTTCTTCTTCTCCTCCTCCTTCTCCAATTCGTTTCGCCCGTCAGAACTCTTCCCATCTCCCCGCATCGACTCGATCGAAGCCTCCTCCTAACCAGCTCAATTCCCATTGTTTTGCTCTCTCTTTGCTCAGTCCCGCCCACACGGCCGATGGAACAACATCCCGAATTCGTCTCTCTGTTCGCGGGCGAATTCGTTCGGCGAAGCTGAATTCAAGAACTCATCTGGGCTTCTTGTTTTTGTTGCTGTTGCTTGGTTTCAAGTTCGAGCCTTGCTTGAGGTGGGATTCGAATCAGTGTAAAGCTTTTCAGCTGTTTCAGAGACTAAGTTTGGGTAGAGAGAGAGAGAGAGAGAGAGAGAGAGAGAGAGAGAGAGAGGTTTTGAATTCTTCCTGTTACTGTGATCTGTAGAAGAATAAGCGGCGTGCCGGGTTGTTGCTAAAGGTACGAACTTTTTTTCGCTTTAGTGGAGTCGAATTCTTGGGTTTTGATTCCTTGAAGTTTCTCTTTGCGGTAGCCGTGCTCTTTTTGGAGTCCCTGTCGTCATGGAACTATGGACTTGCTCCGGGCTTTAGATGCGAGTGTTTTCTTGGGCAAAAAGGGTCTGTTGGGTAGATAATGGTCTTCTGTGCCATTGCTGATTGGAGTTCGAGAATGCTCGTCGGAGTTTCTTTCCTTATACTTGGACGCGCGTGAGGTTTCAATTCCGATATCGCCTAATCTTTGCCTCAAAACTCGTAACAGAGTGGACGTGTCAAGAGTGCCATGTTTGTCTAGATCCATAATCGCAGTTTCAGCTTAGTTATGATTTTCCAGAGGGTTATTAATAGATTGGCGGGTTTATCGGTGAATATGCGCTTTTCTTCATTCTGATAGTGTGCCATTTTAGCACATTAAGGAAACTCATATATGCTATTGTAAGGGTTGCTTGCTAGTTGCTACACATTATTGTAACATGGTTGGCACCATACATCAAGTAATTCTTCTTAAGTACTCGGGAAACTTTGCTGCTTAAAACTATCCCTAAAATTTTCAAAGATTGCATAGATAGCAAAACTAGCGATTTTTGCTTTGGTCTAACAATCGCTTTATTAAGTGTTCATGATTGGTTGAATTTTGCTCCTTGAAATGCATATACAGTGCATTGTGGTTGTTGTCTACCAAGAGCATTAATACTATGCTCAAATCAGTCTTAGGGCCCAAGCTTGTGACGTCATCAATAAATTGGATCTATAAGCATGTTCTTGCATTGTTTTCATCTATGATTTACTTGTTGGTATTATGGCGTTGATATTGCGTAGTTCTGGCTTTGAGTCTCTCTCTCACATACCCGTCAGTTAGAACCAAAAGTAGAAAAGAGAAATATAATAATTGCATCTAAAAAGGCGCTCCCTAGTATGCAAATCTTATTCAGTTGGGTATTTTTTCAAACATTCATAAAATCGTCATCAATGCGCAAATTTGTCATGGGGCTCATCTTTGAAATAAGACTTGGATCTTGAGTTTGAAGTAATCCAGAGTTGATTTATTTGGTTGTTTATCCTTTATTTGGATCTTGAGTCTGCCTCCTGATCTAGTTACCCATGCCAAAAAGGGAAACCAAAGGTAGAAATGTATCTATTACGGCCTGTGGCCACCACCCTAATAAGCAAATTGGATGCATCAGGGTGTTACTTCTAAAGGGCTAAGCATGAGGCTTGAATATACAACTCTCAATTGAACTTTCATTTATAATTGGTTTATCTAGGGTCCATTAATGAGGCTTGAACCTGTTTTTTCAGTCCATCTCCAACATCCCAATTGTCTGAAGTTGAAAAAAGGAGAAATACAAATAGGGAAATGTCTATATGATGCTATGTTGGCTCACAAAGATGAATCTAATTGACTCGTTATGTAACTATATGAGAATGCGGAACCATTGCAGACGAGCCAATATAGCAATTCAACACCTTAGAAAGAGACTAGCTATGTGAGTTGGCAACATGTCAGTTATAGAGAACTATGTTACCTCCTCGTGGATTTGTGTAGTTCAGTTATTAATGATGTACTTGTTGTCCCTTACTAATAACCTTATATCGGTAAGAGAAAAGCATCCTAAAATTGATGGAGTTCCATTGTACTTCACATAACAATCAGATATTCTAACCTCGTTATTTGTTATTTTGTATTTTTCAGTTAATGTCCACATCATTAGAAGAGCTGTGCTAGTCATGAATGACGATTTTATACTGTCTCTGCTATTAATCTAAATTGTCATAGTACTTCCTGTTTGATAAATTTCCCCAGCATTTCTCACATTCTTAGATTGCTGGAACTTTGTGTACTTAATTTATCCAGTTTAAGTAAGCTCTTGCTAAAAGACCAAATAGCATGTTCATATGGAACCTTGAGCTTTTAGAAAAGAATATTTTCGTTATATATTATGCCTGTTCCTGTTTTGTGTGTTTAGTCCATACTATGGCAGTTTTTTTTCCATAATCTAGTCCCGCAGTACTTTTCATATGAGAAAACTCTTCAGACTTCTACCATTTTCCTACGTTCCGTTAGTGGGGTAACTCCCATGAGGGCTTTCCGAAGGGTATCTCCGCGAGTCATGGTATTTGATGTATCATATCTCTGTCTTCAGTACTGTTGTTATTGTACAATAGGAGTTTCTTGTGTAATTATGTGGTTCTTGTTGTTTATAGTATCCACCATATCTACTTATGTTGATTGATCATTTTGGAATTCAAGATCAACTTATAAATATTTCATATTTGGTTTTATAATTTGAGATCAACTCAGTAATTTATTATAAAAATTTCTGACATCTTCAAGCATGGTTTAATATGGCAATGTACGTACACCTGGAAGCTCTTTAATTTCCCAATTTTGCTAAATCATCTCAGTTTGTTTGTATTTGTTTTAATTAATCAATACTTTGATTGATCTAGGCATCTGTCCGTAGTTTGTGGTTTTGCTCTGCTTCATATGATTAGATCTGTTTGAATATTTGATCTCTGTATAAAATCTGTGGTTTTGCCAGATTTTGTACTAGATCATTTATGTAGTGCTTAAATTAGTCCAAATTTTTTTTAGTCGAATTTCTTGTTGGATCATTAAAATTTATCGCAACAAAGAGAAACAAAAACAATGCGTCCCTTGGTTTTCATTTCCTCCATATTTCAATTAAAGTGGTGCCCCTTAACTTCTGGTTTTCCATACCTCCCACTTGTTATAGTTTTTCTTGATGAATACGTGATCCGTGCAGTAATGAAATTATGAACTTTTTTCTTGTAAATATTTCACCTTCTAGGGAAAGTAAAAGATAGCTGTGAAAAAGGTGATGGTTTTTAAACTCATAATTAATGTGCATATTTGGTCTGGATTCAGCTTAATCTTAGAAATCTGCTTTGTTAATGGGGTCGATGATGAACCCCAAATTGCCCACCCAAGGTGACACTTGAACAGCAACCCCATGGACATTGCTTTGTCACTTGGTTTATGATGTCTATTGATATTATACCATGGCCAAGCCTTGTCCATTGTGGTTTGGAACTTCCTTCATTTCATGTATATTGTACTTTTGAACCTGTCCTTCAAACTTCAAAGATAAGTGAAAAAAAAAGAAACTGAACTTTTTTACCTGGAGGAGTGCTAACAATTAAATTCAACTTTTCAGTAAGTTGATTGGCTATCTTAGGAAGAAGAGCTGATGAAAGGAAGATTTTCAAGATTACTTGGACAAAGGCTTTCTTTAGAGGAATTGATTTCTTTTCTTCTCGTTTCTTTTCTGTTTTGGGGGTTGGGGGATGAGGGAAATGATGAATGCTGTTATATTGTATGCTTGATGCAGTTGGTATCCCTTCCTAAAACTAGGATTACGAGTAATCATTGAAAAATTGACACAAAATTTTTTTCATCTGCCTTTCATGATTTTGCACTCTGATCATATGATCTTGTTATTTAAGCTTTTCAAGGTGATTGCTGAAACTCTACTATCATTGGAGCGGTTATAAGTTAACTTGCTGTATCCCATTTTACCAGCCCTCGTTAATGAAGTTCATTTTTTTGCTGTTATAGGATTCTGTCAGATGGTCTCCTGATGGATATCCTATCTCAGCCATTTTGTGCTTTGAAAAGATAGTCAGTGTCCCTGGGCTAATAGATAGAAAATATGCACAGTTTTGTAGAAGATAGATAGCCTATTCGTTAAGTGCCTGATTAACTGGATGTTAGTGCTTCACATACTTGCGCTGCTAGAGGACAGAAATATCTGAATTTTTTATTTCTTGGGAAGGAATGGTTCCTGGAAGGTTGACGTATCTGTTTGTTGCTGTGAAGACTATTCTATTTACTTATTTGATGCTGATAGTAGATGTTATTATCAGGCTTACTTGAATTGATGTTTTCTTGTAGCCTTTGTGCTGTCCATAGAATGGAACAATGTGTTCGGCATCTCTTTATGCCTTGATTTTTAATGAATTCCTGCTTTTCTTGAGCCATCTAAGTAACAATATTTCTTGTTTGAAATTGCAGTAATAGTTGTGGTTAGCTGCACCATGAAAGATTGATATGGATCCAGAAAGCAAGAATTTTGGAAAAGGTATCATGTTGTTATGGGATTGGATCTTTGTTAAAAAGCGTTTTGTTTGTCTGTTCATTTTTTTAAGTACATGTCATGATCATTGGACAAAACACACCGATCAGCACCATTTTCAATTAACAAATAAAAATCTTAGGATCCGTCTGAATTGACTTTTGCTTTTTACTTTTTGCTTAATCTAGTGGCTCATACACTTCGCTTTTTTTTTTTTTAATCCTAAACAGTTGAAACTTTCAGATTTCAATAATATTAACACATAGATTCTCATATAATTCGCTCATAGTTTTCAAATTTGAGTAATATATTAAGTTTTGGCGGGAAAGCTGAAACATGCTATTTGCTTTTGCTAGATCTTAATCAACAAGCCCTTTTTTAATTTTCTTCCTTCATCATTTTGCATCTGATGTTGATGGGATCTGAGGGTGAACTGATGCTTCTTGTGTGCTTTTCTTCACTTTGAGAGATGGTATAATTATGTACTCAGCATTCCATGTTAGGGGAGAGTGTCCCTATTGATTATCCTCCATCCAGGAAAAATCTATATGGTGAGCAGATGCACTATGTTAAGGGCAATAATGATTTATAAATCTGCTTTGCATGCACATTTTACTGAAATTGGTGAAAATGTTGGTGTTGGTGTGAGTGTTATATTTACACAGGATGAGAGCAGGAGAAGGTAACTTTTAATTGCACTTTAATTCTTATGGAATATTTTGCACAGTTAGCAACATTTCTGTTTCTTTTCTGGATTGCTGATCTACACTTATGTATTAGTCATCCGGTCTCGTAAATTATGATGAATGTGCACATCTCCTTTTTTGCAGGGATGTTTCTGCTTTTTTCTTGCACTTATTCATATTGACTCTATGTTCACTTTGTGCATGTTGAATTTCGCTGCACTGATGTTGCAGTGTTCCCTTTAAAGCTTGATTTTTTGGTTAGCTTACATTTCTACTTGCTGTATCGTTCTATTTGAACTTTTAGGACCAAGAGAATTGACTGGTGCCGTAGATCTCATAACTCACTTTAAGCTGTCGCCCCATCATGAATTTTTCTGCAAGAAGTCCCTGCCATTGTCACTTTCTGACACCCACTATCTTCATAATTTGGTGGGAGATACTGAAATTCGGAAAGGAGAGGGGATGCAGTTGGATCAGCTTATTCAGAGTACATCAAACGGGAGAGATTCTCGCTTCCGCATACAACCTTTTGACCTAGATTCTCTCGGAGATGCATTCCTTCTTAGGGAAACAGCCCGTGTTGACTTGCCTGCAGTAAGATTTATGCTACTCCTGTTGTGAAGTTTTCTCTGGTTTTCCATTCTGTTCCTTTTTTGTAGCTATTTAGTGCCTTCGCGTGTTGTTATTGCTGACTTGCTGATCTTACATTTACTTTGTTAGACGGAGAAGGGGATTCCAACCATTTCAGGAAAATCAAGAAGTGAATCAAAGGATAAGGAGAAAAAGCATAAAAAGAATAAAGATAAGGAGAAAGATAGAGAGCATAAGAAGCACAAGCATCGTCATAAAGATCGGGGCAAAGACAAAGACAAGGAAAGGAAAAAGGACAAAGTTGGGCAACATGATTCAGGAGTCGACAACTCCAAAAAGCATCATGAAAAGGTTTGACTTTTGAATATTAAACTAATCTACCTTCCCCCTGCTCTTTCTTAAGCCTAAAGTTGGTTATGATGGAACTGGATAATTGCCATTTTTCTTATACTGATATACACGAAGAAACTTTGAATGGCGATTGATGTATACCTTTGTGAGCCAAAAAATAAAATGATGTGTACTTTTGATCGGATGAAAGTTTAAAATATAAGACCTTTATCCTTGATTTTGTCAATCATTTATCTTTTTTTATCAAGTGAGGGGACAACAAGGCCAGAAATCAGGAGCCTGTTTGGATGGGCTTCCAATAAGTCACATTCGGATTTCTTAGCCGAAAAATCAAAAAGCCAGAAGCAGCCATTCTTTAAAATATTTAAAAAGAAACAAATAGTCAGTTAATAGTATTTTGGTGGATTTTATTATGACTGTACATCGTGCGTCAACAGAAAAGAAAGCATGATGGAGATGAAGATCTTAACGAGCACAAACACAAGAAAAGTAAGGTATTACATTCTGTGCTAAACTTGGGACTATTTTCTTCTTCTTCTTCTTCTTCTTCTTTGTTTCTGAATCTTTAAATGCTGTGGTACTTCTCTGGTTGCATGATAGTTTCCTCCATATATTCCTTCAGTCCTTTATCTATATGGGCTTATCAAGCTGGCGACCGTATGGTTTGATGTTTTGCAGCATAAGAGCGCAAAACTTGATGAGGTGGGAGTCATAAGAGTTGCGGGATGATGTGGTGACATATTATAATAGTTCACGTGCCGTCTTCATGTTTTATCAGTCTGGGGATTTCTCTTACTGTTACTTAAGGTACATTCTTGATGCTCCATACACCTTAATTCTATGCTTTTACTTTTATGGAACTTTAATTAGTCGGTTCTTTTCCACCTGAGAGCTCTTGCTTGTAATGAGTGCATTAAAAGATTGAAATTTTGATTATTCTTTGCAGCAGTCCGCAATCAACCATCAATTTCTGATAATGTATTTGCGTTTAGTGAACATTGAGCACTATAGTTGATAATAGCTGTCTACTAGACTGGATTTTTTTTTCCAAATAAAAGACATGCTTATCTCTATAACGTAATTTTATGATAATTTTTTTTTATCTATGGCCATCGAGGGAGTGTACCTTAAGTGAACATATGGCTACATATTGCATTTCAGGCATAAGAACATTTGCTGATGAAAACTAGGCAAACACGCAGGAGTATAAATTGCATAGCCTGCACCCTCCCGCCCCTTCCCTCCTCTTTTCTTCAACTGTCAAACTCCTATCGGCTTAACGAATTTGATATGAAAAATTTAGACTGGTTTAGATAGCGATTCTCTGTTTAGCAGCTGGTGGTCCAGCTAAACCGGCTGCTACAAACATTTTCAAAATTTTGGCACAAGGGACAATAATACTGGTTTAAGTTTGAACCAAATATACCATATTAAGTTTTAGTTTGCTAGCATGATGCTTTTCTGATTGCTTGCTTGGTACCAAAGTTATCTTTTTGACATCAAATCTGTAATGCAACTCAGATCCCCTAGTGAATTTGGTTTACCACGGAGAGGGAGGGAGGGAGGTTGGGGGTGGTGTGGGGGGTGGGTGGGGGTGTTGTGGGTGGGTGGTTTGTGAGGGGCTGCTCAAGTAACTACAGAACTTTGACATTCTGTTTTTCTGTTCATGCAGAGTGACTGAAAATTGACCAAAGATTTGAAGGTGAATTCATCTTTGAAGAATATTCAGATGTGAGGTATAATTGCTGAATTTGATTTCTTTGTATTACAACTGGGGATTTCATATAGTTGAAACTAATTTTTTTTTCCATCAGCTTAATGGCAGAATTGGATGTCCAGCTCTATAACATTGTTAATTATTTCTTTAATTTGGAAGCATAGTTCTATACTTAGTCTGAACCAGAGTGTCCAGTTTTGACTCCTGAGGAAAATTTATTTTGGACTTTAGAGGGGATGTGTATATCGGTATTCTTTTCCCCTCATCACAGTATCAAATTAGTTATGTCTAATATGCGTAATTTACTAAGAGGGTTGCAAGCATTGAGGAATATGTCGTGCATAATGATACCTCAGGACATAATGTTCAGTGTATTGTTATGTCAAACAACAGCAATTGCCTTCAATTAATTACTGATGGTGTTTCAAGGGGAAAAAGATGGTGCTAGTTGTTGTACATGGAAAGTGTTACAGTGCTTCCTTGTTTTGTCCGGAAAGTTTGCTTTGATCATCTATCTTGTGCCTGCAAATCATGATCTGCTATGATCTATTGAAATCACAATCTTCGGGAAACATGCAGCTATATGCCTTTTAGCTAGCCATAAATCCTGTTAACTGCATAATTTGCAGTTTATTTCATAAGATGGCCGCACCCAACTCGTGGTTAACCCATCATGTTTCGTGTTTGGTGTTACAGACTATTCTTTTCTTTCCTATCTTTTACTTGCCAAGATGGATACTAGTACCGTTCAATGGAACAAGAAAACCTTTTGTTTTTGTTTTAGTGGATCCAGCATTCAAACTTTGAATCTCAAATGAAGCTTATCATACACTTGTATATATGGATATCTTCCTGGAGTTATGAATCGGGTCCTAATTTGTTTATACATTATGACAATGTTGATGCTAGACCCATGTAACGACGGAATCCGACGCATAATGATTTTCGGTTGGGAGCTGAAAATCAGGTTGGGATGATATGGTCTTTCGTAGTGGTCCTGTGAATCTCTCTTCGATGTAACTCGTTTCCATTTGTTTTCGACCAGGGTTGAATGGTTGGTTGGTTTGGTTGTCTTCTTTTTGTGAGCATTCTTTTCACATGTTTACTCTCTTGATTACCCCTGGGACTTTTTTTCTTCTACAATCTTTGCCCGATATTCGTAAATTGGCCAAATTTTGTTCACCCTCTTCCTTTGAAAGAGCAAGATTTGCTAATCCTTATTTACTGTCGGACCAGCAAATCTCGACATTAACAAGTTCCAACATAGGAACGACTTGACTTATTTCGTCGTGGTGTGGCTTTAGATGTACCGTTGGATATGTATATAGCTGAAAACTCAAAGGTGGCAATTTCTACGCACGATCTGCTGTTGTAAGCGATTTGCTGTTATCATTGCGCTATTTTTCTCAGTAAAAATTTATGGTTGGCATTGAAAATTTTCGGACTCCGTAGAAGGTTCTCTGGGATCTGTGTTTCTTTTTCAGTATAGTTGCACATTGAATTCTTTTAAGTGATGGCAAGTAGACAAAATGCTTTCGGATTTAAGTACTTCATTCAAACTAACAATGAGTCGTCTCAATGAGAAATGTTGCCACCAAGAGTTAGAGAGTGTGTTTGTTTCGTTGAAAACTTTTACGATAAAGGAAAGGAAAAAAGTCACAAAAAACCTCAAATTTGGCCCACTGTGATACATTTACCTACATTATGTTTGTGACATCACAAATATCAAATTTTTACTTATGTGATACATTTATCTCAAATTTTTTTCAATGACATAAAAAACTTTAAACTTGTACCTGTGTCTACGGGCTTTTGGTATCACAAGAAGAAGTTTGTGTCACACTGTACAAGTTTGAGGTAAATATGTCTTATAGGTACATGTTTGGGGGTTTTAATGTTGCAAAAAAAGTTTGGGGTAAATGTGTCACAGTGGGTATAATTTAGAGTTTTTGGTGGCTTTTATCCTAATAGAAAATATATTTCATGGAAATCATTTTTAAGAAAAATGCTTATTTTTCATTTTTTTGCATGATTTAGGAAAAGTGATTTCTCTTTTAGTGAGAAAGGGAAGTCATTTTCCTAATCTAAGCTTATCGTTGTTAGTTTATGATAAACATGTTTCTGAAGGTTGATTACCTTTTCGTCATTTAAATACTGAAATGTCAAAAATTGATATTTCGAAAATAGTTTTCTCTCAAACAAACGGGTCCTAAATAAGCTGTCCTTTACAAATGCTATGTCTATGTGATGTATGTTTCTATATTATTTAAACAAGGATTGTTGGGCGTCACAATACAATTAGCGTTGTTTAAGTCAGAATTGCAGTGCGTCTAACTTCTTATGATTTTCATTGTTAGTTTTCTCATCTCGGAGGTAACTATTAGAAAGCTTCCGACACTGCATGTAATTATGTTCGTACGAAACTAAATCTTAGAATTTCATCTTCGCATCTTTCATTCGAACGTGCTGATTATTATTTTTTTAAATTTTTTTACCTTCTTTATGTTGATAAGTGAAGGAGAATTCCAGTTATAACTCAAGTCTATCAAGCAACGTAAGTATATGTCTTCTAGCAATTTTACATGCTGCCATTCTCCCACCTAACAGGACCGGCGGATCATAATGTTATGAATCACGTAAATTTCGAACTGTGATTGACGGGACCACCCGGCTTGTTTTTTGCGTCATAGCCTCATAGGCTACTTATCCCAAAAGAATCTCCAAAGAAACTTAAAAAAGAACGAATTTTTCTTGGCCGCTCATTGATATTGCAGCACATCAAACCATTGCCTGATGTACCCACCGACAACTCTCTTTCCCTCTTGTGCTAACAAGGGTCAATCATGCACTGCCTAATGTTGTCACATTGCATATAAGCCCACGAAGAGACTCCACCGAATTGCAAACGAACCACAGGAAATGGGGGATTCAAGAGAATCCCACAAGCCACTTTGTTTGGTCTTATCATACCCAGCCCAGGGCCACATCAACCCCATGCTCCAATTCTCCAAGCGCCTGATCCACAGAGGCGCCGGAGTCACTCTTGTCACCACCAAATACATGTCGAAGACCCTTCATGGACTGTCCTCAAACCCCTCGATTTCACTTGAAACTATCTCTGACGGCTTCGATGACGGCGGCGTCAAGGCCGCCAGCAGCCCCCAAGCCTACCTCGAGCGCTTCTGGGAGGTCGGTCCAGAGACGCTGAGCGAGCTGGTCGAGAGGCTGATCTCCAGCGGCCGGCCACCGTGTTGCATCGTCTACAACTCGTTCTTGCCTTGGGCTCTTGATGTGGCCCAAAAGTTCGGGCTGGTTGGGGCTGCTTTCTTCACCATGTCCTCTGCTGTATGTAGTGTGTTTTACCGCTGCCAAAAGGGACTGCTTGAGGTCCCTGTGAGGGAGCAGGTTTTGATTCCTGGAATTCCTCCTCTTGAGCCACAGGACATGCCAACTTTTGTGGCTGATCCGGAGTCATACCCAGCTTACCTTGGCATGCTTGCCGGTCAGTTCTCCAATCTTGACAAAGTGGACTGGGTGCTTTGCAACACAGTGTATGAGCTGGAACATGAAGTAGGTACCCTAAAACCTTTTTTTGGAACTAAACCATTTGTGAATGGAAAATCTTTATTTTAATCTACTTCTTAATCTTTTTATATTACTTCAGGAGGGGTAAACTGGGGTCCCATCCGATGTACGAGGTTGCATGGACTAAGCACACATTATTAACACACATAACATTCTCGGCATATATATTAGCACATATCTTGCATGTGTCGAATATTTATTGGAAACGTTTGAAGATATGATCGTTGATATTAAGCATGACCTAGGACCACATGAGAAGATAAGACGAAAACAAGAGTGGTACACGATTTGGAGTTGTAGCTAGGAAGCGTATATGACTTTACATGTTAGTAAAGATTGAAATTTTACTAATGTAAACACGCGATGCTCAAATATTTCCCTATCGTCAATCACCTAATTAGGGCAAGAGTCGAGTCCCATGCTCTCCCTCTCAGCTATCAGCTTTTTTGATCCACGAGTCTTTCAACTTGATCATTGAAGCACTTAGCTAATATTTCATGACATTGGTTTTGCCTGGCAGGTAGTGGACTGGTTCATGAAGGTCATGCCATTTAGGACCATAGGGCCAACAGTGCCTTCCAACTATTTAGACAATAGGCTTGAACAAGACAGAGAATATGGTCTCAGCATCTTCCAACCAGAACACGACACCACCATGAAATGGCTGAGCACAAAGCCAAAGGGGTCAGTTGTGTATGTCTCTTTTGGGAGCCTATCAGAGCTAAAGATTGACCAAATGCAAGAGCTTGCAATGGGACTAAAGAGAAGCAACTGTTATTTCCTCTGGGTGGTGAGGTCATTTGAAGAAGACAAACTCCCACAAGACTATGCAAAAGAGACAGCCCATAAGGGTCTAATTGTGACATGGTGTCCTCAACTGGAAGTCCTAGCACATGAAGCACTGGGGCTTTTTGTGACGCATTGCGGTTGGAACTCAACTTTGGAAGCGCTCATTTTGGGTGCGCCAATGTTGGCAATCCCACAATGGACCGACCAGCCCATGAATGCCAAGTACATAATGGATGTGTGGAAGATGGGGCTGAGGCCACCTGTTGATGAGAGAGGTGTTGTGAGGAGCGAAGATATAGAGTATTGCATTAGGGAGATAATGGTAGGGGAAAGAGGGAAGGAGATGAGAGAAAATGCAGGAAAGTGGAGGAAAATCACCAAAGAAGCAGTCTATGAAGGTGGAAGCTCTGATAGAAACATCGAGGAGTTTGTTGCTAAATTGATTGATAAGTTTTAAGAGAAACTACTGGTGGATGTATGGATAAAATTCAAGCAATCATTTCTTGCTTATGACAGGGTGAGAATGATAAATGATGTTGCATTACAGTGACAATATCTGTAAGTCATGGTCATGAGATTCATTAGGTAACATCTTCGTACATAATTTAACCTCAAATGACACAAAAGCATATATTAATTAACCTCAATCAAAACAAATTATTTTGAATACAATATCAACCTCAAAATAATAAAAAACCACTAAGCTTTTGTTGCATACTCTTAATTATTCCATGACCTTGATCATCCCTAATCGCTCATGCCAACACCGTAATTGAGTTGGCCTCGTAACTGAGTAAGCGGCCCAGCAGCACAGTATGTAATCCAACATCTCAACCAGGAATCGTCCATGTCATTCCAATAAAATTACAGTTGAGGCTAAGGGTGCTTTTGGCAAGTTACCAAATAGTAACTATTTCCGTTCTTTTGTTTGCAGAATCAATTTTGGAACAAAAATCCGTTTGGTAAATTTTTTGTTCCCGGGCACAAATTTGCAAAAATTTATTCCTAGAATCAGTTTTGGAATAGAATCAAGAAGCAAAAAAAGTAACTTCTTGATTCTGAAAACAAGAATCAGAAATGGAAAAGAATTTTCTTCTTCTTCTTGGTTTTCTTCTTTTTCCTTGGTTTCTTTTTCTTCTTCTTCTTCTTCATTCTTGCCCTGCCGCCGACGACTGGCCACAGGCCATGGTTGACGAGGGCTGCCCTCACTAGATTTGGCGTGGGCGACCCTTGTTGCTGCCCTCACTAGATCCAGCGAGGCGACCCTTGCCTAAGCCGCTCTTGCCATATCTGGCAAGGATAGCAATGAGGGCTACGACACCGTCGCCAACCCGGCCTGTGGTTGGTCACCGGCACTAGTGATTGGCCATGGCCAAGGAAGGGGAAGGAAAAAAACAAGAATAAAGAATTATAAAAAAAATTCAAAATATTATTAATAAAAAGAAATTTTATGCGGTTACCAAACGCATTTCTATTCTTTTTCTATTTCAAGAATAGGAATTTTGAGCAGTTATCAAACATCTTCAAATGTTTAAAAATTGTTCTCGAGCACAGAATTAAAAAGAATTATTTCTGAGCAGAATCATCTTCCGGAATATAATGATTGCCAAATGCACCCTAATACCACCAAATG
Source organism: Syzygium grande (assembly GCA_024733475.1). Taxonomy (NCBI): domain Eukaryota; kingdom Viridiplantae; phylum Streptophyta; class Magnoliopsida; order Myrtales; family Myrtaceae; genus Syzygium; species Syzygium grande. The sequence continues at coordinate 21,327,722 of JAMXDD010000010.1, forward strand.
ATGCATACCACAAATGATATCAAAGTTGTACTGATAAACTAATAATGTGCTTCTCTATTTAGTAGCTTAAGGTCTTGCAAAATCTCTATTTTTTCCTTTCCAATATTCAAACTTCATATCGATTTGAAGTGATGAAGCTTATTGTATAAAGATACATCGTCAAAGTTAAGGATAGGATCATAATCTATACCTACACGCTGACAAGGTTCATTCTAGAACAATGTAATTGATAGGATTATATGAGACATGATGATCCTCTGGGTCAGTGGGTTTGAAAATGAGGTTGAGATATGATCTCTCATGGTGATTTGACGAACCATTCTATCTCTCTTCATCGTGTGACTCGTTTCCTTTGTTATCTATTGCTTGTACTCTACTGGGTTTGAATGCATGGTTGGTTTGTTCATCTTCTTCTTGTTGAGTTGAGAAGATTCTGATAACGTGTGTCTCCTTGAATTTTTTGTTTATTTCCTTCTTTCTCTTTGTTTGATACTCAATATCAGCCAAATTTGTTCATCCTTTCCAGCGAAATCTGGAAATTCACACCCAACTATGCGTGGTGCTGTGTATAGGAAGGTTGGGAAATTCACACCCGACTATGCGCCATGTCTTTGTGGGTCTCATGTGTTAAGGTTATATGGAAAAAGTTAACAAGTTTTAAGACTTGATTGCATTTTTTGCAAGTTGCAGAACTTGATTGCACAATTGTACTTTCTTGACAAGTTTTAGGACTTTCGGTACACTTATCCAAAGTTAGATTGATCTACTTGGCACTCTTAAACTTGGTTGGTTGATGTTTGCTCATTTCAGAAAAATGTGGACGTTAAGTTTAGTTGGACTTCAAGATTGGCATGTTGAGCTACGGTAATTGCTTGAATAAATTGAAATCTTTTCTATATGCCTAGAAGGCGTGTCAATGAATACCCATATGTTTTATTGCATCTTGGATGGAAAAAAAAAAGAGCAAATAGCAAAACTAGACCTAAAAGGAGTATGTTAGTAATTTTTGACATATATAGGTGCAATTATGTAAATTTCTATAAATGATAGTGCTCTTTTAATAGTGTGATTTTATGGTTGTAAGGGTTAATTAGTGGGTTATTAAATTACATTAATTAAAGGAAATTAAACCAGTTGAAAATTGGCCTAATTCCTTAGAAAACCCCCAACTTTAGGTCAAGTCCTAAATCTGCCCCGAACTTTTTTCTGTCTAAAAAAAAAATCAAATTTTAAGTCTAGTCCCAAATCTGCCATGAATATTGTTTTGTGTAAAAAAATCACCAAAATTTCAATTTATTTTCAAAAATATACCCTTGTGATCTAGTCCCAAGCAGACGTGGCACTTCCATGTCAATAACGAATCCACATCAACAAAGTAATGGGGCTTTTTTCTAGATAAAGAAAAGTTCGGAGCAAATTTGGACTGAACCAAAAAATTAGGTTTCGTTTTAAATTAAAAAAAAAGTTTTTTGAGGTGGATTTGTTATTGTCCCTAACTTTCATATCATAGAATGGTTTTTATTTTGGAGAATTTCAACAATTTTTATTGGGTTAGATTTATTATCGAAGTAAAAATGTAACGTTGATCTATATCTATCGCCCCGTTACTTTGCTGATGTGGATTTGTTATCGACGTGGAAGTGCTCCATTAAGTTGGGATTGAATTACGGGGTATATATTTTTTAAAATAAATTGAAATTTGCGGATTTTTTACAGAACAAAATTCGGGGCAAATTTGGGACTAAATTGAAAGTTTCGGGTTTTTTCTAAGCAAAAAAAAGTTCGGGGCAGATTTGGGATTAAACCTAAAGTTTTACGTTTTTTCCGAGACAAAGAAAAGTTCTGGCAGATTTGGGACTTGATCTTAAACTTGGGTTTTTAAGGAATTCACCCATTGAAAATAACTAGTTTTGAAACTTTAGAGGCAAATTTGTAATTTCACCTAACTGGGGAACTTATCCGTTAAAACTAGAACATCCAGGTGCTAATCAAGAAGGAGAAACCATATAGTGATAGATATTTAAGTTATTTTTAATGATAATTGCTTAAAATAGACAATTTGTCTAACTAGACAAAATTATAATTAATTGCACGTTTAATTTGAAAGTGGGCTATTCTGCTAATATTATAGAATCTGTGGAATATCCATAGTGTAAGTAAAATTTAAATATGTTTTAGACAACAAATGAATGGCCTTTGACATTTGATTTAATTAATATGGCTTGATCAAGTGAAGATTGGAAGTTAGGGATGAAAATTGTAAATGTGAAACTTTATTGGGGCAATTATGTAATTTTGGAATATGAAATTAGATGAAATAATCTTTAATTTTTATGATTAAGGTAAATTTAATCGAGGCGTGGTCTTAAAAATGAAAATTATATGAGCTACTTAAGTTATTGAAGAGTTGATATTTTAAGGTTTAATTCATCTGAATGATTTACAAAAATTAATAATTTCTCAATTAACGGTGTTTTGAGGATGGAGGTTTGTATATTGAAAAACGTAAAACTATTTGATTACCACTATTTATGCGAGAAATGCCAATTTGCGTTGATGATGGCGATTGTTATGTAATAATGATTTGCATGTGATAATGTTGTATATTGATTGATGATTGTTTCACAAAGAAGAGTTTGTGTTTTGAAATGATGATAAATGAATATTTGGTTTCCATTTTAGATATGGAAAATGCCAACAGAATAGTGTGATATTATTTGCACTATTATTATATAATTGTACATGGTAGTTGTTATGTTATTATGATTTGCACGTCAATGATCATGTAATGAATATTTTTACCATGGCCTAACTCCCTTGTATGAGTATGTGTATAAGATTCAGGAAAAAGACAAATTTTTTACTATCCAAGACGGTTTTTATAGACTTGAGAGGATTTGAAGTCTTATGATTTATACACTAAATGATATAACTTGTGTAGCCTGATATGAGAATGAATATGGAATAATATCATTATGCAGTTGTACAGCGGTGTATTTATTCTCGCTCTGTAATAGATGGGTTGAAGCGTGGCAAAGACGTGTTTGTGATTCCGTTCCTAAAAATTCGTGACGACGATAAATACCTTTGATGGATGGGCCAAGGCATGGCAAAGTCGGGTTTGTGATTCCGTCTCTAATGATGATGTCTTATTAGTCGTGATGAGTGCTGACTAGTGATGGGCAGTGAATAAATACACACCTGTGTTAGTAAGTGGGTTGCAATGCACGATAGGTAAGCCGAAAGATAGATTGGTTAAGTGGAACTTGCCCACTTCTCCTTCTTGCTGCCCGTACAATTTAGTGCTTGGTTGTCTTGTTTCTGTTCGGGTCCGGTCTACGATATTGCAACTGTAGGGTTTATTAATGAAAATAACGCTGCGAAATATAGAACCCTAGACAGGATTCATGTGTATATTGAAATCGAAAAAGGAATTTTGAAACGTACCTTTTGCAGATCGAAGATAAATCGACAACTGATTGTGTCTGGATTAGCGCCCCAAGTGTTGCGCCTCTACCGGTATCCACACACACGAACGGAATTCTCAACGATCCACGTGCTAGCGAAAGATCTTGAAGTTCTCTTTTCTCAACGCCTTTTGATTTTCGATACTATATAAAAAAAAACCCTAGACAGAGAACGATTCTCTATATATTTATACAGCCTCATTATCCAGCGGAATTCAAAGAAGTGGGCCGAGCGATTTGGGCCCACGTTTAATCGTTATCTCATAACGCGCACGACCGCATAGATAATTTAAATAAGAGAATAAATTAAAATCTACTTCTTAAGTAGATCGATGCGCATAGAAAATATTAAATCCGTTCGCTATTGTGTGCGACCCTGTAGGTTCACTAAACATTAGCGGTGTGCTCAAAACCCTTTTAGCTCACAAGTCATAAGCGGTCTCTAGCAGGACATTATAACTACCTAAGTATAGTGAAGGTCGATTTTTCCGACACAATCTAATCCACAACTAATATTAGAGTATCAACATTGATTGATTCCTAGGGCAGACCACTAATAGCAGCTTCATCAGGTATCAATACGGTTGGTGACTGGAAGTCAAGGCTAACTTCGAAGGCCAAGCTCTCCCTAGTCTATTGTTCAAACTCTCTTGGAATGCTCTCATTTATTATATTTAGCCAGCTAGGAATGGTTGTTTGCACCCTCCTACTGCTACTTCTATTAGAGTTGCTTCCATTGGTTCTCAGGTGAAGAGACATGTTCAAAGTAGGTTGGCTAGATGTGTTCTAGTAGCTCAGCAAGTTTCATCCGAAAGTATATTGAGATAGATATAGACTGTGAAAGTGTACCGATAAACCGATAGTGCTTCTCTATTCAACAACTTATGATCTAGCTAAGCCTCTAAACATTCAAATATTCGCATCAATAAGGTTTAAATGTTCTACTTTTCTACTCATATATATGCTCTGTGATGGAGAATTTTTCACATTAAATATCTAATTTTATAATTACCAAGATCCGAATATGCGAATCTGTAATTACTGAATAGTTATACTCGATTAGCGAAAGTAGATCTAATAAGTAAGGCATTATTAATAACCCACAATTAGTTGTAAACTATGGCCCTTAGCTCTATCTTATATGGATGCTCAATAGTCTTGCATAGCGTATGTTGTGCCGAATGGGATAATTTGGAAGATTCGAAATTAACTTTTTTCTCTTAGTTCTAGAGTTTCAGAATCTTATATAATTACCTTGGAGATTTGGATTGCTTTATTTCCTTTATATCAGAAATTTGATTAGATTTCAGATAGTATTTTCAGAGATTTTCTTTACTTGCTTAACAATTTCGAATCAAAATTTGGCCTTGGATTTCGTTAGATTTTTTAATCTTTATATTGCTATTATGTCTTTTATAAAGCAACTTTTCTTCGAATCAACAAAAGAATTATGAGAGGCTTTTCTCCGAATTTGCACCGGTAAGCGTGTTTGAGCCTGGGTGCGTGTTATTATGAATTTTCACGGCGAGCTTCCCTTTAATACATGTGACATCCCTAGATTAACTTATTCGAGGTATTGTCATGCATAAGGATCCTTGCGACTTTGATGGTTAAAAAGTTTCGTTTGAGTCAAGTCATGCTGCGATATCAAACCTCCATCTATGCCATCAGCATTCATCTATCTTTCAATCTTGGAAGTAGCAAACAGTAAGCCCTGTTGGAGGTTATGGGTTTGAGAGAGAAAATAGTGTTTTGCTTAAAGTATTACACCAAGAGACGTCAAGTTTGGAACGCTCAACAGTGTTAACTCCAGCATAGGAAAACCCTAGAGTTTATATATAAGCTATTGGGCTGCTGCATACCCATATGGGCCCAAAATAACCATATATTTTTAAACATATTGGGCTTGTATGTGAACATATTATTTGGACTATATTAATAATATATCCAACAATCTCCTCCTATGTTCACCATACAGCACAATCCAATACGGTGGTCAGTGTAATGTTCAAACAAATATGAATCATCCATATTCAATTCAAGACAATCAACTTGGATCGGTCAAAGAGTTTAGCACTAAATATTAAACTCAATCATAATTTGTAATCTAAATAAGTGAATCATCCTTATCATGAATCTGTTCTGAGATCAGTACGTAAAATTAAATATGAAGAGTTTCAGATTCAATTTAAACTCATCCAAATCCCAAAATCCAAAATAAATCTCAGAATCAGTTCACAACCAAGCACAATAATGTTCACAAAATAGAGATAGCAAAATGGAAATCTCAAGTAAATGGACTCCATCAAAATGGGCAATAGCAGGTGACTTGTCAAGTCCCTACATACTCTGAATGATATATTCATTCATCTAGTAGATCATCTTGGTCAGGATCCCACACAGTAAGCTCTCCTCCATCTCTGCCATCCCCTCTAGAATGTCAAATATGAATTTCATATTATTATGAATTTAATCAGGCAGAGAAGGACACATATTAATGTCATAAAGCATCATAATATCATGTTCATAAGCATCAAGCCAGTTTCATAAATTATGAACAAGGTCTAAACAGTTTGAATTACAAAGAGCCATCAAGTTCGGTTTATTTATAAGAGAATAACCATTGTCTAGTTTCAAAGAACAGGACCAATAGTCATGTCACTTACAATAACCAACAGACTTCTTATGCAAACAACTATTTCTGTATTTCAATTTGGAATGTCACAATTACTAATTCCTTAAAGTCAAATAATCTAACATCAAGTTTGGAATGAGATTATTTAACCAAAAGGATAGTATAACCTAGTTGGATTGTATCATCAAGTTTGGAATGACACAAGCTCCCCAAATAGAACCTTTGAATTAGGTTAACGTCATCTTCATCAAGTTTGGAATGTGACAACTCACCCTTTTCAAATTAATTAGCAACCATGAACATCAATGAAACACATAAACTGTACTTATCATTGTGGCCAACAAAGGAAGATTTGATAATGCAAAACATACAATTAGAAGGTAAGTAAATGGTAATTAAGACATATCTACATAGTCTTTAACCCCATTTCCCCCACTGTTTTGAATAATCGATCTGTAGGCATACCCTTTGTGAGAGCATCAGCCATGTTATCCGTTGATCGCACATCGATCAAGGTGATAACTCCTTGTTCACGCAAATAATTCAACAACGCATGTCTCAGTCTTACATGCCTTCTCTTGGAATTAAAGAGAGCATTCTTGACGACTTGGACAGCGGCTTGATTATCACAGAACAAGTTTAAAGAATTAATCTTTAGCTGAGTCAAAGGAATATCCATAATCAGATTCTTTATCCACTCTGCCTCTTCACCAACTGAGGCTAAAGAAAAAAGTTATGATTCCATAGACGACAATGCAATACAAGTGTGTCTTTTGGATTTCCAAGCAATAGCAGCTCCACCCAAAGTGAATACATATCCACTAGTGGACTTACTATTTCTAATTTCTGAGCACCAGGAGGCATCAAAATATCCATCCACAGTTGGAGGATAACCAGAATAACATAGAGCATAATCTTTAGTACCTTTAAGGTATCTCATCAGTCTACTGAGGGCATCCCAATGCTCTTTACTAGGATTACAAGTGAAACGACTCAACGTGACAACTGTAAAGGCTATGTCAGGTCTAGTGCAACTCATAACATACATGAGACTACCAATTAGTTTTGAGTACTTTAATTGATCGACACTGGTCCCTTCATTAGGACTCAGTCTTTTATTATAATCACATAGTGTCGCACTCGATTTACACTCACTGTATCCCCAGGTAGAAAGTAGTTGCTCTATATAATTAGTCTAGCTAAGGGAGATGACTTGCCTTTCAAAGCTTACTTTCATACCAAGAATGGTATTAGCAATACCAAGATCTTTCATGTTAAATTCTTTAGCTAAAGTAGCTTTCACGTCACTCACTACAGAGTGATCGGAACCAAGAATTAACATGTCATCAACATACACGCAAATGATGACTATCTTATTTGACATAGAACGATGGTAAAGGCATTTATCTGAATAACTAGACTAAAAGCCATAACTCTTTACCACTTTATCAAATTTAAGATGCCACATCTTAGGTGCTTGTTTAAGACCATACAAAGATTTGTTCAGTTTACAAACTTTGTCCTCAAAACCTTTCATGACATACCCTTCCGGTTGTTCCATGTAGATTTCCTCATTTAACTCTCCATTTAGGAAAGCTGTCTTTATATCCATTTGATGCACTACAAAGTGTTCAATAGATGCCAAAGCAAGAAGAATTCTTATAGTTGATAGATGACACACAAGTGAATAGACATCAAAATAGTCTATTCCACTCAACTGTTTATAGCCTTTAGCTACTAAACGTGCTTTGTATCTGGCTATTGATCCATCACTATTCAGTTTCTTCTTCAATACCCACTTACAGCCTATAGCCTTAGCCCCTTTTGGCAAATGGACTAGCTGCCAAGTGTGGTTCTGTAGCAGAGAGCTCATTTCATCATCTATGACTTCTGCCCACAGTAGAGATTCCCTAGATCTCATTGCTTCCTGATAGGAGAATGGATCATCCTCTAGATGGTAAGTAACAAAATCCTCACCAAAACTTTTTGGAACTTTATCTCTTGTAGATACTCTAACTGGAGCTTGTTCAATAGTCAGCTGTGGGAAATTAGTGTCAGAAGAGCTTGTTTAAAATTTTACAGGAGACTCTGAAATCATATCTGTAGATCCATAAACATTCAAGCCATGATCTCTGAGAAACTTGTTCTCGAAAAATTCTGCATCTCTAGATTCTATCACTATATTAGTAGATAGATCTAAAAATCTATTTGCAGCACTATCTTCCATTACAACATAGATATACACAAGTAATGGTTCTAGGTCCCACTTTAGGTCTTTTAGGATCTTGTATTCTTACATAAGCAACACAGCCCCAAGTCTTAAGAGTATCATATCTACAAGGACACTTATGCCATATCTCATAAGGTGTCATAGACAACTTAGAGTGTGGCAACCTGTTGAGGATGTGATTAGCAGTTAGAACTGCTTCTCCCCAGTAGGAGTAAGGCATGCCAGCTGTAAGTAACATGGAATTTAACATCTCAGTTAACGTTCTATTCTTACGTTCGGCAACACCATTTGATTGGGGTGAGTAAGGAGCAGTGGTTTCAAGTATTATACCCTCTCAAGCACAAAAGTCCTTGAACCCTGTCATTGTATATTCTCCTCCTTTATCACTTCTAAACCTCTTAATTTTCTAGTTGAGTTTATTTTCTACTCTAGTTTTCAAAAACCTCATCTTTCGATTTCAACAAATAAACATGACAAGATCGAGAAAAATCGTCTATGAATGTTAGTAGATACTTCCGACCACCTCTAGTAACGTAATTTCTGAAGTCACAAAGGTCAGAATGTATTAGCTCAAGAAGTTGTGTGCTTTTAGAAACCGACTTAAAAGGTTTTCTAGTGATTTTAGCCCGTGCACACACTTCACATTTGTCAAATCGAATAGAAGCATCTAATGGAATGTTGTGAGTTTTAGCTAGATGTTGCATTTTCCTGTAATTCACATGTCCAAGTCTATTATGTAACAACTTTGGATCAATCAAAGTAGAATTCATATGGTTGATGCTATTAGTATCTAAACTCAATCTATACATACCATTAACCATGAATGCACAACCGAAATAACATGAGTTAACAGATAAAGTTACTCTACCATTCATAATTGAAAAAGACATACCAGCTTTATCAAGTAAACTCATAGATATCAAATTCTTTTTAAGTAAAGGTACTATTCTAACATGTTTTAGAGTTAGTAACTTACCTGGAGAAAGCACCAAATTTGCAGTTCCCAGCATGAGTCACCTCTGCCTCACCACCATTACAATTTTCTATAGTGTCTTTCACTTCTATGACCTCAGTGAGTGAGTTCTTGTCATTTGTAGCATGACAAGTAGCACCACTATCTAACCACCACTCTGAGGAGACTCTGGCCTTTCCTTTCTTCATCATTCCAATGAAGGCTTGAGGTTTAGATTTACTAATTAACATACTAGTCGCACTTTGTGGTGTGTCATTCTTTGGCTTCTTTTGTAGCTTACACTCTACTGCCCAGTGACCCCACTTTCCACAGTTATGGCACTTGCCCTTCTTCTTTTTGAAGATAGTCTTTTTAGCCTCTAACTGTGAAGAAAATTCACCTTTTGATGACTTGAACCTTTTCTGAGGTTTATTGGAATGTGAAACTAAGTTGGCAACTGACTTTTGTTGTCCTTCCTGTTCCAAACTCTTCCTAGATATGTTTTGATCTTCAATGTGAATATACCTCTTTAATTCCTCCAGTCTCATCTGTTCTTTCTGTCTATGCATTTCAGTCTTGAAAGAACTCCATTCAGCAGGTAGCTTACTCAACACAAGACCAACAAAGAAATTATCGGACAAATCAGAGTTATCCTCTTTCAACCTGTTCCTCATGTTCTCAAGTTCAATTAATTGAGAGGTGATACTCGAATTTATATTGAATTTAAAGTCAAAGAACTTCTCTGCTAGAAGAGTTTTAGAAAGCCCCTCTTGTTTTTGGAACTGAGCGTTCAAGTGATCCCATATCTCTTTTGCTGTCTTAAACTCACTATAAGTCATAGCTAGACGAGAATTTAAAGAGGTCAACAAGTTATGAGATGTATAAGGCTGTATTTTCACAGGTAGGATCGAGTTGGGTTGCTTGGTTGGTTGCTTATAGGCTATAGGTAGGTCTTTTTGGACTCTTCCGATCTAAGCTAAATTCCTCGTTCATTTGGAGGAAGTTTTTGAAGCATAGAAATTGTTAAAAATATGTTTCGAGTTTGAGCACAAAACAAAACTCTAAATATTTGGAATTGGATATTTTGCGGCCATCCGAAATCAAGCAAAGCAAAAGAGACGTGAGTTTCCTAATGAAGTTGGAGTCTTTGGCTTGAAATAGGAAAGTCCATCAGAAAGGCCAACGTGGACTTTGAGATAGACATTGACCCAGTCAACGATGGATCAAAGAAAATTCCCTCTGCAAGTTGGGCTTGGTGAAGAAAGAAGACAAAATAGGAAAGTCAAAAGGTGGATTTTGGTGGACCGAATTATCTAGGTTTCCAATCCCATGTTGAGTCGGCCACGTTCTCTTCTTGGGCATGCGTATATATATATATATATATATATATATATTATTGTATTGCAAGAAGAGTATCGGAGTAGCGCCGCTTGTGCAAGTGCTTGGTGCAGAGAGCTTTCTCGTGAATTCTGTCCGGGAAGTGCCGTTCTCAACGAGTGCTTGATGCGAGTTTCTCTTCGTGGAATTACATCAACAACTCAAGTGTTCGTAGCGATTAAATCTTGTGTTAAGATTTGTGTATAATTCCTTTACGAGATTAAGAGATTATTTCATGAGGAATTGTGGAGTTAAACACTGCGTGAGTTATTGGATGTAATTGGGGCTTGGGAAACACTTAGAGTGTTTGAGTGACTCGAGTATGGTTGTAATCTCCGTTGTATCGCTTTGATCTATAGTAGAATTTCGTGTTGCTCTCCCCGTGGATGTAGATCACTACAACCGAACTACGTAAACCCGGTTTCCAATTTATTTTCTTATTCTGTCAATTTTATTGTTCGATCGCTTGGCTTCCGCAACAATTGGTATCAGAGCCTGGCTTAACTGAGATGAAGCGAATCGATGGCGATAGAAGAAGGAAAAGTGAAAATCGATAGATTTGATGGGAAAGATTTTGGTTTTGGAAGATGCAGATTGAGGATAATCTATATCAGATGAAACTGCACTTGCCCTTGTCTCGGGAGAAGCCAGAGACGATGAAGCAAGCTGATTGGGAATTGCTGGATAGACGAGCTTTGGGTGTTATTCGGTTGACGTTGGCACATAACGTCGCGTTTAACATCGTGAATGAGAAGACCACTGTGGGTTTGATGAAAGCCCTATCGGACATGTACGAGAAGCCCTCTGTGATCAATAAGGTCTATTTGATGCGACATTTGTTTAATTTGAAGATGAGCGAAGGTGCGTCAGTTGCTGATCATATTAATGAATTTAATGTGATCGTTAATCAATTGAGTTCGGTTGATATTAACTTTGAAGATGAGGTACGTGCTTTGATTCTATTATCCTCATTGCCTGATAGTTGGAATACTACTATTACTGCTGTTAGTAATTCCTTTGAGTCGACAAGTTTGACGTTTGATGGTGTTCGAGATTTAATTTTAAGTGAGGACATCTGTAGAAAAGAATCTGGTGAACATGTATATGTTGCTTTAGTAGGTGAAAATATAGGAAGAACTGGTACACGTGTTTAGCAAAAGTAGTATGAACTCGAATAGACGAAGCCAGTCTAAGACTGGTGATATTATCTGTTGGAGCTGTGGCAAGAGGGATCATCTTAGAAGGGATTGCCTTAAGCTGAAGAACGATAAGGGTAAAGGAATTAGAGTTGAATCTGCGAATGATGTTGCAGCTATAGCTGATGGTAACTCGGATGATGCTGATTATGTCTTGTCTATCAATGATAATTTGTCGTTTGACGGATGGATTATGGATTCTGGTTGTTTTTTTCACGCTACACCACATAGGAACTGGTTTACTACTTATCTAGTGCACGGATAGTAGTAAAGTGCAGTTGGGGAACAACGTTGAATGCGATGTTATAGGTGTTGGTGATGTTAGGATCAGAATGCATGATGTTATCGTGTGGACATTGACCGGAGTGAGACATGTTCCAGAGTTGAAGAAAAATCTGATTTCCTTAAGTGGCCTGGATTCAGCTGGGTGTCGATATTCATCAGAAGGTGGAGCTCTGAAAGTTCTTCGAGGTGCCTTGGTGATAATAAAAGGAATCAAGCATAATGGCCTGTATGAGCTTCAAGGTGAGACGGTGATGGAATTCGCTGCGGAGACATCAGATGCATCGATTCGAAAGTCTGAATTGTGGCACATGCATTTGGGGCACATTAGCAAGAGAAGCTTGAAGGTTCTAAGTGAAAGAAATTTGCTATGTGGTTATGTGGCTAACGAATTGAATATATGCAGGTTCTGTGATTTAGATCAACAGCGAAAAGTGCAGTTCAATACTGTTGTCAGAGAAACCACGGATATTGCAGAATTGATTCATTTAGATGTTCGCAGGTTGTTGCGGTTTCCTTCGAGGAAGAGTGCCAGATTTATGCTAACAGTTGTTAATGACTACTCGAGGAAGATGTGGGTATTTGTGCTTAGGCACAAGTTTGATGCTGTTGTTAGGATCAGACGGTTAAAAGGTTTGATCGAAAAGGAGACTGGTAAGAAAATCAAGCAGGTGCGAACTGACAATAGTATGAGGTTTTGCTCGAAGCTGTTAAACGAATTCTGCATGAATGAAAGCATAGTGAGACACCGCACTAGTGCCAATGAACCACAGCAGGTTGCAGAATTGATGAGCAAAACACTACTAGAGATGGCCCCATAAAATGCTCTCTAGTGCTGGTATGGCTAGAAGGTTTCTAGCGGATGTGCTTAGTACGGCAAGCTACCTGAAGAATAGATCCCCATCGACTGCGATTGAATGTCGGACTCCCGAAAAAGTGTGGTCAGGTAACGATGCTGATTATTCTGTTATTAGAATATTTGATTGTCCATGTTATGTTCGAGTTAGTGATGGTAAGCTCGATGGAAGGACAAGAAAGTGCATGTTCTTAGGTTATGCACAAAGTGAGTGGGGCTATCGGTTGTGGTGCCCGGAATTAAATTCACCTATTATCAATAGAGAAGTTACATTTGACGAGTCTTCAGTACTTCTGACTAGGAGTGTTAGTAGCAGTATTTTATACGAATATGAACAGTGTTCAGCTTGAGGTGGAGTTGCAACCAGAAACTCCTAAGGTAGTGGGTGCTAATGAAATAATCGACACAGATGGTGCTTGTAGCGAGGTGGAGCTTATTGAGCCAACAATTGGTGTAACTGCTGATATTGACAAGGTGCATATTCGATTTCCAGACAGATATGGATGCAATGATGATTTTACTTTATCTGCAATTGAGGAGGTTGTGTCAGAAAATCCTTGTGGAGGAATTAAAGGTGCACGTAGAGTTGGTGTTCTGATGAGGTCCACGGTTATGGCGAAGTTCAAACGAGACTTGAATTTAAAAGACGTCTGTGGCGGTTGAGCCCATTAGGGCTGTGGGTGAGTGGTAGCAAAATTCGAATTCTATCAAAGCGATTGTAACTTGGCTCAAACGTTGAGCCAAGGTGGAAATTGTTAAAAATATGTTTCGAGTTTGAGCCCAAAACAAAAGTCTAAATATTCGGAATTGGATATTTTGCGACCATCTGAAATTGAGCAAAGCAAAAGAGACGTGAGTTTCCTAATGAAGTTGGAGTCTTTGGCTTGAAATAGGAAAGTCCATCAGAAAGGCCAACGTGGACTTTGAGATAGAAATTGACCCAGTCAACGATGGATCAAAGAAAATTCCCTTTGCAAGTTGGGCTCGGTGAAGAAAGAAGACAAAATAGGAAAGTCAAAAGGTGGATTTTGGTGGACCGAATTATCTAGGTTTCCAATCCCATATTGAGTCAGCCACGTTCTCTTCTTGAGCATGCGTATATATATATTATTGTATTGCAAGAAGAGTATCGGAGTAGCGCCGTTTGTGCGAGTGCTTGGTGCATAGAGCTTTCTCGTGAATTCTGTCCGGAAGTGCCGTTCTCAACGAGTGCTTGATGCGAGTTTCTTTTTGTGGAATTACATCAACAACTCAAGTGTTCGTAGCGATTAAATCTTGTGTTAAGATTTGTGTATAATTCCTTTACGAGATTAAGAGATTATTTCGTGAGGAATTGTGGAGCTAAACACTGCGTGAGTTATTGGATGTAATTGGGGCTTGGGAAACACTTAGAGTATTTGAGTGACTTGAGTGTGGTTGTAATCTCCGTTGTATCGCTTGATCTATAGTAAAATTCTGTGCTGCTCTCCCTATGGATGTAGGTCACTACTACCGAACCACGTAAATCTGGTATCCAATTTATTTTCTTATTCTGTCAATTTTATTGTTCGATCTCTTGGCTTCCGCAACAGAAATGATATCAGGCCTTGTATCAAGCATGTCCCCTTGGCTCTTTGGTCAATCATTTCACTAGTAGAATTATCTATTGTTGTGAAAATATGGGACAAGCGAATCGGACAATAGACAGAAGAAAGGAAAAAAATCTAACACCGAATTTATGTGATTTGGTGCAAATGTCTATTTACATCCACGGGAAGAGTAGAACAAAATTCTATCAATGTAACGGAAATTATAATCACTCGAGCATACAAAAACTCTCGTTGTTTTTTAATCTTTAATTACACGTAATAAGTCACTCAGTATTTAGCCATCACAATTCATAGTGAAATCTCACTTGAGAATTTAACTGGCTAAATCATTACTTAAGTGTAATTACAACAAGCAAATCGCTTTGAAATATCTGGAGATGAACTCTCTACACATTTTCGTCAATCTCTTTTGTGTAGTCTCGGATCTCTCTCCCTGTCTTCACACTTCCCCCTCGTGATTTGTAGAGAAGGCTCAGAGGGGAAAGAGGAAGGAAGAAGGAATGCCCATGCTCATCATTGCACTTCATCTTCCCTTTATCTTCATGGTGGCCATCTCTTTTCTCTCTCTGACCCATTCAATGAATGCCCATCATTGTACTCTTCTTCATACACGCCAACTCCCATGCTTTCTTTGAAATGGTCTGTCTAACTTGCTTCATTGAACAAAAAGAACAAGAGGACAATGCCCTTCATTGAATGGCAGCGTGTGAGTTTGCTGCTTTCTTGTCCTTATCCTTCCTTCTTCTTTTCACACGCAGAACATTTATTATATGAAATACAACCGGTGTGCTAAACAAAATCTCAGACGATCACAAAAGCCCAACTTAGACTTTATCTATCGAGACAAACTCGCACGCTTTAATTTTAGTATTTGTTCAACGGACGCAAGACATATTTTAACATCTATGATTCTGTTCTGTTTTCTCAATCAAATGCAGCTAATGGTACATGTGATTTATCCTCCTGCTATATCAAAGTCTTTAGTGCATGTTCCAGCTGGCATTTGTTGATTTTTTGCAGCCAAACTCTACTGTCCTTAATAGGGTCTTCCAGAAGTTGGCCACATCTGGATGTTTCACGTGGCAAGTGCATGGAACGTGTTGAGATATAAGTTGTTATACATTTCCATTAAGCTCAGGTGGGTATATATATACCCAAGAGTACGCATGAAAAAAAACACCTAAATAGAAAACTTTTCAACTTCCAAAGATAGGTTTCCAAAACTTCCAAAACCGATAACCATATATTTGGTTGATAGAACTCTTTGTGAGTTAAAGGTTTAAGAGTGCATTGGTGTGAACTTGGTTGGTTTAATCCATGTATTCCAAAGCATTGCTTTATTACATGGCTTGTGATGCACAATAGGTTGGCAAAATGACAGATTGATTAAGCGGAACTTGCCTGTTTCTCCTACTTGCTGTCCCTGCACGGAGAATAAGAATCACTTGTTTTTTGGTTGTCATGTCTCTTCAAGTCCAATCTACGATATAGCAGCTTCACCAGGTATCAAGAGGGATTGGTGACCGAAAGTTTGAGGTTGATTGGGTTGTAGTTAACTTCAAAGGCAAAGCTCTCCCTAGTCTATAGTGCATACTCTCTGGGAATGCTTTCATTTATTTCTGTTTAGCGAGCTAGGAATGGTCGTTTGCGCACTCCTACCGCTACTTCTGTTAGTGTTGCTTCCATTGGTTCTCATAGTAAGAGGGCTGTACGGTACAGATTGGATAAATTTGCTCTAGTAGCTCGGCAAATTTCATCCGATATTGTACTGATATAGATATAGATTGTCAAAGTGTACTGATATATTGCTTCTCCGTTTAACAGCTTATGATCCAGCTAAACCTCTTTTAACATTCAAATGTTCACATTAAAATAAGGGTTCATTGGTTTACTTTGCCACTCATATTATATGCTCATGACAGATTTTTCTCGTTAAATCTCTCATTTTATACTTACTAGAATAACCTTGTGCAAATTTTTAATTATTGATTGGTTATACTCGTTTAGCTAAAGTACTTCTAATAAATAAGGCATTGTTAAGGACAGCAATTAGTTGGAAATTATCACCCTAAGTTCTATCTTGTATAGATGCTCAATAGTGTCGCGTGATGTTTGTCGCGTGGGACGTGATAACCTTGAAGATCCATGCATTTGATTTGATGTCTTTTTGAATTGTTTTAGCTGATCTGATCAAACAATGGCTGTTGGATAAATACTCAAATTGACATTCTCCAACTGATCTGATCTGATCTGATCAAACAAAGGCTGTTTAATAACCTCTTACGGTCAACTGGTCGAAGAATTAGTCTGTAATATCATGAGAGTCCTGTCCGGTCCACGATAGTAGATGCTCGTGGATTGTAAGGCTTTTCTCTACCCACGATGTACACTAATGATCCATGTTATTTATTTGACTTGATCCGGGTCTTTAGATTTGAGATTTTAAATTTGAGCACCAGACTTTGTTCCCTCCCCCGGGTCGATCTTTGAGCAGATACCCTTTTTATTAATTTACCATAACAAGCTGTCGAATCGTGTTATGTTAATCTAAATTAAGTTGATTAACACCTACTGACCTTAAAATGCAAATGAAAGAGGGTTTTTGGTCAACTAGTACACGCCAAAGTAAGCATACCTATCCATCGATTCCTTAATGTCAGAGAGAATCTCTTTTGGTGACATAATTAACGCAAATGGACCTTCTCCCTCACACGGTCAGTCCTCTAACTTCAATTTCTTTGGGAAAAATTTAGCATCCTAACAGTGATCAATCGGCCGGTTTTTGCCTGATATATTAAAAGATGGAGCCAATCGTTGACATTTAAACATATCAAACCAATGGCAGAACTAGAAGTAGCCACCAAGGCACCGACCACTTCATTGCCATATACTAATAAGGGTCAACGTAGCACGTTGAGTTCATACATTACATATGAGACCATAAAGAGACTTTTCTGTTGAATTGCAAGAGAAACGCAAGAAAATGGAGGATTCAAGTAAATCCCTGAAACCACATTGCTTAGTTCTATCATACCCAACCCAAGGCCACATCAACCCCTTGCTCCAATTCTCCAAGCGTCTACTTCACAAAGGAGTCAAAGTTACTCTTGTCACCACTAAATCCATGTCCAAGACCCTGCATGGATCCTCCTCATGCACCTCGATCACGCTAGAGGCGATCTCCGACGGCTTCGACGACGGTGGCATTGGGGCGGCAGTTAGCCCTGAGTCCTACATCGAGCGCTTCTGGAAGGTCGGCCCTGAGACCCTGAGCGAGCTGGTCAAGAGGCTAATCTCCGGTGGTCCACCGCCAACTTGCATCATCTATGACTCGTTCTTGCCTTGGGCTCTTGATGTGGCCCAAAAATTTGGTCTTGTTGGGGCTGCTTTCTTCACCATGCCTTGTGCTGTGAGCAGTGTGTTTTACCACTGCCAAAAGGGATGGCTTGAAGTTCCTGTCAAGAAGCAGGTTTTGCTTCCTGGGATGCCTCCTCTTGACCCTCAAGATATGCCATCTTTAGTGTGTGATGTGGAGTCATATCCAGCTTTCTCTGGCATGCTTGTGAACCAGTTCTCCAATCTTGACAAAGTGGACTGGGTGCTTTGCAATACAGTATATGAACTTGATGAAGAAGTAAGCACACTAGAACCTTTGGAACTAAACCATTTGACAGTACACTAATACTCATCTGGATTACTTCTTCTTCTTCCTTGTTTTTGGGTCCTAATTGGATGTACAAGGTCACTGATTATATAACCTTTCTGGCATCTACTCTACCGTAGATCATGCATACGTCAAGTACTTATTAAATTCACATACGATAGGATCATCCATGTTGACACCACAAGGACATGACTCGACAGGTTCTTATATTAAAGTTAGGTTACTTGAAACATCGTAATGAAATTAAAGATGCTAGTCTATTAATTGCAAACATGCAATGCTCAAATTATCCTCCAATCTTCAATCAATTACTTAGAATGAGACTGTAACCCCATTTCTCTCTTTCAGCTGTATTGTCACCTTTTTGATCCATGAGTCGGTCCAACTTGATCTATCAAGCATTTAACGAGAACTTCTTCTTCTTAGGTTGCGGACTGGTTCATGAAGATCTTGCCATTCAGGACCATAGGACCAACAGTACCATCCACCTATTTAGACAACAGGCTTGAACAAGACAGAGAATATGGCTTCAGCATCTTCAAACCAGACCATGACACCACCATGAGATGGCTCAGCACAAAGCCAAAAGGGTCGGTTGTGTATGTCTCCTTTGGGAGCATGGCCGAGCTAAAGATTGAACAAATGCACGAGCTAGCAATCGGACTAAAGAGAAGCAACAGCTATTTTCTCTGGGTGGTCAGATCATCAGAAGCAGAGAAACTCCCACAAGGCTTTGCAAACGGTACCGAGACATCCCAAAAGGGTCTGATTGTGACATGGTGTCCTCAGCTTGAAGTCCTTGCACACGAGGCACTAGGGCTTTTCGTGACACATTGCGGTTGGAACTCGACTTTGGAAGCGCTCACTTTGGGTGTGCCGATGCTGGCGATCCCACAGTGGACCGACCAGCCCACGAACGCCAAGTACATTATGGATGTCTGGAAGATGGGCCTGAGGCCACTAGTTGATGAGGAAAGAGGTGTTGTGACGAGTGAAGAGATAGAGCATTGCATTAGGAAGGTAATGGAAGGGGACACAAGGAAAACAATGAGGGAAAACGCGGGAAAGTGGAGGAAAATCACTAAAGACGCAGTTGGCGAGGGTGGGAGTTCCGATAGGAACATTGAGGAGTTTGTTGCTAAATTGGGCGCTAAGACCTGAAAAAAGGAAAAGAGAAATGCTAGATTTATGATTAACGAACATAGTAGTAATCGATCTACTTATCCTAGTGAAAGGATATATGCAATAATATGTGCGGCACACTAAATACTCAACTATGTATCATGTGGGTCTCATTTGTTAATAATGTGAATTTTATACTTTGCCGCGTCATTTTCTGAACAGATATTGATTTCATACTTGTAATACTGCTTAAGTTCTAAATGATATGCGTGATATCTGTCAAATTTTGTCTCTATTAATTTGTTGTTGAAGAACTTCATCAGTTGTACCAAAAGAACTTGATTGAACAAAAAAGTTAGAAAATTGATGAAATGACAGAAAAATGCTGTAAGTTAGGAGATTACAATTTGACTTAATGAGCGGTCCCCACGTCAATGTTGACAATGTTCACCCTAAACCCACGAAATGATATAAGAACTCCATTGGCCCGACCTTTTAGGGATCATAACCATTCATTTTGTAGCCCTTGATCTCACAAACAACCTACTAAAATTTCAGCCAACTCCGACAAGGTTTCCCCATCAAGCCTTCGCCGGAAGTCGCTGCCTCTTCTCCCTAGCAGAACCCACCTCCCTCTCCCTCTTTTCTTTTTCTTGTTCTGCCGTGCCCTCCCTTGCCCGTTCAGCTCTCTCCCTCTTTTTTCATCCTCTTTCTTTTGGTTTTCTTGATGAGAGCTCATGATCGAGTGTCGTCATTGACGAATGATGTTTGTTGTGTGAGGGTCTGTCTGCACACGTCCGACGGTGAAAATGTTTCGTTTGAGCTAAACCATGTTGCAACATCTAACCTTTTTCTATATCATTCACATTCATCTGTTCTCCAATCTCGGCACTAGCTAATAGGAGGCTTCGCACACTTAATTCACAGAGTTGCGTATAACGAAACTACAGCTCAGATTGTCATTTTCTTATCTTCCATTCAAACAAGTTCTTTTTTTTTTTTTTTTGTTCATGTTGTTCTTTCTTATGCTGAGGTTTGAAGAAAGATTCGGCTCGTAACACGACCCCCTCCGGCACAGCCATCGTTAATTTCCTTTTGTTCGAATTTCTTTCGAAAAATAGCGTGCAAGCTTTCATTTTCCCGCTGTATCATTTACATTATGAATTCAAGAATCATAGTGTTGTAAAATCTCATCATTTTGAAACTCTGTTGGGCCAAAATCTCATAGAATTAAATGAGAAATGTGTGGGTGAAAGTGTCCCACATAGGGTAGAAGAGATATGGGAGATGGGTTTAAATAGTTGAGCCTCTCAAATGGGTTTGGGCCCCAAGGGGTACCCCACTTTTGTGGAAGGGAGAGGACCTACGCCAAGCTAGTTCGGTCCCCCGCACGCCACCGTTCGGCCGACTCAGTTCCAGGTCCACCCTCTATCCTGGGAGACGATTGTCCAATATCCTCGGGTACTGATTGAGGGGCCAAATTCGTCTTAAGGACATGACGTTATTTCGTTGAGCTCGGATCAACATTTTGCTTATTTGTTTGTACTGCTGCTTTCAGGTTTGTTTTCTTGACATTTAATTTCAGTTTCTAATATACGAACATAACCGACAACAATCTTAAGATAAATTTCTGCTTGATTCATTCGTATACTCTTGAGATAATACTAGTATTACAGACACTTCATTATGTTCCTTGTCTAGTCATATTCTACTTCGGTTTCTTTGTATTCCGTTTATAGGTATTTGTTACAATTCTTTGTTTCTGTTAGTATTAAAATTTTGAACGAACGATTCTGTTTGTAATCATATATTACCAATTCTTTTCATGAATATGTTCTGTTTTTATATTTCATAAATGCCTTCGGCTTCAACTCCGATTAACTCTATTCCGAATCATGGAGAAAAGCCAGAAAAGTTTAATGGTACGGATTTCAAGAGATGGCAATAAAAGATGTTGTTCTATCTCACGACCTTGAACTTGGCTAGATTCCTCAATGAGGATGGTCCTAAATTGGACGTTGGAGAGACAAATAAAGAAAAGTTGGCTGCTGTGGATGCATGGAAGCATTCTGACTTCTTATGTCGTAACTATGTCCCCAACGGTCTGGACAATACTCTCTATAATGTCTATAGTCCGCTAAAAACGGTTAAGAAGTTATGGGATAGTCTGGACAAGAAATACAAAACCGAAGATGCCGGATTGAAGAAATTCATTGTCTGTAAATTTCTAGGCTTCAAGATGGTTGACTCAAAGACCGTCTTAAGTCAGGTTCAAGAGCTTCAAGTGATTATGCATGATATTCATGCTGAAGGAATGACTCTAAGTGAGACATTCTAAGTAGCTGCATTCATTGAAAAACTACTACCTTCCTGGAGAGATTTCAAAAATTATCTCAAATACAAGAGAAATGAGTTGTCACTTAAAAACTTGATTGTTCGGTTGAGGATTGAGGAAGACAATAGGCTGTCTAAGAAGAAAGTTGGGAAGAACCTAGAGGTTTCAAAGGCCAATATTGTTGAAGAAGGATCGAAACCCAACAAGAAGAGGAAAATGCCTAGCAAGTCTGGAGAGAGATTCAACCAAGGCATGAAGAAGTTCGTTGGCAAGTGCTTCAACCGTAGCAAGTCTGGACATCGAGCCAAAGACTGCAGAGCCAAGAAAAGACAGAAAACTCAGGCTAATGTGGTGGAAGAGATCTCCAATGGTGTTGATGATATCAATCTGACTGTTATGATATCTGAGTGTCATATGGTAGGAAACCCTAAGGAGTGGTGGATTGATACTGGAGCAACTCGTCATATCTGTGCAAACAGATCGATGTTCTCGTCCTACACAACTGTGAGGGGTGATGAAAAAACTTTATATGGGTAATTCATCAACCTTTAAGGTTGAAGGTGTCAGAAAGATTGCTCTAAAGATGACATCTGGGAAAGTTGTGACACTAAATAATGTGCTACATGTGCCAGACATACGCAAGAATTTAGTGTCTGGATCTCTTCTTAGCAAGAATGGTTTTAAGCTAGTGTTTGTGTCTGATAAGTTTGTACTCTCCAAGAATGAGATGTATGTAGAAAAGGGTTACCTTAGTTATGGTCTTTTCAAATTGAATGTAATGACTGTTGTACCCAATGATGTTATGAATAAAGTTGTTTCTGCTTATGTGCTTGAGTCTCCTAATTTATGGCATGTTAGATTAGGACACGTTAACTATAAGTCGATAAAGAAATTAATGAACATGGGATTATTTCCAAAATTCGATTGTTCAAGTGAGAAATGCCAAGTATATGTTGAATCTAAATTTTCTAAACTTCCTTTCCATTCTGTAGATAATAGAGTCTCAAAACCTTTAGATTTAATACATACAGATATATGTGATATGAAATCAATACCGTCAAGAGGTGGTAATAAGTATTTTATCACGTTAATAGATGACTGCTCGAGGTATTGTTATGTTTATTTGCTTAATAGCAAAGATGAGGCTATGAATGCTTTTAGAACTTATAAGTCCGAAGTTGAAACTCAGTTGAATAAGAAAATTAAAATGATAAGGAGTGACTGAAGAGGTGAATATCAATTTCCTTTTGAGGAAATTTGTACCAAGTTTGGTATCGTTCACCAAATGACTGCTCCTTATACACCACAATCAAATGGTGTGGCGAAAAGGAAAAATCGGTCTTTAAAGGAAACAATGAATGCATTGTTGAATAGTTCCGATTACCACGGAATTTGTGGGGGGAAGCTGTTTTGACGGCGAATTTTATTTTAAATAGAGTATCCCACAGAAAGACACAACAAACTCCCTAAAAGAAATGGAAAGGCAGAATGCCTAACTTGAATTATCTCAAAGTGTGGGAGTGTTTGGCTAAGATTGCGGTTCCTAAGCCTAAAAAGGTTACGATAAGACCAAAGACTGTTGATTGTGTTTTTATCGGATATGCTCAAAATAGCAATGCATATCATTTTTTTTGTTCACAAGTCAGAGATCCCAGATATACATGTCAATACGATCATTGAATCAAGGGACGCTTCGTTCTTTGAAAATATATTTACATATAACATAGTATATGAGCCAATTAATAATAATAAGGGTGCGAATGGTAACCATTCTGCTCCAGAAATCAAATTCTTGCCAGAAATTGATTTCTAGAATTCATGCCAGAAATTAATTTCTAGAGGAGAAATCTGTTTGGTAAAACATGACTAATTCTGCTTCAGAAATTGATTTCTGGAACAGAAATCTATTTTTATTTTTTTATTTTTTTGGGCACCTCAAAAAATAAATTTCACTCAAAGTAAGTGCCTAAAGGTATTCTAAGCTATTTTGTGAAGTTTTGAAATTTTTAATTTTTTGATTTTTATGGGCACCTCAAAAAAATTAAATTTCACTCAAAGTAGGTGCCTAAAGGAATTCTAAGCCATTTTGTCAAGTTTTGAAATTTTTTATTTTTTTGGATAGCTCAAAAAAATTAAATTTCACTCAAAGTGGGTGCCCAAAGGTATTCTAAGCCATCTTGTGAAGTTTTGAAATTTTTGATTTTTTGATTTTTTTGGGCACCTCAAAAAAATTAATTTTCACTCAAAATGGATGCCCAAAGGTATTCTAAGCCATCTTGTGAAGTTTTGAAAATTTTTTTTATTTTTTTGGGCACCTCAAAAAAATTAAATTTCACTTAAAGTGGATGCCCAAAGGTATTCTAAGCCATTTTATGAAGTTTTGAAATTTTTTTTTTATTTTTTTGGGCACCACAAAAAGTTAAATTTCACTCAAAGTGGGTGGTCAAAGGTATTCTAAGCCATTTTGTGAAGTTTTGAAAATTTTTTTGATTTTTTTGAGCACATCAAAAAAATTAAATTTCACTCAAAGTGGGTGCCCAAAGGTATTCTAAATCATTTTGTGAAGTTTTGAAATTTTTGATTTTTTTATTTTTTTGAGCACCTCAAAAAAATTAAATTTCAATCAAAGTGGGTGCCCAAAGGTATTCTAAATTATTTTGTGAAGTTTTGAAATTTTTGATTTTTTTTTTTTTTTGGACACCTCAACAAAATTAAATTTCACTCAAAGTAGGTACCCAAAGGTATTCTAAGCCATTCTGTGAAATTTTGAAAATTTTGATTCTTTTTATATTTTTTTAAAAAAAATTCACCAAATTTCCTATTTTCTCAAAATCTTGACTTTCTTTTATTTTCTGGGAATTTTTATGAATTTTTATGAAATTTTTCAATTTTTATGCATTTTCTGAAAAAAAAAAATTAGTGAGAAAAAGAGAGAAAATAGGGAGAATGCATTCTGGAAGAGAGAAGCTATAAAAAGTAGCTTCTCTTTTTATTGCCCAAAACTCATTCGGAATAAAAATGCATTCGGAATCAAGTATTTTTAACAAACGATTTTTATTCCGAATGTGAAAATTGCTCCAAAATGCATTCCGGAAATTTTTAACAAACGATTTTATTCAAATCCATTCCGGAATGAATTTCTATTTCAGAATGGATTCCATGCGCGTCCTAAGAGGTCTCGAGATACTATATTTATAAGTGATCCAATGAAGGATGAACCTAGACATAGTAAAAGACAAAGGGCTTCCACGTCTTTTGGACCTGATTTCTTAACGTATCTGTTAAAAAATGAGTCTTGGACATTCAAAGAAGCCGTGACATCGCCAGAAGCCCCGTTCTTGAAAGAAGATATCAATAATGAAGTTGAATCCATCCTGTTAAATCATACATGGAAATTGGTTGACCTTCCTCCTGGTAATAAACCACTACAATGTAAGTGGATTTTCAAGAGGAAAATGAAAGCGGATGGTACTATTGATAAATATAAGGCTAGGCTTGTAGTAAAAGGATACAAGCAACGAGAAGGTCTTGATTATTTTGATACTTATTCACCTGTTACTAGAATTACATCTATAAGGATGCTAATTGCCATAGCAGTGGTGTGTAAGCTTGAAATCCATCAAATGGATATTCAAACGGCTTTCTTGAACGGGGATTTGGAAGAAGAAATATATTTGGAACAATCCGAAGGGTTCATAGTTCCAGGACAAGAAAAGAAAGTATGTCGGCTTATCAAGTCACTCTATGGATTGAAACAAGCACCGAAACAATGGCATGCTAAATTCGACCAAGTTATGTTATCGAATGGTTTTAAGATTAATGAGTGTGATAAATGTGTGTATGTTAAGAACACTCATAATGGTTTTGCCATTTTGTACTTATATGTAGACAACATACTTATAATGGGCAGCGATAGTGAGGTTGTTAAGGTAACCAAATGCATGCTCATAAGTAAAATTGATATGAAAGATATGGGGTTGCAGATGTTATTTTAGGAGTTAAAATCCATAAGACATATGGAGGATTAGCTCTATCATAATCCCATTATATTGAGACGATTCTTGGAAAGTGCAAGAATCTGGATATTGTATGAGTAAAGACTTCGATAGATGTTAATTTACATCTTTCAAAGAATAATGGTGAAAGTAAGGCTCAAAATGAGTATGCTAATATACTAGGCAGTTTAATGTATGTCATGAACTGTACTAGGTCGGACATAGCTTGTGCTGTGAGCAAGCTAAGTCGATTTACAGTTAGTCCAAATAAAAATCATTGGAAAGCTATGAAACCTTTATTGAGCTACTTAAAGTATACTCAAGATTATGCTTTGCATTACACTGAATATCCAGTGGTTCTTGAAGGATACTGTGATGCAAATTGGATAACCGGCACTAAAGACACAAAATCGACAAGTGGATATGTATTCATACTTGGGGGAGCGGCAGTATCTTGGAAATCATCCAAATAAACTTGTATTGCTAGATTCACAATGGAATCAGAATTTATTGCTTTGAATAAAGCCGGTGAATAAGTAGAGTGGCTTCAAAATTTCTTGGAAGATATTCTTAATTGGCCTAAACCAGTGCTCGATGTATGTATACATTGTGATAGTTAAGCGGCAATAGGAAGGGCAAGAAATGTCATGTATAACGGTAAGTCTCGACACATACATCGAAGACATGACACAGTAAGACAACTTCTTTCCAGTGGAATTATCACCATTGACTATGTGAAGTCAAAAGATAATGTTGCCGATACATTGACAAAAGGCCTAACTAGAAAAATGGTTGTGAAAATATCAAGAGGGATGGATTTAAAGCCTATAAACAAGTCACCATAGCGGAAACCTTACCTAGTTGATTGGAGATCCTAAGATCTAGGTTCAAAGAGATAACTAAGTTATGAAGACAGTGTAGAGTACTGTAAAATTTTTACTCATTTCCGGATGAAGACAGTACTAATATGTGAAGGTTAAGCAAAAGCTTTTAATGATTTTGAATTGAGTATGTGATATACTATATGTTTAAAAATCACCTATGTGAGTGTGAAGTGAGGGCCGCTTCTATAAGAATTGAAAAGATCGAATTCTCTAAAATACTCATGAGACCAGGCGGTGTTCATGGCCAAAACGAACACAACAGTAAGAACCAATTTTGTTCGAGAAACAGTTGTGTGATTTTTATTGTCTAGGCTTATACCAAAGGTCGACAGTTCAAAGACTTTAAGTCTACTGATTGACTGTGTAAGTCCGATAGGTTTCACCAAGGAAAGTTCAAAGTCTCAGACTACTTATCCTGATGTAACGTTTTCTCATGAAATAATCGCACATTGCATTTCATGCATACTCGAAGAGTCATGATATCTAAACTTCTCATTTATGTAGGGAATTGTTGGGATTTTGGCACCAAAATCCCATAGAATTGAATGAGAAGTGTGTGGGTGAAAGTGTCTCACATAGGGTAGAAGAGAGATGGGAGATGAGTTCAAATAGTTGAGCCTCTCAAATGGGTTTGGGCCCCAAGGGGTACCCTACTTTTGTGGAAGGGAGAGGACCTACGCCAAGCTAGGTCGATCCCCCCCGCCGCCGCCGCCGCCGTCCAGCCGGCTCGACTCGGTTCGGTTCGGGGTCCACCCTCTATCGGTTTTTATTTTTTCCAAACAGACACGTTGTTTAGAATTCATTTATTTATTTAATATTATCATTTTTATTTTTTTTGGACAAACAAACATGTCTGTACGAAAATCGAAGCCCTTCACGACTATTCACGAACCGAACTAGTTCAAGTGAACATTTGCTACTGGTCACGAAAACTTGCAACTCTTCATTTTTCGCCACTTGAATATGATCGAACAGTTTAGTTCGGTATAGTGACATCACTTCGTGGCATATATACTCCCGCAATACATTTCCCCGAAACACTTACCCATATTCACTTCATTATTATCATTTTGTGCGATTGTTCTGCAAAAATTGCGTTCGTAGGAGTCCTCCGAATACGTACCACTTCGGAGGAACGAGATCCGTTCGATCCTGGGAGACGATTGTCCAATATCCTCGGGTACTGATTCGTTTTAAGGACACGACGTTATTTCGTTGGGCTCGTATCAACATTCTGCTTATTTGTTTGTACTGCTTCTTTCAAATTTGTTTTCTTGACATTTAATTTCAGTTTCTAGTATACGAACATAACCGACAACAAACTCTGATTAGCCTTTTGACTTCAATTTTTTAGCTGTAGCAAGGTTGCTCTTCCTGTTCTCTCTTGGCATTAATAATACCTATTTTATCAAAAAGAATTACCTAATCATAGAGCAATTGTCATTTTAACTCGTTTTTCTTATATAAGTCAATTGACTCAATTCCCAATTCCTTCATTAGTAAAGCAACGCCAAAAGTTCGTCGCTAAATCAAGTAATAAGTCTTAAGCCAAATGTGAGACAGATATTATTTTTTTATCAAGTTACACTATATGTATTACGTCACGTTATTTAGCATATCAAATCTAGTCATCACTTTGTAGATGTAACTAGTATCGATTGAGTTTAGAATCCATATATAACTATCTTATATGGCTGCTTAATAGTCTTGCATGCATGGTGTTTGTTGCACGGGACAAAATTATCTTAAAGATTCGAATTTGATTTATGTTTCCTAGGTTTAGGGTTTCGGAATTTTAAATAATTATCTTAGGAACTTAAGTTGTTTTTAGACATTATTTTAAGAGGTTTTCTAATCATTTTCAATCAAGTTTGGTGTAGGATTTTAGTATATTTTTGCTGCCATAATGTCCTTTTGTAAAACGGTTTATCTCTGAATCAATGAAAAACTACGAGAGACTTTTTTTGACTTTGGGTTGGTGAGCGTGTTTGCGCCTATGTGCATGTGTTGCGAGTTTTACGAGGGTTTATCTATCATTTAAGTTATCGGTTTGTTTATGGAGTCACGCGATAGTTGTTATGGTTAGAGGGTTAATTATTGTTAAAAAGATGAAAATTGAGAAATCTTCAATATGCGAAATAGTCGCATTTTATATTTCCCTTTAGGTGAAACCCAATGGGTCGCACAGGTTTGAAAATGATTTCTTATGAATCCGGATATATTTGTAACTCCACAAAATAATTTAAATTGTGCTAAAAACTTTTTATCATTATGAGGCTTATACGGCTGGATAAAGATATGGTAACTAGAAATCCATAAGTTATGATGTATTCATAGTTGGAAATACGTGACCATTCCTTCAGCATTTCTAACTCTACTCCTATGCACATGTTGACAATGTTCATCCTAGAACCACACAATGAAAAGATTTGAAACATGATGATGTTCCTCAGTGGGGCCAAACTTGAGAAGTAGGTAGGAATAGGAAAAATTATCCAAAATATCCTAAATCTATTGTATTATCCAATTCCGTTATAAATCTTTTTATTTTTGTTAATTAAGTTATAAACTTTTTTACTTCTTGCAAATTTAGTCTATCCAGTTAATTTTGGCTAGATTTCACTGACGTGGATGCCGACCGCCTACGTGGTGATGACGCGGATAATTTTTAATAATATTTTAATAATTTTTGAATTTTCTTTTTTTCTCTTCGATCCTTTTTCCTTTTTTACTTTTCTTTTCCTCCCCTTCTTCCTCCTCCAGCCACTCGCCAGGGGCCGACGGGGGTGAGGCTCACTCGAGGCCGGTGAGGCTGGCAGGCCAGATCCACGTTAGTAATTTCCGGCCAAAATTGATCGGATAAACTCAATTGACAAAAAATAAAAGTATTTATGACTCAATTGGCAAGAAGCAAAATATTTATAACTGAATTGGCAAAACTGTAGTTGGCCGATAACTTTTTAGATAATTTTCTCGATAGGTATATGATTTCTCATGGCGATTTGAAGCGCTCGCTCTCTCTCTCTCCACAACGTGTGGCACGTTTCCTTTTGTTTTTTATTTTGCTGGGACTCCACTGGGGTTGAGTGGATTGGTTCAGCCATCTTCGTCTAGTTGATTGAAAGGATTCAGATCCAATTTTTAGCTTCATGATCACGTTGTCAAACTTTTGTTTGCTCTTTCATTTCATACTCTCTCCACAACGTGATTAACGGGGTCAGCTTTTAACTGATAAGCTCCTTATGAGGCGAATAATAACTATTTTATTTTCCTATTCTTCTATTTTTTTTGTTCTCCGAAACAAATTTAGAACAAAAATCCGTTTGGTAAAATAATTTTATTTTTTTTTTTTAGGACAAATTTTGGCCCAAAAATAGAATTGAAATAGAAATGAGAAGTAAAAATTTTCCACTTTTCTATTTTTAAAATAGAAACAGAAATAATAACTTTCTTTTATTGCTCACCCTTACCGCCACTTGTTGGCCCGTCCATTGCCCATGCCGCCTACCGGCCCCTAGCTGGCATGTCTGCCACTGCCCACTAGCCCCCCAGTCGACCGTTCACCGTCACCGCTTGTCGCCCGCCACCGCCATACCGTCCGTCGCCGCCTCTTGTCGCTCACCGGCCATTTGCCGCCGCTCGCCACCTGCCGCCGCTCATCCACTGCCACCATCGCTTGTTGGCCCCCCTAGTGCCGCCACTCGCCGACCACCCCCCTTCACCGCTTGCCAGCCATCAATCCATTGCCATTGCTCGCATACTAGCGGGATATAAATTTTGTGTTGTTATCAAACGAATTTCTGTTCTAGGAACAAAAATTTCACGTCATTATCAAACGCTATTTTTTGCTCAGAAAGTCATCTTCAAAAGAGAAATAGATTTTTCCATTTCTAGCCAGAAATAAGGTCGGAGAAGAGAAATATTTTCATTCGTGCCTTCATTCTTCAACCAATTTCACAAGAAATTGAAAAGATGGTAATTTTTCCTGGCCACTCGTTGAAATGATATCACAGCAAATCATTTGCCAGATCTGAAGTACCGACCGACCGACTACTTTTTCTCTTATGCTAACTAGGGTCCATCAAGCGCTGCATTAAGGTTGTGACATTGCATATAAGACCGTGACGAGACGCTTTCACTTGAGCTGCAAGAGAAAAGCCAGAGGATGGAGGATTCGAGCGAGCCCCTGCAACCACATTGCCTGGTTCTGTCATACCCAACCCAAGGCCACATCAACCCCATGCTCCAATTCTCCAAGCGTCTACTCCACCGAGGAGTCAAAGTCACTCTTGTCACCACCACATCCATGTCCAAGACCCTGCATGGATCCTCCTCATGCACCTCAATCCCACTCGAGGCGATCTCTGACGGGTTCGACGCCGGTGGCATTGGGGCTGCGGATAGCCCCAAAGCCTACCTCGAGCGCTTCTGGAAGGTAGGACCCGAGACCCTGATCGAGCTGGTCGAGAGGCTAATCTCCCGCAGCCTTCCGCCGACTTGCATCATCTACGACTCGTTCTTGCCTTGGGCTCTTGACGTGGCCCGAAAATTTGGGCTTGTTGGGGCTGCTTTCTTCACCATGCCTTGTGCTGTGGCCAGTGTGTTTTACCACTGCCAAAAGGGATGGCTTGAAGTTCCTGTTAAGAAGCAGGTTTTGCTTCCTGGAATGCCTCCTCTTGACCCTCAAGATATGCCATCTTTCGTGTGTGATGTGGGGTCATATCCAGCTTTCTCTGGCATGCTTGTGAACCAGTTCTCCAATCTTGACAAAGTGGACTGGGTGCTTTGCAATACAGTATATGAACTTGATCAAGAAGTAAGTACACTGGAACCTTGGGAACTGAACAATTTGTGAGTACGCTGGGGGAAGGGGGATGTTCTAGTTGGATGTACTTACTAATTTACCGTCTATATATAACCTTTTGCGGCATTTGCTATGTCGTACATCATGCATCCGTCAAGTACTCATTAAATTATTTGACAATGGGGTGTCGATGTTGCCACCACAACGACATGTCTTGGTGGATTCTTACGTTAAAGTCAAGTTACTCAAAATGTCTTAATGAAATGAAAGATACTAGTGGGTCATTCGTAAACATGTGATGCTCGGGTATCCTCCAATCCTCAATCAATTAATTATAATGAGACTGGTCCTCATTTCTCTCTTTTGGCTGTCATGCCAACTTTTTGATCCATGGGTCGTCCAGCTTGATCTTTTAAGCATTCAACGAGTTTTCTTCTTTTTCCTCTTCTTCTTTGTAGGTTGCGGACTGGTTCATGAAGATCTTGCCATTCAGGACCATAGGACCAACGGTACCATCAACCTTTTTAGACAACAGGCTTGAACAGGACAAAGAATATGGCTTCAGCATCTTCCAACCAGACCACGACACCACCATGAGATGGCTCAGCACAAAGCCAAAAGGGTCAGTTGTGTACGTCTCCTTTGGGAGCATGGCGGAGCTGAAGGTTGACCAAATGCACGAGCTAGCAATGGGACTAGAGAGAAGCAACTGCTATTTCCTCTGGGTGGTCAGATCATCAGAAGCAGAGAAACTCCCACAGGGCTTTGCGAAGGGTACCGAGACATCCCAAAAGGGTCTAATCGTGACATGGTGTCCTCAGCTCGAAGTCCTTGCACACGAGGCGCTAGGGCTTTTCATGACACACTGCGGTTGGAACTCGACCCTGGAAGCATTAAGCTTGGGGATGCCGATGCTGGCGATCCCGCAGTGGACCGACCAGCCCACGAACGCCAAGTACATCACGGATGTCTGGAAGACGGGGCTGAGGCCGCCAGTTGATGAGGAAAGAGGTGTTGTGACGAGTGAAGAGATAGAGGATTGCATTAGGAAGGTAACGGAAGGTGAAACATGGAAGACAATGAGGGAAAATGCGGGAAAGTGGAGGAAAATCGCCAAACACGCAGTTGGTGAGGGGGGGGAGTTCCGATAGGAACATTGAGAATTTTGTTGCTAAATTGGGCGCTAAGACTTGAAAAAGAAGGAAAAGAGAAATGATCGACATGCGAAGAACTGTCATAGCAGCGATCGATCTACTCATGCTTGGTCTCGTGTGTTAGGAATGTGAATGAAATATCTATTTGCGTGTATGTCATATTTTGTAGCATCATTTTCTGAGCAGATCTCGATAATATTAGATACCAGTAATTATTATGTTTCAGGTCATAATGACGTTCTTCCCTAGTTAAAATTTTGAATTTTGTCATGTTAATCTAAATTAAATTGAGAAACATTAAATTAATCGACCCTAAAAATCGTGAGAGACTGTCCAATTAATCATAAACTTATTGTACGGATATTAATCTATTCCTAAATTTTTCAATTTTATCGATTTAGTACTAAACATTTACGCAAAATTCTAATGTAATCATTTCTATCAATTTTCGCTAGAAATCGTTGACGTGGCGGTGTGCCTCGTAGCATTGCCCCCATTGACTCGAATTCCACATCAACATTTTCCGACAAAAATTGACATGAAAGACTATATTGGAATTTCGCGCAAAGATTTAAAACTAAATTGGCGTGATTGAAAAATTTAGGATTGAATTGACATTCATGCTATTATTGATCGGGCAATTTTCTCCGAAAAGTCATCAATTGGCACAATTCTTTTTTCCATAGTCATGAAAGCAACACCCACTGACCAGAAAATACAAAGAAGTGAGTAATTTTGGCCAAACATCACCTTCACCAATACGTGCCAAAACAAGCATAGTTATCCATCTATCCCCTTTTTTTCAAAAGAAACTTCTTTCCTGGTGTAACATCGTCAGTACAATTGGACCCATCTCTGGCATATTCTGTCCCCTTACCTTCTTCATCAATCTCCTCCGAAACGATTTTACATCCTACTAAGTACTGTCGGACACTTAATATATATAACAAAAATGATTGCATTTCTACAAGCACTGCCAAAATAAAAAATTGCATTGCAATCTATGAATTTCTCGTTTGATTGCTCAGCAAGTGCTCCGGCAGCACCCGCTGAAAAGAACTCAAAACAGAGTACAAGATACTTCTTTGTCACTACGTAATGGCAGCTATATGAAAGATAAGTCTCAACCAATATCGGTAGAGAAGTTAGCAAGTTCACTATATCTTCTTACTGTGCACAGTCCAGAGTTAGTCATGGAGGACGAGAAGGAGGAGGTGAAGAGACCCAGCAAAGGTCGTGTCCTGGTCCTCCCTTACCCTGCGCAGGGACACATCAGTCCGATGCTCCAGTTCGCCAAGCGCTTAGTCTCCAGAGGTGTTGGAGCGACTCTTGCGACCACCGTCTTCGTTGCCAAATCCATGCATGCTGCCCCAAACGACTCCGTCGGCATCGAGACTATCTCAGACGGATTCGACGAAGGTGAGAGACAATTAGCGAGTTGCCTAGGGTGAGCTCTGGATTGTGCCATTCTTGGGTTTTGTGGCAATCTGTTGGTTATGATTAGTAGGGTCAATCTGAAGAACAGACATGATGAAGAACAAGTTTGTCCAATGAACGACTTTCATGTTGAGGGTAGGCGCTTTGGTGACAAAGATGAAGCTTCATTGCTTTGAGTTCTCTGTCATATATTTTTCCAAACAAGAATCGTGTCGAGCTTACATCAGAGTTCAGGAAATACATGTGTATGACCATTTTGTGACGAGCCTAACTTACACATTATTTCTGCTACAAAGGCGGGTCTGCACAGGCAGAGAGCATCGGGGCTTACTTGACGAGCCTCCAAGCCGTTGGATCGAGAACACTGGTGGCACTAATCAAGAAGCTCGACAGTTCGGGAGATGCCATCAACGCTGTCATCTACGACGGCTTCCTTTCTTGGGCGCTTGATGTGGCGAAGCAGTTTGGGAAGTTAGGAGTGGCGTTTTACACCCAAGCTTGTGCCGTGAACAGCATCTATTACCATGCGCACCAAGGCCTCCTTCCGCTTCCGCTGCCGGGGACAACAATTTCGCTTCCTGGGTTGCCGCCTCTCGAGCCAGCGGAGACCCCATCGTTCCTGTACGTCCTGGGGTCGTACCCGGCTTTCTTCGACTTGATCGTGAATAATCAATTCTCGAATGTTGATGAAGCGGATCTGGTGCTGTATAACTCATTCTATGAGTTGGAGAACGAGGTAATTAATGTTTGTCGTGTCTGCCAGAATCATCACCTTATGCTTGGATTGATTGTCTAGTTTAGAAATCTCGCAGTTGAAGCAATTGAGTGATCTTCGATACCATTAACCAACATAAGGTGAAGTTAATGAAGAGCACATTTACACCTGGACATGGTCATCTACTTCATTGTGCAATTCTAACCCATTATCTGATCTTTATTCTTGGGAAAGTTGATGTTCTACTCATCCAATTGTTGATAAGGTGGTAGACCACTTGGCCAAGCTCTGGCCACTGAAGACGGTTGGCCCAGCAATTCCATCAATCTACTTGGACAAGAGACTGCAGGATGACAGGGACTATGGCATCAATCTCTTCAAGCCTAACACACAGGTCTGCCTGAGCTGGCTCGATGACAAGCCCACCAATTCGGTCATCTACGTATCGTTCGGAAGCATGGCTGAGCTAGACACTTCCCAGATGGAAGAGCTCGCACGGGGCTTGAAAAACTCCAACAAACACTTCTTGTGGGTGGTCCGGGACTCGGAGATGGCAAAGCTCCCTCCTGGGTTCACGGAGCAGAGTTGCTCAGAGGTGGGGCTCGTCATGCCGTGGGGCCCGCAGCTGGAGATCTTGGCCCACGGGTCGACTGGGTGCTTCGTGACGCACTGTGGATGGAACTCGATCCTCGAGGCTCTGAGCCTCGGGGTGCCGATGGTGGCGATGCCACAATGGACAGACCAGGGCACAAACGCGAAGTTCGTGGAGGACGTTTGGGGAGTGGGGGTCAGGGTTTCCAAGGACGAAGATGGGACCATCGCGAGAGGAGAGATAGAGAGATGCATAAGGGAAGTGATGGAGGGAGAAAGGGGGAAAGAGATCAAGAGAAACGCAGAGAAATGGAGGAAGTTGGCCAAAGAAGCAGTTGACGAAGGGGGGACTTCGGACAGGAATATCGATGATTTTGTGGGTAAATTAGTTAGCTTGACCTAGAGTTCATCTTATGTTTGACTCGACTTGTTCTCAGAAGACCCAAGTTATGAACCTATAATATGATATCCAAAATCTTCAAATGATCTGATTTCTGAATTCTAAGAGAAAACAATCACGCGCGAGTCCGGCGGCAGATGTCGGCTACTTAAACTTAACATTGTTCCAAGACTTGCACTTGATCTAGACCTGTAATGTAAACCTCCAGAGCAACTTAAAACAACAGACTCATAGCAGACAAAATCGATGCAGCAATGCCTACTGATGTTATGGGAATGAAGCCAAAAAAAAGTGCAGAACGAATAAATAGGTTGCTGATGAACATACAAATCCAGGCAAACCTTTTTGTCAAACTAAAAGAAACTCACCAGTGCTCCAGAAGAGGAAAGGCGGCAACATACTGCGAACTTCCAAGTACATATAACTAAAGCTTCGTTTCAGTGCACAGAAACAAGATAATCACTATCGTCATTTACTACCAACGCATGTCCACACACCTTTTCGTGAGTCAGATTTTCGGAAGTAATGGCTCAAATCGGCAGAAAACACGTATATAGTAATATGGAGATGATATCCACCTCTTCGAATAGCATGACAAGAAGCAGTGAGCCTAGACATACACAGCTACGGGGTAATATCTATTTAAACATTTACCACACATAATAGTTACATCTAACATAGGAGGGAGGCTCGCAGAGTCGACCATCTCTCACCCAAAGGAGCTCAGCTGTGCTAGTCTCTTGCTTCTCGAGCAACAATAAGTTCCTCCAAGCAATCTGAGTCGCCGCTGTCTATGGGCATCATGAGTTCATTTTCAGTCGAGAAATGGTACCGATCCCCAATAGCCCTTAGAAACTGATAGACTTCAAACATAGTGGGCCTCTCCTTCGGAGCTGGCAACACACAACTACACGCCACCTTAAGGACTTTATTGACTTCATCGTCGATTCCCTTTCCAACCAAAAATCTGTCTACAGCATCTCGGAGTTGCGAGCTCTTTGGGAGCTCCGTGATCCACTCCACCAAATTACCCTTAAAGCTTTCAGGTGCTTTAGTAACCTGAGTGGGCCTCTCACCAGTTACCAGCTCAAGGAGCACGACTCCAAAGCTGTACACATCTCCCTTTGGGGTGGCCATTAGGGTACGTGCATACTCAGGTGCGACATATCCCAGATCGCCAAACTCCCCATTCACAAAAGTACTCAAATGTGTGTCGATTGGGTTCATGAGCCTAGCCAGCCCAAAATCAGATATCTGAGGCTCAAAGTCCGCATCAAGAAGGATGCACTTGGAGCTTATGTTGCGGTGGATAATACGAGGATTGCAGTTATGGTGAAGCCATGCCAGTCCTCGTGCTGCTCCGATCCCAATTTTGAGCCTCAAAGTCCACTCCATAGCTTTGCTGGGATCATCCAGAGAATGTAGACGATCATGGAGAATACCATTGGGCATGTACTTGTAGACCAGTAGCCTCTCCTTTTTGGCCATGCAAAAACCCAAAAGTGGAACCAAGTTGCGGTGCTTGACCCTTCCTAGTGTAGCCATCTCAGACATCACTTCTTTCTCAGAGTGTTGAGAATCCTGTAACCTCTTAACCATGAGTAAAGTATTATCCTCAAGCACGGCCTTATATGTTGTCCCTGTCCTTCCTGATCCAATTATGCTGTGTTTGCTGAAATTGTTTGTAGCCTTCATCAGGTCACTTAGTTTCATCTTGGAAACTGACTTCTCAAACATGGAAACCTAGAGAGCATTAAATATACTCAGTCCAACTCAAAAACAGTTCTATAGATGCATAAATTCATTGCCACTCAAAGTGTGCCAGCACATGCGCATGGAGAGAGAGAGAGAGAGAGATGGTATTTATAATGCAGGCAGGCAAAAGAAATTCTTGCAACAAATTCAAAAGCAGTGCACTCAGTAAACTTGCCTTGACCCCTTTGCTTCCCTTTAAGCTCTTTGCCCACTTATTGCCTTCAGGATCGTCGTCTTTCTTCTTCTTCACAGACACTCTACGCAGATAAAAGAACATGCCGATCGCAATACCTATGGCCGTGAGAGTTATGCTACCGGCCGCTGCTGCAACAATTATTTTAGTGTTGGAGCCCTTCTTTGTCGTGCACGAAGGCAGAGGAGCACCACAAAGTCCTGGATTATTCGCATAATCATCTGCACTGATTGGGGTATTACTACCAAATGCGGGGACTGGCCCAACCAGAAGGTTGTTGGCCACGCTAAATGTTTTGAGTCGACCAAGAAGGCTGAGTTGAGCCGGAATCTGACCGGACAACTGGTTGTGATCGAGCTTAAGGGAATTTAAGTAGGTACAGTTTGAAAGGTTTGCTGGGATTTGTCCGGAAAATCTATTGGATGACAGGTCGAGAGATGTTACATACATAATTATCTTCGATATATTTTCCGGGATTGGTCCAGAGAACTCATTGCTGGAGAGATCCAATCCTGTAATGCTTGTGCAATTCTCGATGCCACGAGGAAACTGGCCCTTGAGTCCCATATCAGAAAGCTTTAGATTAAGTACCCTGTTCTCATCAGGATGCCAGCACTCAACTCCAGTGAATCGACATATGAAGCCTTCAGTGTTGTTATCGAAATTCCACGTATAGTTCAAGTAATTCAGGGGATCCTGAACGGACGCTTTTATGGTCTGCAAGCAGTAGATATCGGTCGCGCCGCAGTCGATCACCCAACAACTAAGCAAGGCCCACAGAAATACCGCCGCCCCAAGTCTCAAAACTCGATTCTGCAGCTCCATCCCCCGCGAAGAAGCCTTTCAAATTCCGCAAACGGACACCTCCTCAGTTCGCTACCACCGCATGCTGAAATGGCTCGATTTCGGACACTCCTCCCACTAACGAACGCGGCCCATTAATTAAAAAAAAAAAGAAACCAAGAAACCAAATCAAGAGAAGCAGAATATCCAACCCGGATGCACCGTTTTCTTAAACAAACGCACCTAACCAGGAGACATATCTCAACCATCGGAAGAGCCGCAAAACCAATCAGCACACGGATACAGGAACAGAAGACCTCCCGGGGACGACTCAAACCAAAGACCCACGACCCCAAAAGTCCACGACCCGCACGCGAATTCCATCAGTTCAAAACACAGAAGACGAAAGCGAGCAGAGCAGCAGCCAAAGAAACGGGGGCAGAGACACGTACCCAAGAGCCCCGCCGATCCCGATCCCCGCAGCCGATGAAACGGCAAGGAACCGCACCAAGAACAGCGGCGGGGGGGGAGGTCCACCCGCAACGGGAAACGAGAGGAGGGGGGAGGCGGAGCCAACCAGGGCGGGCGCACGTATCCAGGGGGGAGCTGCAAGAACACCAAGTTATAAGCAAGAAAGACAGAGAGGGAGAGGGAGAGCGTGAGAGGAGGGGCGAGACTAGTGTGTATGCGGGGTGTGAACGAAGCTTTGAGGCCCCTTTTTGTGCGTGGCTCGGCTGGTGTTCGCGTGGAAGAAGGGAGGAGGGAGGAAGAAGGGAATTGAGAGGGAGAGAGGAAGAGAGAGAGAGAGGGAGTCGCTTGATCAGGGGGAAGGGATGGTGGAGGAGTGAGGGGGGACGGCCATTTTTGTCAAGGTTTCGCGAAGACTGTTGACTTCAACAAGTCCCCACCACCCCGCAACAGCACCAAAAAAAAAAGAGCGGTGGAAAGACTCCGCCCGTTTGCTTGACTCGTTTTGCCAAAAGAGTGCTTATAATAATAATAATAATAATTAACAATAATTATGATTATTATTAATAACGCTGATAATAAAATAATTAGTAATAAGAACGACAAGAGCGGAGGAGCCTTTGCCCCTGCCCCCCGTTTGTCAAACATATTGGAATTCGAGGCGTGTTTTGTTTACATTAATATCACGAAAAATTCTAAACTGGTACATCTATGATAATTTTGCTCTGAATTAATTTTTTGACCATCAAAAATTCCAAACTGGTACACTTGTGATAAATTTAACCTTAGCTTACTTTCGTTAAATTTTACTGTCAAATTGCCTTATTAAGTGACACACGATAATTATCTGATGTGCCAGTTTTATGTTTTACCCTCAGTTTGTCTGATTTGTGATTTGTTGACTTCAAGGAGTCCCCACCCCTCCCCAAACAACACCAAAAAAAAAAAGTGGAAAGACTCCGCCCGTTGTTGCTTGCCAAAAGAATACTTATAATAATCATAATAATAATTATAATTATTATTAACACTAATTATAAAAATAATTAGTAATAAGAACGACAAGAATAGAGAGTCTTTGCCCTGCCCCCATTTGTCAAACATATTGGAATTTGAGGTGTTTTTTGTTTGCACTTAAAAATGCACTCTCTTTTTCTTTCCTTTTCTCTTTTTGATCGAAATTTAAAATACAATCGAATTTTCAAAATATTACGAGAAATTTGTACGTGGACTAACGAGATGCCCCTTGCATTGCACGGTCAAAGATTACATGTTTTGTGTTATTTTGAATATTGGTGTCGATGATAATTTTCGCAAGAGAAATACAACAATATACATGAAAGAATAATGTGATAGATAATCGCGCGAGTCAAATCCTCCGCTAGAGTTTGCGTGGAGTTTTATTTACGGTTAATATCACGAAAAATCTCAATGCAGTATACATGCGACAAATTTACCCCAAACTAATTTTTGACCATAAAAACTCAAAATCAATACACCTCTTTGCCAAAAACCATAAACCGATACATTTGTGATAAATTTACCTTATGTTATTTTCCATTAAATTGGATTAATATCATGAAAAATCACAAACTGATACACCTGTGATGAATGGAGGTAAAACCCCAAATCAGTACACCTGTGCCACATGTCATCCAACTTAGCAATTTGACTGTAAAATTTAATGAAAACTAACAAAGGGTAAATTTATCACGGGTATACTGGTTTAGGATTTTTGGTGGTCAAAAAATTAGTTTAAAATAAATTTATCACAAATGTACTGATTTGGAATTTTCGCACTATTGACCCTTTTTATTTAAAGTGAACTTGAATCTCATCGTGCAAATTTATCCTCCAATTCAAATAAAACACGAAAAAAATCACTCCAACATTGATATTAGTAAAGTTTGCATGTAGGCATGTCACGTGGCTCGACCTCGACTTAGTCTTGCCCCCCTTTTCATATCAATATGGATGCACTTATCAATGATAAATTGTCCCGAAAATTTCAGGAGTTTCGAATTTAAGAAAATAAATTGGAAGAAAAAAATTACGAGCCGTAAATTTCTTCGTTTGATAGGTTTAGTTTGTATTATTCGTGGCACGCATTAACTATCAGCGCAGTAGAAAATGAAAACGCGAAATCTGTTTTTTTTCCTTGCTATTTCTATTTCCAAAACAGAGAAAAAAGAAAAAGAAAAGAGGAGTGATGGAGACGTAAATTGACCGGGAACTGATGGACATTTTTGGGAATTCCCTCGAAGCCCGAAGCGGGTGAAGAAAGGCGAAGTTTCGCACCGTACGTCGTCGGTGTGCGTTTGGTGGCCTTTTCTGCTTTTTGTCTCGTAAAGTTTCGGATTCACTTGACTAATACAAGATAAGATAGGGAGGCGATAATAATAAAAATAATAATTATTAATGCGTGAGAAAAGCCTATAAATTTTTAGCTTAATGTGTAATGCGATTCGTGAATTTTTAATTTATTTAATATAACCTATAAATTTTTAATATATGTTTGATTTAATCCCCGAATCATATGAAATTATTTAATATAACCCTTTTATTAATTCAAAATCTAAAACTATATTGAACATTTCCATATAATTCAGGTACTATAACGAACATGTATTAAAAGTTGAGGCATCACATTAAACAAAATTAAAAATTCAACAATCACATCAAACATTAAGCTTAATTTATGAATCATATTGAACAAAATAAAAGTTTAAAAATCACGTGCATAGAGATTATTTGTGTCGTTATTCCTTAATATATTGCTATGACAATAATATTGTAATCTCCTATATATAAAAGTAGAAGAGAGGAGGAGGGTTTTTACCAATTCCCACTCTCGATTAAATATCCCCCGTCACCATATATTTTTAATTAATTTTCATTTCTTCGATTTTAACTATTCAAAAACCAATTTTTCCTTACATCTATTTTCACATTCAATTCACAGAATTACGGTATAAACATGACTTCGTATGAACCCAAGTATTTTAATCTATGAATGGGTCTATGTAATATATATTTTTTAATTTATAAATGGGTCTTCATCGAATAATCTTCCTCACATGGGATGGTCGGTCGCGAAAACACGAGGGCTTTCGATTTTGTTTTCGAGAAGTGTTATCTCTAGCTATAATTAACCGGTATCCTAGAGGTATTCATTAACGGGACCCTCGAATTCGCATGAACCCAAGTATTTTAATCTATGAATGGGTCTATGTAATATATGTTTCGCGTCGTCTCTTTGAATTTTACTTGCTAACACATTAACGCGTATCCGTGACATACGAAGAAGACATGAATCCCGCATAAATTCGAATAATCTTTCTCACATGGGATGGTCGGTTGCGAAAACACGAGGGCTTTCGATTTTCAAAACCTTTCGAGAAGTATTATCTCTAACTATAATTAACGGGTATCCTAGAGGTATTCATTAACGGGACCCTCGAATTCTTAGCCTTGGATGAGGCCGCGCCCCCCCACTCGACGAGATTTCCACGAAACTTTGTGAAAAAACACCAAAAAAAAAATAAAAAAAGAAAGAAGGAAAATTGAAAAAGTCAGGTTCAAAATAATAAATGACCCGATGAAGTTTCCTCGCGAGTCTCCGTGTTCATCCTTCCCCATCGCGCACTTTGCCATCGTAGACCCGGTCAACGCAAAAGACGCAAAAGCTCTTTTTTTTTTCCTCTCCTTTTTTTATTTTTTATTGTATCTCTCATTTTAACTCTCCACTTGTTCTCAGAGTTTTTGTCCCGTCTCCTTATAAAGCACGAGAATCGAAATCTTACGGCTGAAGCTAAACATCTCCATTCCTAATTTTCCCGAAAATGCGAAAATATAAACTCTCAACTTCCTTCTTTTCACGTGAAAAGGGTGATTACTAGGGCAAAGTTGCTACGCTTGCGGTCAAATCTGTCTATTTTTTTCACCATTTTATTTTTACGACGTTTTACCACACATAATAGTTACATCTAACATAGGAGGGAGGCTCGCAGAGTCGACCATCTCTCACCCAAAGGAGCTCAGCTGTGCTAGTCTCTTGCTTCTCGAGCAACAATAAGTTCCTCCAAGCAATCCGAGTCGCCGCCGTCTATGGGCATCATGAGTTCATTTTCGGTCGAGAAATGGTACCGATCCCCAATAGCCCTTAGAAACTGATAGACTTCAAACATAGTGGGCCTCTCCTTCGGAGCTGGCAACACACAACTACACGCCACCTTAAGGACTTTATTGACTTCATCGTCGATTCCCTTTCCAACCAAAAATCTGTCTACAGCATCTCGGAGTTGCGAGCTCTTTGGGAGCTCCGTGATCCACTCCACCAAATTACCCTTAAAGCTTTCAGGTGCTTTAGTAACCTGAGTGGGCCTCTCACCAGTTACCAGCTCAAGGAGCACGACGCCAAAGCTGTACACATCTCCCTTTGGGGTGGCCATTAGGGTACGTGCATACTCGGGTGCGACGTATCCCAGATCGCCGAACTCCCCATTCACAAAAGTACTCAAATGCGTGTCGATTGGGTTCATGAGCCTAGCCAGCCCAAAATCAGATATCTGAGGCTCAAAGTCCGCAT
Organism: Syzygium grande; assembly: GCA_024733475.1. Taxonomy (NCBI): domain Eukaryota; kingdom Viridiplantae; phylum Streptophyta; class Magnoliopsida; order Myrtales; family Myrtaceae; genus Syzygium; species Syzygium grande. The sequence continues at coordinate 21,371,191 of JAMXDD010000010.1, forward strand.
CAAGAAGGATGCACTTGGAGCTTATGTTGCGGTGGATAATGCGAGGATTGCAGTTATGGTGAAGCCATGCCAGTCCTCGTGCTGCTCCGATCCCAATTTTGAGCCTCAAAGTCCACTCCATAGCTTTGCTGGGATCATCCAGAGAATGTAGACGATCATGGAGAATACCATTGGGCATGTACTTGTAGACCAGAAGCCTCTCCTTTTTGGCCATGCAAAAACCCAAAAGTGGAACCAAGTTGCGGTGCTTGACCCTTCCTAGTGTAGCCATCTCAGACATCACTTCTTTCTCAGAGTGTTGAGAATCCTGTAACCTCTTAACCATGAGTAAAGTATTATCCTCAAGCACGGCCTTATACGTTGTCCCTGTCCTTCCTGATCCAATTATGCTGTGTTTGCTGAAATTGTTTGTAGCCTTCATCAGGTCACTTAGTTTCATCTTGGAAACTGACTTCTCAAACATGGAAACCTAGAGAGCATTAAATATACTCAGTCCAACTCAGAAACAGTTCTATAGATGCATAAATTCATTGCCATTCAAAGTGTGCCAGCACATGCGCATGGAGAGAGAGAGAGAGAGATGGTATTTATAGTGCAGGCAGGCAAAAGAAATTCTTGCAACAAATTCAAAAGCAGTGCACTCAGTAAACTTGCCTTGACCCCTTTGCTTCCCTTTAAGCTCTTTGCCCACTTATTGCCCTCAGGATCGTCGTCTTTCTTCTTCTTCGCAGACACTCTACGCAGATAAAAGAACATGCCGATCGCAATACCTATGGCCGTGAGAGTTATGCTACCGGCCGCTGCTGCAACAATTATTTTAGTGTTGGAGCCCTTCTTTGTCGTGCACGGAGGCAGAGGAACACCACAAAGTCCCGGATTATTCGCATAATCATCCACACTGATTGAGGTATTACCGCCAAACGTGGGGACTGGCCCAACCAGAAGGTTGTTGGCCACGCTAAATGTTTTGAGCCGACCAAGAAGGCTGAGTTGAGCCGGAATCTGACCGGACAACTGGTTGTGGTCGAGCTTAAGGGAATTTAAGTAGGTACAGTTTGAAAGGTTTGCCGGGATTTGTCCGGAAAATCTATTGGATGACAGGTCGAGAGATGTTACAAACCCAATTATACTCGCTATATTTTCCGGGATTGGTCCAGAGAACTCATTGCTGGAGAGATCCAATCCTGTAATGCTTTTACATTGCTCGATGCCACGAGGAAACTGGCCCTTGAGTCCCATATCAGAAAGCTTTAGATTAAGAACCCTGTCCTCATCAGGATGCCAGCACTCAACTCCAGTGAATCGACATATGAAGCCCACAGTGGTGTTGTCGAAATTCCACGTATAGTTCAAGTAATTCAGGGGATCCTGAACCGACGCTTTTATGCTCTTCAAGCAGTTGATATCGTTCACGACGCAGTCGATCACGCAACAACTAAGCAAGGCCCACAGAAATACCGCCGCCCCAAGTCTCAAAACTCGATTCTGCAGCTCCATCCCCCGCGAAGAAGCCTTTCGAATTCCGCAAACGGACACCTCCTCAGTTCGCTACCGCCGCATGCTGAAATGGCTCGATTTCGGACACTCCTCCCACTACGAACGCAGACCCATTAATAAAAAAAAAAAAAAGAAACCGAGAAACCAAATCAAGAGAAGCAGAACATCCAACCCGGATGCACCGTTTTCTCAAACAAACGCACCTAACCAGGAGACATATCTCAACAATCGGAAGAGCCGCCAAAACCAATCAGCACACAGATACAGGAACAGAAGACCTCCCGGGGACGACTCAAACCAAAGACCCACGAACCCAAAAGTCCACACGACCCGCACGCGAATTCCATCAGTTCAAAACACAGAAGACGAAAGCGAGCAGAGCAGCAGCCAAAGAAACGGGGCAGAGACACGTACCCAAGAGCCCCGCCGATCCCGATCCCCGCAGCCGATGAAACGGCAAGGAAGCGCACCAAGAACAGCCGGGGGGGGGGGGGTCCACCCGCAACGGGAAAAGACAGGAGGGGGGAGGCGGAGCCAAGCAGGGCGGGCGCACGTATCCAGGGGGGAGCTGCAAGAACACCAAGTTATAAGCAAGAAAGACAGAGAGGGAGAGGGAGCGGGAGAGGGAGAGGGAGAGCGTGAGAGGAGGGGCGAGACTAGTGTGTATGCGGGGTGTGAACGAAGCTCTGAGGCCCCTTTTTGTGTGTGGCTCGGCTGGTGCTCGCGTGGAAGAAGGGAGGAAGAAGGGAATTGAGAGGGAGAGAGGAAGAGAGAGAGAGGGAGGGAGGGAGTCGCTTGATCAGGGGGAGGAGATGGTGGAGGAGTGAGGGGGGACGGCCATTTTTGTCAAGGTTTCGCGAAGACTGTTGACTTCAACAAGTCCCCACCACCCCGCAACAGCACCAAAAAAAAAAGAAGAAAGAAAAAAAAGAGTGGTGGAAAGACTCCGCCCGTTTGCTTGACTCGTTTTGCCAAAAGAGTGCTTATAATAATAATAATCATAATTAATAATAATTATGATTATTATTATTAACGCTGATAATAAAATAATTAGTAATAAGAAGGACAAGAATAGAGGAGCCTTTGCCCCTGCCCCCGTTTGTCAAACATATTGGAATTTGAGGCGTGTTTTGTTTACATTAATATCACGAAAAATCCCAAACTTGGTACACCTACGATAATTTTACTTTGAATTAATTTTTGGACCACCAAAAATCTCAAACTGATATACTTGCGATAAATTTAACCTTAGTTTATTTTCGTTAAATTTTACTGTCAAATTACCTTGTTAAGTGACACACGGTAATTATATGATGTGCCAGTTTTATGTTTTAGCCTCCGTTTGTCCGATTTGTGATTTGTTGACTTCAAGAAGTCCCCACCCCTCCCCAAACAACACCAAAAAAAAAAGTGGAAAGACTCCACCCGTTGTTGCTTGCCAAAAGAATACTTATAATAATCATAATAATAATAATTATTATTATTATTAACACTAATTATAAAAATAATTAGTAATGAGAACGACAAGAATAGAGAGTCTTTGCCCTGCCCCCATTTGTCAAACATATTGGAATTCGAGGCGTGTTTTGTTTACACTTAAAAATGCACTTTCTTTTTCTTTCTTTTTCTCTTTCAGAATATTACGAGAAATTTGTACATGGACTACCGAGATGCCCCCTGCGTTGCACGGATCAAAGATTACATGTTTTGTGTTATTTTGAATATTGGTGTCAATGATAATTTTCGCAAGAGAAATGCAACAATATACATGAAAGAACAACATGATAGATAATCGCACGAGTCAAATCCTCCGCTAGAGTTTGCGTGGAGTTTTATTTACGGTTAATATCACGAAAAATCTCAATCCAGTACACATACGACAAATTTACCCATAAAAACTCAAAATCAGTATACCTATTTGCCAAAAATCATAAATCGATATATTTGTGATAAATTTACCTTTTGTTAGTTTCCGTTAAATTAAATTAATACCGTGAAAAATTACAAACTAGTACACCTGTGATGAATGGAGGTAAAACCACAAACCGGTACACCCGTACCACATGTCATCCAACTTAGCAATTTGCTTGTAAAATTTAACGAAAACTAACGAAGAGTAAATTTATCACAAGTATACCGGTTTGGGGTTTTTGGTGATCAAAAAATTAATTTGAGATAAATTTATCACAGATGTACTGATTTGGAATTTTCGCTATATTGACCCATTTTATTTGAAGTGAACTCGAATCTCATTGTGCAAGTTTATCCTCCAATTTAAATAAAACATGAACAAAATCACTCGAACACTTATATTAGTAAAGTTCGCATGTGGGCATGTCACGTGGCTCCACCTCGACTGAGTTTTGCCCCCACTTTCATATCAATACGGATGCACTCACCAATGATAAATTGTCCCGAAAATTTCAGGAGTTTCGAATTTAAGAAAATAAATTGGAAGAAAAAAATTACGAGCCGTAAATTTCTTCGTTTGATAGGTTTAGTTTGTATTATTCGTGGCACGCATTAACTATCAGCACAGTAGAAAATGAAAAAGCGAAATCTTTTTTTTTTCCTTTGCTATTTCTATTTCCAAAACAGAGAAAAAAGAAAAAGAAAAGAGGAGTGATGGAGACGTAAATTGACCGGGAACGGATGGACATTTTTGGGAATTCCCTCGAAACCCAAAGCGCGTGAAGAAAGGCGAAGTTTCGCACCGTACGTCGTCAGTGTGCGTTTGGTGGCCCTTTTCTGCTTTTTGTCTCGTAAAGTTTCGGGATTCACTTGACTAATACAAGATAAGATAGGGAGGTGATAACAATAAAAATAATAATTATTAATGCATGAGAAAAGCCTACAAATTTTTAGCTTAATATCTAATGCGATCCGTGAATTTTTAATTTATTTAATATAATCTCTGAACTTTTAATATATGTTCGATTTTATCCCTGAATCATATGAAATCATTCAATATAGCACTTTCATTAATTTAAAATCTGAAACTATATTGAACATTTCCATATAATTCAGGTAATATAACGAACATGTATTAAAAGTTGAGACACCGCATTGAACAAAATTAAAAATTCAACAATCACATCGAACATTAGGCTTAATTTAAGGACCATATTGAACAAATTAAAAGTTCAGAAATCACGTGTACAGAGATTATTTGTATCGTTATTCCTTAATAGATTACTACAACAATAATATTGTAATCTCCTATCTATAAAAGTAGAAGAGAGGAGGAGGGTTTTTACCAACTCCCACTCTCGATTAAATATTCCCCGACACCATATATTTTTAGTTAATTTTCATTTCTTCGATTTTAACTATTCAAAAACCAATTTTTCCTTAAATCTGTTTTCACATTCAATTCACAGAATTACGGTATAAACGTGACTTCACATAAACCCAAGTGTTTTAATCTATAAACGGGTCTTCGTAATATATGTTTCGCATCGTTGTCTCTTTGAATTTTACTTGCTAACACATTAACGTTGCAGCGTATCTATGACATACGAAGAAGACATGAATCCCGCGTAAATTCGAATAATCTTCCTCACACGAGATGGTCGGTCGCGAAAACACGAGGGCTTTCGATTTTCAAAACCTTTCGAGAAGTGTTATCTCTAGCGGAACCCTCGAATTCTTAGCGTTGGATGAGGCCGCCCCCAACTCGACGAGATTTCCACGAAACTTTGTGAAAACACCAAAAAAAAAAGGAAAATTGAAAAAGTCCAGGTTCAAAATAATAAATGACCCCATGAAGTTTCCTCGCGAGTCTCCGTGTTCATCCTTCCCCATCGCGCACTTTGCCATCGTAGACCCGGTCAACGCAAAAGCTTTTTTTTTTTTTTTTTCTCTCTCCTTTTTTTATTTTTTATTTTATCTTTTATTTTAACTCTCAACTCATTCTTAAATTTTTTATCCTGTCTCCTTATAAAGCACAAGAATCGAAATCTACATCAAAAACTAAACATCTCCATTCCTAATTTTCTTGAAAATGAGAAAATATAAACTCTCAACTTCCTTCTTTTCACGCGAAAAGGGTGATTACTAGGGCAAAGTTGCTACGCTTGCGGTCAAATCTGTCTATTTTGTTTTACCATTTTATTTTTACGACGTTTTACATAATTTAAAGCAAGAAATGAGAAGAAGAGGCAAAAACAGAGGGGAGAGAAAAGAAGATAAGTGGGAACTGTCCCTGTCCTTTCCATTAAAGTTTTGGTAGAATCCTTCCGTCCCGCTTTGAATTCCACGAACCCCTCTTTTCACGTCAGCATCGTGTGTGTGTGTGTGTTCGTTCTTGACCAAGATTTCCTCGCACGCTCACTTCCTTTTCACACACACACACGAAAGGAAGGAAACCGAAGATGGTTTGAAAGAGGATGCCTTGGTATCTGGTTTCTGTACCCGATGGGCAAAATAACTTCGGCGATTGACCAAGGTAACTTCTAGTTTTTTTCTTCTTTTTCTTTCTGGGTAAATTCAGTTTCCGGAGCAAATTATGCAAGGCGGAGATCTTCCCGCGTGGCGATTTTGTCCTTGTGATTACTTGACCGGTTTCGTGTAACGCAGCGCCATTCGTCTCTCTCTCCCCAGTGACTGCAGCGACTTCATTTCTAAAACCAGCCCAGTCACACTGAAGTGTCAGCTTCACGTTACTTCGATATCGACTTTGATTGGACCTCTCTTACGTACATGTTCTAAGCTTATTATGGGCTTAACTTTTATGATGTGGTCTTCCAGTCGAGTTCCGCCACATTTTTCTGTCACGGGTTTGTTTCGGGTGTATTAGCTCCCCGTTATTCAGTTTGCGTGCCTTCTTTCATACGGTTTTTGGTCCATTTGCGCTCCAGAGAATCTCATGTACGTGTGGTTTTTCTTCTTTATCTCAAAAGCTTGAGTTTTGTTGTTGGACTTGTTGGAAATTTGGGACAAATTGATGGGTGAATGAATGAGAAATTGATGCTCAAAGAACACCCTTGAGTTGGAAGTGGGAAGTGAAAAGCACTAGTCCCACATTGAAAAGGAAGAAGGCTATGGAGTCTTTTATATATGGTTACACTTATTTGAAGTGGTAACTATTGTAGCATAAACTCTACGCCTTGTGCACGGTGGGGGGGTGCAAATCCGATGCCAACAAGCTGAAACTTGAGGCGAGCGCCGCATCCCCGTGACACGATTTAGGACGAAAGCGGCCCTGCGACAAGCTCAATTTTGCTAAGCTTTTGAAAAATTTTTCAACTCAAAACGTTGCGCATTTGCATTGTTTTTTATAGTGTTCGTTCCAAGTTTGTTCAAGTTCGGGGTTAAAGCTTTTTATGCCGGATCTCTTTAATTTTATAGCGAATTGATTTAATTGAGATTATTTTGAAAAACCTCAATCGCGTGTTGATTTTGTTCTATTTTAAAGAAACTATTCTAACACTCTTCGTTCTATTCATTTTCGATTCCAACTTTGTTATTGCAATTTCTTTTTAATTCGTATTGTTTGTAATATTTCTCTCTCTTTTTAAAAAACGTTCTTTGCATTTGCATTGTTTTCGATAGTGTTTATTTCAAGTTTGTTCAAGTTCGCGGGAAGCTTGGAAGTGCCGCGATCTCTTCTTATTTGTTAGCCATTATATCCTGGGAGGCGGACATTGAAAAACCTCAATCGCGTGTTGGAGAAGCGAATCTTTTTAAGGAACCGCATGTCGAAACACGGGCCTAGTATTCGTTTGTATCGATTCCAACTTTGTTATTGCAATTTCGTTTCTTTGTAATTCCGTATTGTTTGTAATATTTATGCTTATGCCATTTGAATTTTGTCAACAATCTTAAAACAGATTCGAGATTTTAAAGAATTCAAATGGCTACTGGGAAAGAAGTCGTGGATGTGACTGCTAACAGCATCACCAAAGACTCTACCTATGCCGCGGCTGTCCAACTGCCTGGCTCATCCTCTGTTCATCCTGCGGTTTCTGTACACCATGGTGAAAAACTTGAAAAGTTCGACGGACTGAACTTTAAAAGGTGGCAGCAAAAGATGCTGTTTTATTTGACCACTTTGAATCTTGTGAGATTCTTGTCTGAGGATGCTCTTAAATTATCCGAAGGAGAAACGGATAAGCAAGCCTTCAACGTTGTTGAGGCCGGAAGCACTCGATTTTTTGTGCGGGAACTATGTCATGAATGGCTTACATGACTCGTTGTACAATGTTTATTGTGCAAAAAGAGCGGCAAAGGAGTTATGGGAAGCCTTGGACCGGAAATATAAAAACAGAGGATGCGGAGCAAAGAAATTTGTTGTCGGTCGATTCCTTGATTATAAAATGGTGGATTTTAAGACTGTGATCAGTCAAGTGCAAGAAATTCAAGTGATCTTGCATGAAATCCAAGCTGAAGGAATGATCTTGAGTGAAACCTTCCAAGTGGCTGCCATTATTGAAAAGCTACCTCCTGGGTGGAAGGATTTCAAGAACTATCTCAAGCACAAGCGAAAGGAAATGAACCTGGAAGAGCTGATTGTCAGACTTCGAATCGAAGAAGACAATAGAGGATTTGAAGGCAAAGGGTTCAATCCTACTACAACTAAGGCAAATGTTGTGGAGCTTAGGCAAGGCCACAAGAACAGGAAGATTGTCAAGCCAAAGTTGGGACCAAAAGGAGGAGTTTCCAAGAACAAGTTTCAAGGAAAATGCTTCAATTGTGGCAAGATGGGCCATAGATCTGTGGATTGCAGACTTCCTAGGAGGAAGAATGATGAGGCAAATATGGTGAATGGCATCGCTCAAGACGTGTCAAACATAAACCTTTCTGCAGTGATTTCCGAAGTGAACTTGGTTGGGTCCAATCCGAAGGAATGGTGGATTGACACTGGTGCCACTAGGCATATATGCTCAAACAAGGACCTATTCACAAACCTTGAACCGATTAATGGGAAAAGGTTTTTATGGGAAACTCTGCCTCTTCTTTTGTCGAAGGCCAAGGGAAGGTGTTCTTTGAAGATGACCTCGGGAAAGGGCTGACTCTAAACAATGTCCTCTATGTGCCGAAATCCGAAAGAACCTGGTTTACGGGTCTCTGTTGAACAAACATGGATTTCGTATGGTGTTTGAGTCCGATAAAGTTATTTTGTCTAAGTCTGGAATGTATGTGGGGAAGGGATGGTAGATATGTAATCGATGGGCTTTTTAAGCTCAATGTGATGACAATTATCAATAAAGATAATAAGTCTTCCGTTTATTTGCTTGGGTCTTCCAAATTTATGGCATGATAGACTAGGACATGTTAATTATGATACATTGCATAGATTAATTAACTTGGAACATATACCCTCATTCCAAATTGATTCAAAACATAAATGTGAAATTTGTGTTGAGGCAAAATTAACAAGATCATCATTTCAAACAATTGAAAGAAACACTGAACCCCTTGAATTAATTCATAGTGATATCTGCGATTTGAAATTCATTCAAACGAGAGGTGGTAATAAATATTTTATTACTTTTATCGATGATAACACCAAATATTGCTATGTGTATTTGCTTAAAAGCAAAGATGAAGCCTTAGAGAAATTTGTTCTCTATAAGAATGAAGTTGAAAATCAACTCAATAAGAAAATTAAAAGATTGAAAAGTGATAGAGGTGGCGAGTATGAAATACCAATTGGTGAATTTTTGTGCACAACACGGAATTATACATGAAGTAACTGCGCCTTACTCTCCTCAATCAAATGGTGTTGCTGAACGTAAAAATCGCACATTGAAAGAAATGATGAACGCGATATTACTAAATTCAGGTTTACCTCAAAATATGTGGGGAGAAGCTATTTTGTCAAGCAACTACCTTTTAAATAAGGTACCTCGAAAAGAAAGAGGACAAAACCCCTTATGAATTATGGAAAGGTAGGAGACCATCCTACAAACATTTACGAGTGTGGGGGTGTCTTGCAAAAGTAGCAATTCCAACACTAAAGAAGACAAAGATAGGTCCTAAAAAGCGGTGGACTGTATCTTTATAGGCTATGCACATAATAAATAATGCATATCGATTTCTTGTGCATGAATCTAAAATTCAGATATACACAAGAATACAATCATGGAATCAAGGAATGCATCATTCTTTGAAAATGTATTTCCTTATAAATCCAATGATGGATCAAGTTCTTATAAACGAAAGAATGAAACTATGAATGAAGAAAGTCATGAAATTCATGATTCAGATCATGAACTTGAACCGAGACGTAGCAAAAGGGCAAGAGTGGAAAAATCTTTTGGAAATGATTTTCTAACTTATTTGTTAGAAAATGAACCACTAGATTATGTAGAAGCTATGAATTTTTTTGAGGGACCTCTATGGAAAGAAGCAATAAAAAGTGAAGTTGATTCTATTTTGCAGAATCATACTTGGGAACTAGTAAATCTTCCTCCTGGTTGTAAGCCTTTAAAGTCCAAATGGATTTTTAAAAGGAAAATGAAAGCAGATGGTTCCATTGATAAGTATAAAGCCAGACTTGTGATCAAAGGATACAAACAACGAGAAGGCTTAGATTACTTTGATACTTATTCTCCCGTGACGAGAATAACCTCTATTAAGATGATAATTGCAATTGTAACATTGCAAAATCTAGAAGTACATCAAATGGATGTAAAAACAGCTTTCCTAAATGGTGATTTGGATGAAGAAATCTACATGGAACAACACGAGGGTTTTATAGTTCCGGGACAAGAAAGGAAAGTCTGTAAATTGGTGAAGTCATTGTATGGCCTAAAACAAGCACCAAAGCAGTGGCATGAAAAGTTTGATAATGCAATGATTACCAATGGTTTTAAGATCAATGAATGCGATAAATGTGTCTACATTAAAGAGACAACAAATGGCTATGTCATTTTTATGTCTTTATGTAGATGACATACTAATTGTTGGTAGTGATGATAAAATGATCAAATCTACCAAGAATATGTTGAATTCAAGATTTGACATGAAAGATATGGGACCCTCTTGATATGATTTTAGGAATTAAAATCATAAGAACATCGAAGGTCTTATTTTAAACCAATTACACTATGTGGACAAGATTCTTGAAAAGTTCAACATGAATGATTACGGTATTGCTAGAACACCATTAGACAATAGTCTTCATCTATCCAAGAATAGGGAGAGGGTATTTCTCAAGTAGAGTACTCAAAGTTGTTGGAAGTCTAATGTACTTAATGAGTTGTACTAGACCGGATATTGCCTATCGGTTAGTAAATTGAGTAGATATACGAGCAATCCGAAAGTACTAACCATTGGAAAGCAATAGTGAGAGTATTCGGTACTTACGATATACTCGGAATTATGGTTTGCATTATACGGATACCCAAGCTGTTTTGGAAGAATATAGTGATGCAAATTGGATATCCGATATAAAAGACTCAAAATCTACTAGTGGATATGTATTCACACTAGCGAGGATAGCAAAAGTATCCCGGAAATCACGTAAACAAACTGTTATAGCCGGATCCACAATGGAATCTGAATTTATAGCTTTAGATAAAATGGTGGTGAGGAGGCTGAATGGCTACACCATTTCTTAGAGGATATTCCAAAATGGCAAAAACACCGTGCCACCAATAAGTATACATTGTGATAATCAATCGCAATTGGAAGATCACAGAGTAATATGTATAATGGTAAGTCTAGACATATCGTCGTAGACATAATACCATTAGACAACTACTCTCAACAGGAATTATCTCATTTGACTATATAAAGTCAAGGGATAATATTACGGATCCGCTAATCAAAGGGTTAAACAGAGAGTTAGTTGAGAAATCGACAAGAGGAATGGGATGAAGCCCATGAAAGAATAAGTTGGTATAAAGGAAACCCAACCTAGTTGATTTGGAGATCCCAAGATCTAGGTTCAAAGGGACAACCTAATTATACAAACTTAGTGATGTCATTGTGGGGTTATCCCTAAAACCATTCCTATATAAAATATCGGTGATATTGTAAAAGGAAAGGATAACAATTTTGCTTTAATGATTCTTAAGTGGAGTAAATAAATTACTCAGAATTAAGTAATCACCTATGTGAGAGAGAAGTGGGGCCGCTTCAAAGGAAAATTATTTAAGGGCTAAATTCTTTAGAAACTTTTGCAGAACCAGGTTGATGTTCATGGCCAAAAGCGAACATAACTATGAGAACTGAACAAACGTTTAGATGATTCCTGTGTGAAGTGTATGGTTCATTTACATAAAAAAAGGTGGACAGTTCAAGGACATCATGTCTACTGGACAACTAGTAAAGTAAATATACTTTCACAAGGAAAGGTTCAAAGGGTAACACCTACCTATTCTATACATACAGGTTTCAATTGTTGAACACTATCACGAGTCAAAACTAAAACAATTTTCATTTATGTGGGGGATTGTTGGAAATTTGGGACAAATTGATGGGTGAATGAATGAGAAATTGATGCTCAAAGAACACCCTTGAGTTGGAAGTGGGAAGTGAAAAGCACTAGTCCCACATTGAAAAGGAAGAAGGCTATGGAGTGCTTTATATATGGTTACACTTATTTGAAGTGGTAACTATTGTAGCATAAACTCTACGCCTTCTTGTGCAAAGCGCTTGAGGGGGGTGTAAATCCGATGCCCGACAAGCTAAAACTTGGGCGCGAGCGCTTATCCTGCGTACACGATTGCAGGACCAAAAAGCGAGCCTCGCGACAAGCCCAATTTTGCTAGCCTTCTGATTAAATTTTCTTTTTCCAACTCAAATTACGGAATTGATTTTATAACGGTAAGTCGTTACGGAATTGATTTTGTTCTGAAATTAATCACACGCGAATTGATTTTGTAATGGCGATTTAATTAGCCGTTATTTACGCCGCGTATTGATTTTGTAGCGGCTGATTTAATTGGCGTTATTTATTCGAACGCTCTCCCCTCGATTCTATTTTATCAAAATCATTCTTTTAGTTCTCGGTTTCTGACTTTTTGAAAAGCATTTCCCCTTTCTTTTTCTAAAAAAAGCAATTTCGCTTTCATCTGCTCTTTTCTTTCCGAAAAACGTTCTCTGCATTTGCATTGTTTTCGATAGTGTTCGTTCCAAGTTTGTTCAAGTTCGCGGAAGCTTGGAAGTGCCGCGATCTCTTCTTTTTGTTAGCCGTTGTATCACAGGGGAGGCGGACGTTCGAAAAACCTCAATCGCGTGTTGGAGGGAGCGAATCTGTTTTTAAGGAAAGCGTATGCCGAACCTGAGGCCTCGGTATTCGTTTGTATCGATTCTAACTTTGTTATTGTAATTTCGTTTCTTTGTAATTCCGTATTGTTTGTAATATTTATGCTTGTGCCATTTGAATTTTGTCAACAGGACTTTCTAACGAATCACGTCCGAGTTTTTTTATTGACCATTTACATGACTTGCCCATTCAATGTTTGCTGTATAGTTTGCTACGGCTTACGTCGAATATGGTATTTCCAAAATGCCATTCGCTTCCTCTTCTTCCTCCACCGGCACTTAAAGGGACAATCGCTAACGACACAACACAGTTTGTATCTTCGATGACATCTTCGCAATTAATGTTCCGTTAGCTTGAGCGTAACCATTTGCAACATCTTCCTGGTATGCTCTCAAAGGCATAACAGCTCTAGTTATTACCCGGCGTCAGAAATACCGCGCCGAAGCGCACTTATTGTTCCCCCTACTTTTGGAACACCGAGTGAAATATGAGAGACACAACCTCGAAAAGAGTCAAAGATTGCATTGATGGGTCTCAAGATCAATCCTTCACTACTGCGTTCTCATGTCGTAAATTAGAACATTGCATGTCGAATTCACCATAATTCCGAAACCTATTAAATCGACATCATCAATCACGAGATATATTATCTTGGACTCGAGTCCAAGGAATTGAGCGTCTCACAATTGTTGATTTTATGGCCCATTACATGGAGTCCATTGAAGGTATGTATGATAACATTTCTGTTTCAAATAGAACAATTTCTGTTTATAAATAGTTTTTTTCTATTTCTATTCTCGGATGAATTTTAGAGTAGAAAAATGTATCTGGTAATTGCACAAAATTCCTATTCCCATAATAGAAAAAGAACATAAATGCATTCTATTCCCTATTTTTTCATTTAATTATAAAAATGTCAGTGGAGACTTAACAATTTATGTTTAGATAAAACTTGACTTTCGTAAGAGCTTCACTGATCAAGATATTCTAAGAAAGCCGTAGAAAATCCAACATAATAATCAGTCAAAGATGGTTGGAAATGGTAGTAGAGAGTTCTACTGGTTTATAACTCACAATACGAGGAAGTTGACAGTAAATCTTTGGGTTTTACAATAAACAAGTGCATAGACCTTTTTGAGTATTAGGATGTTGAGGGCAGGGCTTAGGGTTTTAGGGTGTAGGTATGCCGAGCTTATTTCTCTAAAAATGATGTTGTTTTTCTTTTTGTTCCCGGGAACAAATTAATAATTTTAAATTTATTTCCTGATTATTGATCTATTCAGGAGAATAGAAAAATTGATTGACGTACATAAAGGTAGAGAATGATAACCATTCTGTTCCGGAATGAGTTCCTGAACCAGAAATAAATTTTTCTATTTCTGGTTCCTGGATGAGTTTCTGAGAAAAAAAGTCCGTTTGATAATGACAAAAATTTCTATTTTAGAGCGTAAACCCGTTTGATAATAAAGACAAAATTTTTATTTCTTGAAATAAAAACCCGTTTGATAAACAACAGAAAATTCTATTTCTAGGAATAAAAATCCATTTTTTTTAGAAATGGAATAAAAATAATAAAAAATCTGAAAAATTCATAAAAATCTTTAAAAAAATTCAGAAAATCCCAAAAATTGAAAAATTCCAGAAAAAATCATCAAAATGTCGAGAAAAAAAAAAAAATTTAGATTTTGGGAAAATAGGAAATTTGTTGAATTTTTTCAAGAAAAATCAAGAAATCAAAAATTTCAAAACTTCACAGAATTGCTTAGAATACATGTGACCACCAACTTTTAGTGAAATTTAAATATTTTTAGGTGCCCAAAAAAAATCAAAAAATCAAAAAATTTAAAACTTCATATAATGACTTACAATACCTCTAACCACCCACTTTGAGTAAAATTTAATTTTTTTTAGATGCCCAAATGGTATTTTTGATTTTTTTTGGTTCCTAAAGAAAATTAAATTTTACTCAAAGTGGATGGCCACATGTATTCTAAACCACTCTATGAAGTTTTGAAAATTTTTCTTTTTTGCTTATTTTTATTTTTTTCGACACCTAAAAAAATTAAATTTCACTCAAAGTGGGTGGCCAAATGTATTCTAAGCAATTATGTGAAGTTTTTTATTTTTATTTTTTTACTTTTTTCGGCACATAAAAAAATTAAAATTTCGCTTAAAGTGGATGGCTACAGGTATTCTAAGCCATTTTTTGAAGTTCTAAAATTTTTTTTTTAATTTTTTCGGCACCTAAAAAATAAAATTTCGCTCAAAGTGGGTGGCCACGGGTATTTTAAGGCATTCTGTAAAGTTTTGAAATTTTTACTTTTTTGCTTATTTTTATTTTTTGGCATATAAAAAAATTTTAATTTCACTCAAAGTGGGTGGCTAAATGTATTTTAAACTATTCTATGAAGTTTTGAAATTTTTTAATTTTTTAAATTTTTTTCGGCATCTTAAAAAATTAAAATTTCACTCAAAGTGGATGGCCACAAGTATTCTAAGCCATTCTGTGAAGTTTTGAAATTTTTGATTTTTTGATTTTTTTTACTTTTTTCGGCACCTAAAAAAATAAAATTTCACTCAAATTGGGTGGCCACATGTATTCTAAGATATTTTGTGAAGTTTTTAAATTTTATAATTTATTATTATTTTTTATTTTTTTGGCAACTAAAAAAATTAAATTTGCTACCCATACCTGACCCGATCCATACCCAACCCATACCCGATTAGACCCATATTGCTAAAATACTTTCATATTTAATTAAATATAGGAAAATTCATACCCAAGCTGAAATGAGAGTACAGAATAAGTGATTGCAAGATTGAGTGAGGGTGAGAGAAATGCATTGAGTTTAAATCAATTGTAAACTCATTTATGACCCATTTGCGACCCATTTATGACCCATTTAACACTAATATAAGAATTCTACCTATTTATGACCCATTTAGTAAATATAACTAACCCATTTATGACCCATTTACTAATAAATGGGTTAAGAAATGAGTTTATGACCCATTTTGACTGGTCTAGTGGCCATAGGTTTTCTAAGTTATTTTGTGAAATTTTGAAAATTTTTTATTTATTTTTAATTTTTTTGGTACCTAACAAAATTTAAATTTCGCTGAAAGTAGGTAGACACGGATTCTAAACATTCCGTTAAGTTTTGAAATTTTTGATTTTTTATTTTTTTTTCTCACCTCAAAGATCGTGACTTCCATATGAATATGTGTGTTGAAGAAAATGAATTCCTCAGAAATGGTTCTCACTTTTGTTCCAGAAATGAAAAACCGACTTTTTTTTGGTTCTCATTTCTAGTTCGAATCGGTTTTGAAAGCAAACTTGTCCGGAAATAGAAAAATGAAATTGCGTTCCAAACGGAGTTTACGGTCCAAAAACCGATTAAGGGAAAAAAAATCAGTTAAGGCGGAGAACTAGAATGATTTTAAATGAATGGAATGATTTTAAATGATTTTCACGCAAAGACAGTTTTCTGTTCTTTCTGAAAATAAGAGAACACAAAAATAGAGAAAAGGAAATGTTACTAAGCAGGTCGCCCTCGTAGGCCCGTAAGATCAACGGCCGCGATGTATCTGCTCCGGTGGGTCCCCAATGCGGGGAGATGAAAATCCCCCCGACCGATGCTCGCCAACTCCAATGTCTTCGGGCCTAACAGACAAAAGGTTTCCGTGCCATCTCATTGGCCGCTCGCGAGCGAGCCAAAATACTCACCATCATGCCCACTCACGTGGCATTGCTTCGAGCGCTCCCGCTTTGACTAGCGACGCTCTACCCCCACTAGGACAGCCTCTGCCTGCCCGCCCGCCCGCCTGCCTGCCCGCCCGGTGCGTGCGGGCGGGGAGATAGCCAAAAACGGGAGTGCCCCGCAAAAAGCAGAAAAGCAAGCGGTCAGTGATAAAAACGTTCCCTCTCTCTCCTTTCTCTCTCTCTCTCTCTCTCTCTCTCTTCCTCTTCTAGGGATTGCAGAGTAGCGCAGCCAGAAATCCGCCATTCCCGCGATGGATCGATCGTCGCACCTCCGCAGCTAGTCCGTCGCACCGCTCGCGCAGGTCGTGCTCCCGCTTCGTCGACGAGGTGAGCGCGCGCTTGTCCGTACTGTTCTCGCTCTTGCTTGTTCGGCTATTGCTTTCGTTTCGGGGGAGAAGATATCTCGTTTTTTCGTGCGGAGATGCCTCGATGCCTTGCTCGCTGGACCTCAGCGCTTCACAGCGCCGACTATTTCGGGGGGGAAAGTTCGGATTTTGGAAGTGGGTTTGTGTTCTTCTCGCGAACGGAGCTGGTTTTAGGGTTATCTCTCTGTGTTGCTCGAGTTCGAATTTTAGGGTTTCGCGAGCTGGTTTGAGGGTCTTGCGCTAGGGTTCTTGGGGTTCCGTCTCCGTGGCCCTTGGATCTCTCGTTTGGGGCTGTTGTACGTGCTGGTTGAGTAGATTGCATGACCAGTCCACTGTGCTCAGCACAGTGAGCTGGGATAAGCCTGCGCGAGCCTCGGGGGAAACGTAATTTGCCCCTGTGCATCTTGAAGCTTGTGAATAAGAAGAAGGAGATGGGAGTAGAAGTAGTAGGGGGCAATCGCTGGCGATTGGAACTAGGATGCTACTTGTAGTGCGTTAGTGTTTGGCGTCAGCTGTAATAGTTACCTGGAGCTTGTAAGATCCTACGAATTAGTGCGCAAATGGACAACCAGCTGCCGAAGGCTGTGAATTTCAGACCCCTCGATCCTCTGAGTTCTCCGTTAGTTCTTGTTCTACCACGTGGATCTCTCTTTCACGATTCATACACATAAGAAATTTCGGCTCTTTGTGCTTTCAATGATTACTTGACTTTCCCACATAGAGTCGCTTCGAGCATTTTGTAGCTTTAAGCTTTGTAGTTTACTTCCTCACGGGTGACTGGGTGGCACATTAGTTGAGTAAGTTGTATTCCTTAATATGATCTCTAACTACCTTTCTTTGAATCATATCAAGTACTGCGTTGTTGTACATCCTTCGGCTTGTGTCAGAACCGCATTATTTGGTTCTTTTAGAATTTTTCTTGCATTTTCTCGATAGTCCTTGGAACCTTCTGCCACCAAATCAACTTTTTCTTGTAGTGCTGTCACAAAAACCAAAAAAAATGTCAGAAAATTCCTAATTTCTGATTTTTCTTATGCCATTGACACCAGCCAGACTTTGCAACATGCCATTGGGACTGTTCCCCTTATGACCATTTGATTATCATCTCCAGCTGATTTGTGAAGGGGGAATTCGTTTTGAGAGGTGTAAATTGGATAGTCTTGGCACTCATCGTAGTCTATGTTCGTTTTTGCTGCAGAAAGCTGGAATTTCTATATCAAACATTTAAATATTTGTCCTGTTACTTGTGCAGAAGACCATGGAGGATACCAACTCAGTTGCCAAACTGATCGATTCTACCAATTGTAAGATCCAGCAGCTTCAGAAGGCTTTTGCTGAACTTGAAAGTCACCGGGCTGTAACTCTTAACTTGAAATGGAAAGAACTGGAAGAGCATTTCCATGGACTTGAAAGATCATTGAAGAGGCGGTTTCATGAACTTGAAGACCAAGAAAAGGAACTTGAAACAAAAGCTACAAAGGCCAGAGAGATGCTGGAGAAGCGCGAAGCTGATGTCTTGGCCAAGGAAGAAGCTTCATTGGAGAGGCTCCAGGTGAACAGAGATGCAGCTGCCTTAGCAATTTCCAATGCTCTGAAGAAGCACCGCAGGGCTTCATCTGTGGAGCTTGCTGTTGTTGCTGGAGAGGGTGATGCTGGAGTGACTAGCTCAGAAGAGAATTCTGCCAGTGTTGTGACTACTGAGAGTTACTCAGAAGACACAGAAGATAACTCTGAGGTCTGCTCTGCAGAGGTGACATCCTATCCTCTCTTGGATAAATTATGTAAAGACATGGATTCTGAAGGGCTCCACAGATTTATCTCGGACAACCGTAAGAACCTTGCTATAATCAGAGATGAAATTCCTTTTGCTCTGAAAGCTGCCCCAAGCCCTGCTGGTTTGATCTTGAGATCTCTTGAAGATTTTTACAGCATGGATCTGCCAAATGTAGATGGGAAGAAAGACTCGAACCTTTTGGGTCTCCGGCGGACCAGCATCATGCTTATGGAATGCCTTATGGTTATGCTTGGAAATGATGGTATCCCTGCTTCTGATATCATCTCGGAAGATGTTAAGCAGCAGGCCAAAGTGATTGCTGAAGAGTGGAAACCAAAACTTGATGCTCTTGACATGAATTCAAGCAATGGGAATTCTTTGGAGGCTCATGCGTTTTTACAACTTCTGGCAACCTTTGGAATTGCTTCTGACTTTGAAGGGGAGTACTTATCAAGGTTAATACCTATGGTTTCACGTCGCCGCCAAACTGCTGAACTTTGTCGCTCCCTTGGTTTGACCTCAAAAATGCCAGGTTTGACTCCCAAGGTCTTGTATCTTGAATATTGACTTTGCAGAATTGACCCCAATAGCCAAAACAAGTCATACTGGTTTTTCCTTTGGTTACGAGGTTGTCACTGTCGAGCAATCTGTGCTGCTTAGTTGAACATTCTGTCATTGTTCTACCCTTTCCGTTTATTTTGATGTGCCCACTCCTCTTGCATTGCCATTTCTATATAACAAGATTGATTTTGGAAATAGAACGACTAAGTACTTTTACTGATGCCAGTGTGTTTAAAAAGTTGAAACTATGATCTTCTGCTGTTTTGGTTTGCTGGTATGGCTTTTCTTGGACAAAATTATTTTGAAGAGGTCACGACTGTTGAGATATTTATGCTACAACTTCACTTTGCGGTACACTTTTAGCAGAAACAAGACCACAGAAATTCTTTAAAGCTGGTGCATCCAAACAGGCTGTTTCATGTACTAGTCACTGTAGCAAAGCTCGCGTGTACTGACTTTCCCATTAGCCCTGCACATGCATAAATTAAATTACTTGTTGCATGCTTTAACTTGTAATTGTCTCTCTTGTATTTCACAGGTGTTATCGAACTTTTGGCCAATAGTGGTAGGCAAATAGATGCTGTTAATTTGGCATTTGCATTTGAGCTAACGAACCGGTTCTCTCCTGTGCCTTTGCTGAAATCTTACTTGAAAGATGTCAAAAAATTCTCCTCACCTGTCAAACCCGGAAACAGCTCTCCTTCAGGACAGGTTTGTTTTGGGCTTAACTGTATTTATTTTGTAGGGTTCAGTGACGATGCCCCTTTATTTGTTGGTTTAGGTCACACATAATTTGGGCGGCATTTAGCTTTGTAATTATCATTCTCTTAGTTAATCAATGATATTGAGGCATGATGCGATCCATTTGAGTTGCAAGTTCCTCTGCATGTTCTTTTGAGACAACTAATTGAATGATTTACCAGATAAATGCACCCTATAACAGTGGAATGATTTTTAACTGACAAATGCATGCGGAACAGGGGGTACTACATCACTATGTAAGCCATTGTAGCTTGTCCTAAGACACTACCATGAAGCACAAAGAGTTGCGAAATGTCTGAGATAGTTGATCTGTGGATACTCTGGAGAAGAAGGATGGCTTTAAGTTCAAGTGGCTTATGAACTGATGAGAGCCTCAGTGTGGGGACAATTGTTGTGTGGCCATGACATGCTTGTTCACTGTGATTTGGATGTCAGATATTGTCTTTGATGTCGCATAAGGTCGTTGACATTCTGACTTCTTATTGTTGAAGGCAGCGGGTCCTTTCTCAGATTGCAATGTAAGAGAAGGCCAATCATCACGTTTTAAAACTATGGGTACCTTGAATGACAAAACAAAATCCTACAATTAGCCCGTTCAGTGAGCACTTTCTTTTTCTCTTAGACAATAGCCACTTTAACCACATTCTTAGAAAAATTTGCTTAATGTCCCCAAGTGATGATCTTGTGAGACATCTGTAATTCTCATGCTTTAAATTTGAGGGAGTGTTTTTTTACCTTGATTTGGTGTGTTTCATGACGCCTTTAAGAAGGCGTGATAACCATGTCTAACATGTCTAACAAACTTATAATTCTGTAGATCGAAGTGAATGAGAAGGAGCTCTCTGCACTTAAGGCTGTGATAAAGTGCATTGAAGAACACAAGCTGGAGGAGCAGTTTCCTGTTGATCCGCTTCAAAAGCTGGTCCTCCAGATGGAGAAGGCTAAGACGGACAAGAAAACTGCAGCTGAAGTTGCAAAGCCTCAACCGAAGAGACCCCGTGCTGGTGGGGTCACTAATGGGCATCATGTTGTTACCTTTGCTGCTGCCAACAAGAATTTCTACCCAAACGTAGCCGATGGGTACCCGCAGTATGTATATGACAGGCCTTATGTTTACCCTGCACCCACCGACAATCGTGGTCAGCCAATGTTGGCTGCTGCAGCGTACAACTTGCCGCCGAGTCATGGCAACTTCTATGGGAACGGCTACCACTACCATGCCCCCTTTCTTCATTAGTTAGGAGAAGGCAACCTCTTTTAACTGCTAGTTTTAACCCCTTGAATGTTGTACTGTGATGTATGGTGACTAGTTATTAGGAACCGCATAAATCCATGTTAATCTTGTCTCATGTTCCAGCGACTCTTTTAATTTCTAATCTATGTACTGTACTTTTAACTTTGTGAAACTTATCAGCAGTTCTGTATGTCCAGCATCTTTGTCCTCGTATTCGTTTCGTGAAGTACTCGTTACATGTTAGTTAAAGATTTGCTTAGCGCTATGGTGAACTATCACTGTGGTAACTGAGTATCTGTTTCTTTGTTCATCACTTGCTGACGATTTCGAAAGTACTGTAATTTCCCTCCTGTCGTTCCTCTCTGTGTGTATGGTTTTGAGCATCTATCATTTTTTCAAGGAATGGGGCTGTATGCACAGATCAGAATGGGATTTGAGGATGGGCTGAAAAGGAGGCATGGCCAACCATTAGTTCTTGATAACCTTTCTCGTTTTGTGGCAAAAAATGTTCATTATACCCGTTAAATTTTAGGCAGGAGCGAAAAACCCTTTGATACGAAATTCCTCGATCCACGGTATGGTCTAGAGTTTATTTGCTTTGGGGAAAATGTAGCAGCAGCTGTGATTATTAGATAAGTTATGCTAAGTAGAGATATGTCAGTCTCGCCAGAATTTGAGAATAGTACTTTTTGTTAAGGGCCTCTTTGGCAATTTGCCAAATAGTAATAATTTACCACGAAAAATGATACATTTTTATTCTTAAAATTTTTTTTTGAGCTAAAAATTGATATTTGTTAATTTTACCCTAAACTATTTTTTTTTGTAACCCTGTGATAATTTGAGGAACTAATTTTTTTCTAAAAATCTCAAACCCGATACATTTTGACAAATTTACTTTTTGTTAGTGTCATTAAATTATATTAATATCACGAAAAATCACAAATTTGTAAACTTGTGACAAACAGAGTGATAAAATCCAAAATCGATACACATGCCAAAAAAAAAATTACCATGTGTAATTAAACTTAGTAATTTGACAGTAAAATTTAACGGAAATTAACTAAGGGTAAATTTGTCACATATGTACCAGTTTGGGATTTTTAGTGGTAAAAAATTAGTTCGGGAGTAAAATTGTTACAGGTATACCAGTGTGGGGTTTTTTATGGTCAAGAAAATAATTCGGAATAAAATTGTCATAGATGTACCAGTTTAGGGTTTTTTGTGGTCAAAAAAATAGTTCATGATAAAATTATCGCAGATGTCTGGGTTTAGAGTTTTTTCGTGGTATTGAGGATCTTTTTATTCTCAAAATCAGTTTGGGAGCAAAATTCCGTTTGTTAAATTTTTTGTACCCGGGCACAATTTTTCAAAAAATTGTTCTCCAGAATCAGTTTTGGAACAGAATCAAGAAGCAAAAAAAAATTAATTTCTTGATTCTGAAATAATTTTTTTTCATTTCTAATTCTTCATTTTCTTCTTTTTTGGGTTTTTTGTTGTTCTTCGGCCCGCCGGCCGCCGGTGATTGGCTATAGGCTAGGGCCGGCGAGGGGTCTTGCCATCGCGATAGGGCCCGCCCAAGGCGAGGCCGACCTCACCGTCGCCACCTAGGCCCGTCACCTGGGTTGGCAGGAAGGAAAGGAAATAAAGAAAAAAAGGAAAGGAAAAAAAAAGAAATATTCAAAATATTATTAATAAAATGAAATTTTATATAGTTATCAAACCCATTTCTGTTCTTTTTCTATTCTAGAAATAAAAATTTTGGACAATTACCAAACGTCTTCAAATACTTAAAAATTATTCTGAGCACAGAAAAAAAAAAAATCATTTCTAAATAGAATCTATTTCTAGACATAGAATGGTTATCATGTGTAGGCTAAGTGGTATTTCATAATAAGCAAGACATCTAGAATAGCGGCGTAGGAAGAGTAAAAGAAAGTCCACGTCTTATTTCGTGCCGATCGCCTTATTGACTCCTTCCCTTCCTTGCGTACAGTGAAAAACGTCGCAATTTGTTCAGGGCTTTTAGCGAAGGAGTGGAGTAAGTAAATATGGAAGCGGAAACAACACCCTTACCGAAGCATCCTCTTTCTTTCTTACTCAAAAAAATGAAGACCAAAACTGTAGTTTGAACAACAAATCTCGAGCTACACGCAAGAATTCCTGATTATTTCAACTGAGAAGAGAGAGAGAGAGAGAGAGAGAGAGAGAGAGGAGGAAGGCCTCTGATGTCAACTCTGTGGCTTCGAAGGAGTGGGGGAGGCTGGTGGTTTCATATCCGGGTACTGCACGAGAAACATCGAACGTTAACCTAAAATCCAGGAACATCAGTCACCTAGCTCGCAGTACAATTTATAATTCCTCATGCGGACTTGTTCTAGGCATATGATGCATTGGCTACAGATATTATTAGTTCTTGCACATAGAACGCACGTAAACTTTTGGAAGGACCATCCAATTTCTTTAGGATCTCGGCATGAATGCCTCTTCATAAAAGTTTTATTTTTACCGGAAAATTCGGGGAAAATGTTTTTTTTTTGCTCCACAAAGACAGGACTATGTGTGTGAGAGCAAGAGATCATACATTTGGATATGGTGAGGATGATCTAGGAGCAGTTCTCTCCGGTGGTGTAGGCGCTGTTATATCATTCTGATTTCCATGGTCTAGAACTTGGTTATCTCCCTCGGCAAGACCTGAAGAAGATGAAACTTCAGCTTTTTTGCCATTTTTCTGGCTAACTGCGCCATTTGTTCCAAGCTCTTGTCTGGACTTCTTCTTGGGAGACATATGTACAGAAGGTGGCAAAAGGGATTCTTGTATGGCCTGCAAAATAACACAGAAAACACGAACTACCATCATCAAATAGTCTAATTCCAATACGTTGCTTAGATCCAAGTAATGTGGCTGAGAGATGCAGAAGATGGAAGATCAATCAGATAAAGACTACACTTAACACCAAAACAGCCATCCAATCCGAAACTGGACAGGAGATTCACGAACAATAACAAGCAAAGACCATGGATCAGACTACATTTGATACTTGGGTCTGTTGTTCCTTATCTATTTGACTCACGACGAAACAATCAATCTATGGATTCTGGATGTGCACTGCAATTCCTTTTCTCCACCTACTTTTCTAGAAAGAGAAGACTTCTGCTAATTACACCTACATCTGCAAGCAATGGAAAAGAGTAGCAGGAAAACTGCGAGCTGGCCAGATCAATCAACAGTTCTCCATTCTCATTTGGTCCTTCGGGAAGAACCCGTGATCCATTTGACATATCCGAATAAACAAATTCCCAATAGAAACGACAGAGGGGTAAAAAACCAGTATCGAGGGGAAAGAGTTGCTTAAAATAAACAACACTGAACATACCAACCACCCTTTCTCGCCTCTAACCCCTCCTTTGATTGCATACGCCTCCTTGAAGCCATTCTTGACCAATAGTTCTGCAACTCTCATCGAATTGCCGTCGAAACTACCTTCCACACAGAAGAAAAGTGGAAAATCAAAACAAGCATATGACCCACACATGCCAATGGCACGTTCTTCTTAAAGACTCAAAGAGTCCCATTTTCATCAGTTTTGGCAGGCAGGCACACAACTCCGAAAGATAAGATAAATTCAACTGATGATAAAGTCAAAGATCAAGCGCATAATCTACTGTTTAATCTCAAAACAACACACAACAGAAGCAAACTGGTGTTTGCACATACTTGTCCAGAATACAGACGACAGTATCTGCAGGGTCCTTGAAGCTCGCCACAACAGCCTTCAAAAACTCATCCTCACGTCCCTCGTCGAACTGGACCTGAGCCACGGTCTTGCTCATGTACTTCAATTCAGGAGACGCCATGGCCGCCAAGCTCTCCCTGTCCCTGATATCCAGGAGCTGCGCATCCGGGTCGTCCCTCAATTTCCTGAACGCATCGATGGCAGAGACGTACTTGTACTTCCTCAGGTAATACTCCGCCACGGGAATCACCACGAGCCAAATGAAGGCACACCCGGCAACGAAGAACGGGTTCCTGTTGAAGAAGTCGTCGATGGAGACCACGATCGACTCCAGGTTGATCCTGTCGGAGACCTGGTCGGCGGCAGGGGAGACGACGTCCTCGGCGGCGAGGGAAGGGAGCGAGCCGAAGAGGTGAAAAGGGGAAAAAAGAGATGGGCTCTGGTCAAGTGCTGAGGAAAGGGACGGCGGATCTCGAGGAGAAAGAAGTGAGGATTTTTCGGGGTCGAAGTGGAGGGCTGAGGGAGAGGGGCGAGTTTGGAGGAGGTGGATCTGGGGGTCTTGGGGTGGTTTAGGAACGGAAGGGAGGAAGACGAGAGGACGATGGAGAGAGACTCCATGGATGACTGTGAAAGGTGGAAGCGACGTGGGGCGAGCACGGGAGGAAGAAGAAGATGAAGATGATGATAAGAGCCTGACGCGAGTGTTTGATCGGGCTTTCCGAGGCCCATGGCCTTGGGCCTTTAGGCCCGTCTGGGTATCTTCTTCAAGCGCCGGCTCAGCCGGACGACGAACAGCGACCACCAGAAGTCGAAGTTGGGGAAGTATGAGCGGTATCGCCGGCGACGGAACCCTGTCGCCGACCGAGTTCCGGGTCGCTGCTCTGGCCTTCGCCGAGCGATGGAAGAGCGCGGTGTCGGCTTTCCCTCCGTGGTCGTGGCTTCCTCGTCCGAAGCGACCTTGGCTTTCGAACGAGGTAAATCCCCTTTCGTTCGCGTCCCGTCCGAATTGATTCGGTCCGAAGCTCTGATGCGGTTAGTTGCTGCTCGTCGTATCTCAGGTTGATGGGTATTTGGCGCTCGAGAACGTGCGCCTTCTCGACTCCAGTGAGGTTTCTATCGCGTGAATTTGAATGTAGCGCTGGTTCTCAGATAGTGGGGTCGTAGTGGTTAAGCTAAAGTTGCTCACCTTTCGCCAGGAAAATCATGTCGGATGTTGCGCTGGTTCAGAAGAGCCGAATTGTTCCGGCGATGACGAGCCTGTTGACGATGCGATGTTGGTATGCTTGATAGAATTGAAATCGCTTCGGTTTCGATTGTATTTTGATGGAAAAATGAGTAATCTATGATTTAGCTGACTGTTTTAAAATGACATAGGTTGGATATTGGTTCCCGTTGCGTTGTTATTCTGATTCTGATATTGTTGCATTTGCCAGGTTCAGAGCGGTAGAGATGATGTTCATTACTATGACTTCCACGTCATTTACGACTCTTCGTACAGGGTTCCGGTGCTATATTTCCGTGCATACGGTGGAGGTATGATGTAGTTATGATATGAGATCATGTGAGGGTAGAAGCTAGGTTAGGTTACACTTGCAAACTCAATGGATGGATGAGTTTGAATTCCTCATTTGCAACCGTTCTTGGATTATGATATGATTCTATGTGATATATCTCTATTTTTCCTCAACGCTATGCATACTGAATGTACTACTAGTAATGCAGAAAATAGTTGTTTAAGCGGTCGGGGGAGGTTCCCCATCTATCTTTCAAATGTAGCAAATTGGATCGAATATCAAATTCTGTAAAGGAGAAGATGAAAACCCAAGTAAAACATGATTCTGTACAAGAAAGTTGTCTTTTTCCAGAAGGTGGAGGATTTGGATTTAGACCTTCTGATGTTGTTTCCATAGCTACTCTTCTGCTAAGATTGGAAGCAAGTGGAACCTAGAGGTGAATATGTGGAAGGAAATGTGGTCAACAGTGGAATATGATGATGGTTTTGATGGTTGCTAGCTAGGATCAAAATCCTCCTTGAGGTGACGTGTTGAAGAATGTTGAGAGTTCAAGAATTTAATTCTAAGATATGCTTTCAGAGTTTGGTTGAACTAATTCGCAGTGCAAAATGACCAAATGGAAGAAAAACATTTGTCACTTGGAGTTCAAAAGGGCGAAACTTGGGAGTTACTGGAGATGGAACTGCTTTCTATGAAGCGAGAACAAAATAGAGGGGACAACAGGAAGTGCTTCTTGTTTCCTTGATTAGGGGTAACCACACATATGTGCTGAACTTGCTCTTGAAACTCGAAATTTCGTTGTTTTTCCCCGAAAGTTAGCAAAACACTAATTTTAGGCTACTGACAGACTGCTTTGATATGTTCCTAAGTGGAAAAACTTAAATAAAGATTCGATTGAAAATGTAGGATTATAGTGAGTCAAGTTCAATGTGCAATGGCTAACTGGGGAGTTATTGGCAAATTAGATTATTATGGGAGGATTAATGGTCTTTTCTATACAAAAAGCATCTATTATTCATCTGGGTAAGTCATAAGCTGAAAATTGGTGGCAAGTGCTGGGGTAATCTTGTTATTACCACTGTAAACCTAATGTTTTTGTTTTTTATACCTATTATGAAGCAATCTTATTGCTATCTCATCAGATGGACGGACTCTACTCTTAAGTGAATTTGAAGGAGACCTTCCAGCTGACTCTTCAGAGGCACTAGTGAAATCAAAGTGGACATTTATAACTCAGGAGGTAAATGTCCTCGTCTGATATATAATTTTTTTTTGTTGCGATCTTCTTAAATCAAATTGTTTCTGCTTGATTTCTTCGTTGTTTCTGATGACTTTTGTGTTGACATGCCGGGATAACAAGACTTTCTACCATGGACTGCAGGAGCATCCATACTTGAACAGGCCATGGTACAAATTACATCCATGTGGGACCAGTGAATGTATAAAGTTGCTCTTCCAGAGTGACGCGTCAATCAGAGCAACATCCAGCGCAGCTGAGCTATATTTGCTTTCTTGGTTCTCTGTGGTTGGACGGATGGTGGGTCTTAGCATCCCTTACGAATTGATGAAATGTGAGAACAAGACGTAGTTCAGTATGTATGGCGTCTTGAGACAGCATTGAGTTCTTACTCGGCCATAAGCTATGAGCAGATCAAATGGACAGTGGAACAATTTTGGAAATTGGCTATCAAGGTAAGCCATTCTAGCCACGACGGAGGCTTTCCTTCATGCCTGCACTTATCGGTCAAGAACTCCAGTTGACATGTGGAGGATGTTAGTCGTCACCCACTTCATCATCACTTAGGGTGTCACTTGTATTGTATCTACCTGTGACCATTGCAGGTGCCCCGGCAGTGCCGGAATGTCTTGTCATTAACCAGTTATGTAACTTTCAAACATAATGGGTGCGTACCAAATTGATATGCAATTCGAAGTTAGTGATCATATCAGAATTGGTTTTAATGCAAAGGTGTGTCACCCAATTTGCAATCCGGCTCAGAATTGGTTTCAATGACAGAGTTGTTACCCAATTATCAATCATTCTCACGTTCCATTTCTTTTCCTCTAAAGGACCATCGCTAGTTCAGTAAGCACAAATAGGAGAGGTGATTTTTATATGTAGACGTCCTCATCCAATACGTCTGCATTTCATCTGCTTTCAATATGACATGAGGCAGAAGATAAAGAGTATTCTCAGGGTACGACCAACCGAACATTTCTTTCTCAGTTGCATCAGTTACATTTCATGTTATCACAACAAGAGATGTCACATTTCCATGGATCAAGGAAAATCCTTGGGACACCACTTAACCAATATATGTAACTCTTTAACAAGATCAAAATTTTGGTTTGAACTACTCTTTCGGCCTCAAAACAACGATTGATGCGTATTGTGCCGTAGCAAGCAGCCAATCTTATGAGAGAACCCATCTCTGTCTGTGTAGATATGCAACGACTGGGAATTGACATAAAAGGCAAATGCATAATAATTTTCTAAGTGGAGTCAGTTTCTTTTCTCTCGGCTGTTCGGATAAAGCAGACTAAGAACTCTGTATTGCCCTCAGCACCCTTTAAAGGAGATTCGATCCAACCTTTCTTCTGGAACCCGAAATTTTCCACACCATCGATAATTTTTTCAAGAACCTGCACAACATAACAAAAACACATGGTTAACCTATTCGATTCGTGAAAGCCAAGGTGGGATAGACAGAGCTGACGAAATTGGAGATGTGAGGCCAAAAACATCAATTAGCGAAAAGTCGGCTGTAAATGCCGACCTCTTGGTGAACAAGGGGATCTCTAACAATACCGCCACCTCCCACCTGCCAAAAGATTAAGAAGAAAAAATTAACTATAATCAAAGCATTTTCATTTACTGCTAAACAAAAGCATCCTTCCTTCACTGTTTTGTAACCAGAATGCAAATGCATGCAGAGTGCTTACTTCCACATAATTGTATAGAGAACACAACACAATTAATTGAGACTTTTACTTGGGATCTGCGGGCCTCAAATTGAGGCTTGACCAGGGTAATCAATGTGGCCTCTTCCTTCATCACATTTACGACGGCTGGCATGACCTTCAGTAACAGACCATAACAACAGTCACCAATTGTTGACAAGTAAAAAACTACTCTTAGAGAAATCAGAGACAAGATGCAAGGCTCGTAGAAGAACTCTTTATAGAGCTTCCAAACTTACCAATAGAATTGAGATGAATGATAGGTCTAGTGTCACCAAATCAACCTTTTGGGGGAGCCCGGGAAGGTATCTCAAATTCGTCCGTTCTATTACGGAGACACGTTCATCTCGACGAATCTTGTCTGCCACCTAATCAAGAGACCGGCACCAAATTTAAATGGTTCAAAAGAATAATCACAATCCTGACATGAAATTGAATAGGGTTTATTGTTCTCTCCAATATAAATTGAAATGGAATGAATAAATAAAAGGAAGGTACCAAGTGCTTCTTCGAACACTATTGTCAAGTGCACAAGTTAACACATTAGTGAACTTACCTGTCCATAACCAACATCAACTCCGTAAACAAACGATGCACCATACTGAAGCAAGCAATCTGTAAATCCTCCTGTGGACAGTCCTGAATCAAGAGCTACTTTTCCTTCAACATCAACATCCAGTTGTTCAATGGCTGCTTCCAACTTGTATCCTGCTCTGTGTTACATAATCATAGGAAAGCAAAAGTGTTTTTCACAATGACTCCAAACTGTGGAAAATGAAAAGATGCAAAGAGTTTTCTCTGTGGAATAATCACCTACATACATATTTCGGAATTTCAGCTATTATCTCTACATTTGCTTGATCTGACACGGGTGCTCCTGCTTTATTGACCACTTTCCCATTCACAAAAACTTTTCCTGAGACATAGATCGCAAGAGGTGAGACATGAACTAACTGCCAGAGCATCTGTTTAGCAGTTACAGTGACAATGCCAATGATATATGGAAAACATCTTTGATTGCAAATAGGTGACAGAAGAGTTCTTGTCAAACCAGAAAGGAAAATTTGTCGGATCAGATATAATTCTCGATAACAAAAGTAATGATTCACTAGATTTTAAGTTCTTAGATGGATCAATATCATGTGAAACAAATATAAAAGTGGATGAAGCATAATGTACAAACAAATACCTCCCTAACCATTATTTGGAAACCCAACAATGATGACGCAGTTAATTCAGCGGATTTCTTAGTTCCAGATAAGAGGGTCATCACTTGATCATCAACGTGAACAAATATTTCATTTTAGGTGGAAGCTTGCACAGAGCTCCCCCAATTAATACATGAATACTGATCACACATTTATCAATACACAAGCTTGACCATTTTCGTTGCATGGTGCCTCATGATCCATCGAGAAGTGTGTACCTTGGAGAATCCATGACTGTATTATGTTTCGACTGTATTGCTGATACCTTTCAAGACACACTTCATCAAGTCTCTTTTTCCTACAGATGCCCAAAAATAAAAGCAGATTCCATATTAAGCGGTACTGAAGGCAAATCAAAAGGTAGTGAAAAGCATGAAATTCCTATCAAATGGTTTTTATTAATCTGCCCATACCTTGGGCTTAACAAACCAAATTGATTGCTTGATTCTTATAAAGGACTTCATTTGACACGCTAGTTTGGATTAGGAAATAGAAAGCTTACTTCTTCTGCGGCTGAAGCCTTGGCGACTTGACAGCAGCAAAAGTTCTCAGCGGACAATATAAACGGCCTCTGATTGGTCTTACTGCAATGCAAATAACCAAACCACCTTAGTCAGAATCCCCATTGAAAGGCTTAAAAAAAGTCACTCGAGCTCTCTGTTTTGCATGCTCATTCACAACACATTCACAAAGGCAATGGCATCACAGACCGAGGAACCGAACATCACGACTCGGTTCTCACCATACTTGCACATAGAAGAATTAAACATAATCACAGATAACCAAAAGAATAAAAAGGTTTTCATTTTCCCTCTGTTTTCAAATGTTTCTGCCCAGAGCTGAGGGGATGTAACCGAGCTATGTATATTCCGAAACCGCAGTGCAAGAACAAACACAGGCATGAAATATCTCAAGAGCTCAAGAACCTCAAAACCCAGTATTCAAGATCTCTCTCTTCTTATATTGTTCCTAGGAATCTCCCTAATGCCATCAACAAAAATTACGAAAACGTTACGAAACATATGGAATCAGAACTCGGAACTAACCACGAGCACAGTCCAAGCGCAAAAATTACTGGGCATACCACGAGAAGCGTAAGGCAAGCTTGAAGCAGGGCGGCGTGAGAATACGAGAGGGATATGGAGGCAGCGAAGCGCCATCTCTCTTGGTTTCGCTTCGATTGAAGTCGAAGCTCAACTCAGCTCGTCCGGATCGATCTCGCTACCTCTCCCCACGCCAGCACCATTGCTTTCCTTTTAAAATGAAACCCGGAACGGTTCGGGTCGTGGATGGTCGGGCTCGGGCCCATCCAGGGTTCATTTATATATCATCTCGTATTCGCATGAATAAATATAATATTTTTTTTCCTTTATTAGGAATATACGGGGTGGAATTTGTACAGTCCGGGATACGAACGAGTATGCATTATCATTTTCCTCAAAAGTACGTCAAAAAAAGTTCGGTATAGCTATAATAGAATTGTAAAATGATGTGATCATGATTCTACATCAATTGGATTATAAGTAACTGAAACTTACGTGTTATGATATGACTATTTAAAGCACAAGATTTAATAGAAATATTGTTTTCTAATAGTTTAGTTTTATTAATAGTTCGTGTTATCTAACGAGATATCGCAATAATATTATATTTATTTTTGTAAATGGGAAAAATAAGATAATCATTATTTTGGTCATATAAATGGTTATTAACATGTTACATCGTTTATTGATCAAAGAGAAGATAGGTTTCAAATTGAAGTATCTTTATTTGAATATAATTAATATGGCATGTGATCTATACACGCATAATTTGGTTCACCCACGAATAATTTTATGTGTGGGAGACGGAATTTTTATTCCAAATCATGTATGTGCATTTTATGAAACAGTACAAGTATTTTATTACCAAAAATTGGCCACATCAGCCCTGATCGTACCACATAAGATGGTCGGCTTCCACGTAAGTAATTTTTGGCCATAATTGGTCGGATGGATTCAATTGACAAAATATAAAAAATGTGTAGAATTCAATTGGCAAAATTGAAAAATTTAGGATTGAATTGGTAAAAGTATAATAAATTTAGATTCTTTTGGACAATTTTTCCATGAAAGTTCACTTCCACCACCAATTGCACATTGAGAATCGGGCAAAATTGATTACGTGAAAAAAATTCCCCAATCTGGAGAGTCATGGAGTGATCAATGACCATTAGAAGTTCAAGATACTCTCTTCTCTATGTGGCAGAACTTTGAAAGGCGCTCATGTTGTGGCAAAAAAGAAAGGAGCTAATGTCGCTATCAATGAGTGAATATGGCTTTCACTTCAAAAAGTTTCATCCTCCGCAATGTCAAATTGTAGTGTGCTGTTTTCAATAGCTAGCTGGTCATGGACCACGAAATCAAACTCTACGAAGAACCCAACCAGAATTAAAGGCTCTCCTAATAGATGCTTCTTTCAATACCTAGATACTGTCACGATTAATGTAGATTTAAAGACATAATCTTTATTTTAAAATGGGCATCTGCCCAATTCCATCGTATCTCTAACAATTCGGGAAAAACTTTTTTGGGTAATCGTGTAAATTTTTCTAGCAATGAAGGATGAATTAATCGTTTTCTTTTAGTGGATCTTATATGGTTACCACAAAGTTGATAACGAACAGTAAAAAGAAAATTACCACGTGATTTCCTAATAATAGCTCGACTTCTAAAGCAAACATCTTATTAAATTTCTCTTTTTGCTTTTCCTTTGGGCAAACTTCATCTTAAGACCTCCAACATTGTGAATGTCCTTTCACCCAACACGATGGCAGTTCAAAACATGACATGAAAATGGGCAAAAGCTGTGATTTCTGGCTTAAGTATAGGGTGTCTTGGCCAGTGTGGATAAGGTGGATAAGGTCACGGCCACCCTCCAACCAATCACAGCCCTCCAACCTCGCACTTCACGCCTCTCCAACCACGAGATTTCATGCAATTGATCCTCTCACCCAGTCTGCAAAAATCCAACTCACCCTCTTCTCTGTTATATACCTGCATACTTTTTCCCTGCTGAAGAATCTCCTCTTTTTGAGCTTTCAGGAGAGGAACTGCAGAAGAAAAATGGCTGCTGCAACTGCATCTCCCATGGCCAGTCAGCTCAAGAGCAGCTTTGCATCATCATCATCATCCTCGGCCAGGAGCTTGATTGCTCCCAAGGGCCTCTCGGGTTCCTCCTTCAGAGCCTTGCCCACCAAGAGGATTCACTCCTTCACTGTCAAGGCTGTCCAATCAGAGAAGGTACACATATCTTGTCCATCATGCATTATGTTTGTCCCTCTATTTTTACCGAGTCAATACTGCGGGTCTTGATTCAATCGAATGTGCATGTACGGTGCAAAATCAAAGAAAATTGGTCATTTAAGCATCTTTCTGTTATTTTGTTGTCATCTGACTCGTTGAGCTAGTGTTTGATGGAAGAAGGAAGTGAGACTCGAAGATAAGAAAAGGAAGTTTTTCTCTTCCATCATTCAGTCTAGTTTCTCTTTCGTGGTTCACCCTTCATAGTCTTTTGGATCTGTGTATATAGAAGAATAATTCACACGGCATAGGGTTGCAAGAAACTAATCTTGCTATGTTTGAACTGATTGAGCTAATCGGAGTATGAAAGTCACCATGAATGGATCTCTGCAGTGTGCTTTGTTCTGTCATCGGTAGTTTCCCGTGGGTTGCTAAAGAGCCAACTAAGAGAATATAGCATATGAGATCATTCATTTGTGAGTACATATCCTATGAGTGCCTTCATTCACTCATTACCTTAGTTGATGGGTTTCAATTCCTGCATCTACCTTTCGCATGCAGCCAACTTTCCAAGTGATTCAACCCCTCAATGGTGACCCTTTCATTGGGAGCCTCGAGACTCCGGTCACATCCAGCCCGATCATTGCATGGTACCTCTCCAACCTCCCCGCCTACAGGACCGCCGTGAGCCCGCTCCTCCGAGGTGTCGAGGTGGGCCTCGCCCACGGATTCCTCTTGGTGGGCCCCTTCGTCAAGGCCGGTCCATTGAGGAACACAGAGTATGCAGGAGCAGCAGGATCACTGGCCGCCGGAGGCCTGGTTGTGATCCTGAGCATCTGCTTGACAATGTATGGGATTGCCTCATTCAATGAAGGAGAGCCCTCGACTGCACCATCGCTAACCTTGACCGGGAGGAAGAAGGAGCCCGATCAGCTGCAGACTGCGGATGGGTG
The DNA here is from genome assembly GCA_024733475.1 of Syzygium grande. Classification (NCBI taxonomy): domain Eukaryota; kingdom Viridiplantae; phylum Streptophyta; class Magnoliopsida; order Myrtales; family Myrtaceae; genus Syzygium; species Syzygium grande. Next base: position 21,406,016 of record JAMXDD010000010.1, read on the forward strand.
GGCCAAGTTCACCGGTGGGTTCTTCTTCGGCGGGATCTCCGGGGTCATCTGGGCCTACTACCTCCTCTACGTCCTCAACCTTCCTTACTTTGTGAAGTAAATTCATACGGAAGAAAGTGATGAAATTGAAGAGTCATGTCTGTACATTTGAACCCTCTGGGAAGGAATGGGATCGATGAAATTTCATGTCATTTAGCTCTGTATAAGCCAGAATTTCCCTGGACTATGTCAAAGAATGTGCATTCGTAGAAGGTTCTGATTGCGCTCACTTGTGTCACTGTTATCATCAGCAACGCATAAAGTGTCCTTAGGCAAAACTGGATCATAAGGACCACTTAAGCGTCATGAGAATTTCTATGACGAACCGATATTTGTATGTCGAGCAAGGTTAAGAACAGATTTTGCGCTTATTCTAGAGCAAATGCGGTTACAGCCGTTTGACAAATACACTTAATGTGTTCCTGTTGATTGCCATGACTTGTGTTTCATGGCGGTTTATCATGCTATTGATATTTGACAGTACTAATTTAGAATCCAAAACGAAACAGAGCGAGAACAGTCATTAGCTCTGTAATTCAGAAGCTGTCAAAAGGGATTGTTTGGATGGTTCCAGTCATTTGAGGATTTGGTTTTACGACGATGTCTGTTCTACTCAATTTGTGCTGTCCTGCAGAGTGCTTTTCTCCTTTGTTATCTCCTGTCAATATGCAAAAATATGCGTTAGAGAATTAAACGCGTTGTTAGTAGAAGACTGGTGATTCAAAGGTTATTAGTAAGTGCCGTGGTAGTGGGTTATATGCTTCTTCTATGAATATTGCACTCTTTAGATATGGGAGCTAATCTAATCGAAAGAAATCCTCATTCTCTCATATTCCTAGTTTTAAGAGCTTTCTTTTATTATTAGCTTCATTCAACGTGATTAATCGATCGGATCACATCAGCCGTGTGATCAACACATAAAATACTTCTTTCCGGCTAAATAATGTCCATTTAGACTTCCTATTTATGCGATGCGGCTCACCATGTTAGCGGTTCACGGAAAAGATTATTGGGATTTTAGTCAAAGTGCATCCAATTGAGAAGAAAATTATTGTTTTGGGTGATTGAAATTAAGGATCGGCTATTGGATAGCAACATTTCACTAAAGTCTAGTGGCCACTGACCTTTGCTGGAATATAATTTAATATTGTTCTTTTTATAAATGAGAAAGAGTACTTCTTAAAAGAAAATGAAAAGGAATATTTAGCCAAAAAAAAAAAATAGAAACTCAAGAAAAAGAGTGAATGCTATTTGACAACTAACGACAGCCAGACACATCCTATCCCTCGAAGAAACGGTTAACATTAACGGTCACTTGGCCTCTCCCTCCCTCAGCTTCCCGCTACAACACAGCCATGGCGATCCAAGCAAGCCAAGCCACGATCCCTTTTCTTCACGCACGCCAACTCGAATGCCTCGTCCGAAGCCATAAGCCTTCTCTATCCTCTTGGTTCGGTGATCGACCCAAATTGGCGGCTCAGATCATTAGCCACAGAGGTTCTAACAAACTCGCTTGCAAGGCCAGTGTCGACGACCGCGATGAGGTACTCCATTTTGGAAAATTAGCGACTCGTTGATTAATTGTTAATCGTGCCATTGCTTCTTTGTCAAGATCATGGTTGGTTTCGTTTTCGTATATGTGTGGACAGGATTATCTGATAGATGCTCCTGTGTCAGCTGGAGATGGCTTCTCATTCAGTGGAGGTCTTGTTCTTGCTCCTTTCTCTGTTTTTAGCTCCATAAAAGAAAGTGAAGAGATATTTTTCGCTGAACACACGAATATCACTAGAGAAAAGTTTGTGCACAAAAATCTGAACTACAGCTGAGAGTCCTTCTTGCCAGGTAAATATTCCGATGGCCCGAGCCAGTCTGATGAATGGTTTGAGCAAGGAAAGATGGTGGGTCCTTGTACCCTATTTTATCTTTCGAACATGGCTTTCGTTTATAGCCAACTTTCTGCTGTATGTCATAAATAATAACAAGGTATGCATGAGTCTCCTGCATTGTAGATTTAGGGGGGGTCTTGCGAAGGCAAAAAGCAAGGTCATATTGATCTTTGCACCAAGGCTGGTTTTTCCGGTCAAGTCAATTTTATATGGCCGCTCTCTTTACCCTCTTATTTGTCAGGTAAAAGCTTTTCCAGTTCTCGGTTCTGGAGAGAAGGCCAAAGACCCTATTTTTGGACTAACGATGGGTTCTGGTTCCCAGTCTCCGGCAGACGTTTTCAGGTACTGTTTACTACTAGAAAGCAGCTGTCACCTGAACTGGCTTAACTTTTAGAATGTCAATCAACCATAATAAGCCATCAATTCATATGATACTCCATGCGTGCAGAAATTGAGATTGGATTATTTGCAGGACAACCGATTGAAACATGCTATAAATGATTTTGTCCCCTAGATGGTTCTGCGTTGAAAGTGGAATTGCTGATAATCCTCCAGTTTTGTTAGTTCATGGCTTTCCTTCTCAGGTCAGTATAATGTAGTTTTTTTTTATACTAGTAATTTGTTTTATGGAATCATGCTTGGCATATTTAACGCCTTTTCATACATATGTTTCTGCAAGTGATCATGTATGTGGGTGGTAAGGTTCGGATTAGTCTTCTGCATCCTAATTTAGCTCCTATTTCCCCTTACAGTAGATGTCAGATACACCATTGAGTTCATTAACTACCATACATGTTCATATATAAGCAAGTCAGATGTGGGCTACGTCTTATGCCATTTTTCACTGAAGAAGATAATGTTAGCAATCCTGTCTGTGTAGTGCTCACTTTGAATGACAAAATTTTATGCTTGAAATACAGGCTTACTCATACCGCAAAATTCTTCCAATTCTATCGAAGGACTACCGTGCAATTGCTTTTGACTGGATAGGTGAGATCATTCACTTGACATTGCTTTGAATTTTTCAAAATTGTACATTAGCTCTCTCTCATTCTTGTAAAAACTTGAATTAGTACCGACTTTGAACTGATGATGATTTCTCACCAATTTTAGTGTTCCTAAACATGGGCCATACTCGACATATTAGCTTGAGGGGTTTATCCCTGCTATAAGTAATTGCTATCAACAACTCAAAAAATTCCTTGTCCTTGGCCAGTTAAGCTTCTAAACTTGGTAGCAAATTCTGATCCAAATTGATTCTTGCAGACAACTAGATGATTTCTATCAAGATTTTGCACGACTTAATGCTCAATGAATATGCATTTTGCACAATATCCTAAGGGGAAAAGATGCTCAACAATAACGTTTGTAAATAATATGTTTCAATAGAGAAAAAACCACTGCACCACTAAGATGCACTCACACTGCCTCCAGGAAGCACAAAAAGAACAGTGGAAGCCTGGGATGGCAAAATATCAAAGTATCAGGTGTTATGCTTGTACAGAATCCAAATTCTGAGCAGTGGGAGAGATACAATGGTTACTGGAGGAAAAGGCATGTATTCCATCTAATTATAAGTGGGTTAATGGCATGGAGCTTATTCAGACCATAATCCGAGCCCACTTTGTAGAGAATGCAGTCAACAGTCCTAAAGTTCACCCTGATCAATTTGTCCTGCAATTTATACCGTAGGCACTACTTGCGCCCTTTGAGAAGCCAATGATACTTATGCAGACAATCTAAATTTAGTTCTTTCATTGTTCATCTTTCTCCTTCTGCAAGAGAAATATCCATATCATTCATTAAGCTGATTGCTGTGATGACCAGCTTTCTCAATTGTTAATAATGACACAGGAACTTCTTTTGTTTTGTCCTTACCCCTTACAGGCTTTGGATTTTCGGATAAACCCCAACCTGGATATGGATTTAACTACACATTGAATGGTACTCTTCAATGTATATAAAAGCCTACTATATACTTTACATGACGGTTTCTTTAGACCCTATCTGAGCATGATGTTACCAATGGAGTTTGCAATGGATAATTCTGCTTCTGGATTGCAGAATATGTATCATCCTTGGAGTCTATTATAAACAGTCTTGGCATCGATAAAGTTTCTCTAGTTGTCCAGGTACGTTTGCCTTTAATAAATGCATTATTTTTTACTCTGAGTTGATGGAATGTTTTTCTGTAGCAATAGATTTCTGGTGTGATGTGCAGGGATACTTTTCGCCAGTTGTTGTTAAATATGCCAGCCAGCATCAGGAGAAGCTAAATCATTTGATCCTCTTAAACCCACCTGTAAGTTATCTTAAAACCTTATCCTGCCAGTCATGTCATTCTTTTTTGTAATCTACCTTGTTATTGGCTGATCGAATTGAGTTCATCAAATGCCAACCAATCATTCAGTAGTGTTTGCAAGTTGGGGGTAATTAACATAGAAAGGCAAACGACATTTTCTATGAATGCTTATTTTGTTTGGAAATGAATCGTTAGCATATGTCTCGAGTAGGTCACACCAACCGAACCTTATAAATACAGTATGCGATTTATCTTCTTAATCTTGGTTTAGTATCCTATTTGATTGCTTGTTTGCACAACATGAACACTGCAAACGGAATTTGTGAAAAAAGAAGAAGACTGAATTTGACGGAAAAGAATGGCTTCTGAGGACTTTTCTCACGCCAAACAAAAAATTCAACTGCAAAATTGATGGTAATGCTCCAATTCTTAAAGGATGAGTTTTCCTTATTCTAAAGAAAATGTATGTGGATGATAAGAGAATCAGTAGCCTACTAATACTTGAAGGAATCCCAATCACACTAGGAGAGGATCAATGTCAATCACATTCAGTTAAACATTTTCAAGTCTCATGTGTCATCACCAGATCAACTTGTACGTGACTGATACATGTGACCTTTTTCTATCTGAGCTTTTCGTGAAAGTGATACAGAGCATGGTTGTTTGTCTGTCTTCATTTGGTGGTGATAAACGCTGTCGCCAATATCTTCATCTATCCATTCTTTTTCCATATGAAACCATCCAGTTGAAATACTCATATCTTTTTTCAGTACGTTTCAAGTGGATTGTGATTTGCTTGACTTTGAACTTTGATCATAATCCATTTTGATGTGGCGACACGTGATGATAATAAGTAGGGCAATTACAGCATCATTTAGAGTGATATATACTGTTTAACTCTTTCTCTTGTTTCTGCTCTAAGCTGACAAGCAAACATGCCAACCTTCCATCAAGCTTGTCCATATTCAGCAACTTCTTGCTTGGTGAGATTTTCTCTCAGGTTTGGACTCTCTTCCTTTCATTCTTGAATGATTTCTTATGTTCTGAGGGCTTAAATGATCATTGTTAGCCCCTCTTCCTGAATAGGATCCGCTTAGGGCCAGTGATAAGGCCCTGACGAGTTGTGGTCCTTACAAAATGAAAGAGGATGATGCTATGGTTTATAGGAGACCTTACCTCACATCTGGCTCCTCTGGCTTTGCATTGAATGCAATTAGCAGGGCGATGAAGAGAGAGCTCAAGGTAACTCACTTTTTCCTTATTGCATATCATTGCTGATGAATACTTTACTTGTTAGCTGAACAAAGGTCTGTTTCACATGATTTTGTTGAAGCTTGAGCTGCTATCTGATGCAGCCATTGCATCATAATAAATTATCACCTGCAAAGGACTTGCTTTTATTGGACAAAGCTAAACTTGTTTATAACTCATTGGGATATAAGTTGGTAATTACTTCAATCAAGGTCGGTAATTTCTAAAAAGAATCGGTAAATTTAATGGGTTTGTAAGTAAAGCATATAAAAGTTGCTAACGAACAAAAAAAGTTGCTAAATTTTAATAAAAACCAAGAAGCAACTCAAATGAGGCTTGTTAAATCAAGACTAGTGAGTAGCCTAATGGGAGAAAAACTAAATTTGGGAAGTTCATATAAGAATTGATAAATCTAAGGTGTTTGTAAGAGAGCAAGATAAAAGTTGGCAAACGATACCATAAGTTGATAAATTGGAAAAAAAGAATATAAACATTTGTTAGTAACTCAAACAAGAGTTGGTAACCAAAAACTGGTCAGTAATCGATTGAAAAAAAGTTTGTAAGTCACTTAATAAGGATTGATGAATTCATATAAAAGTCGATAATCTAAGGCGTTGGTAAGAAACTCAAATAAATTTTATTAGAAGATATAAAAAATTAATAATTTGCAAACCATCAAAAGGATATAATAATGTAATAAAAATTTGGGCACATAACTGTGAAGTAGATAAATAAGATGAGAAACATGATACGATAAGTTGTAGAGGTACTAGTATGTTGGCCTTAAAATTGCATTAATCACAATCTATGAAGCTTTACTTTTTTCCTCTGCACTACCAATAACTGGTGTTGCTCCAGAGTCAGGACGGGAAAACATGGAGCTAGCTTTTAACCTTTAGGATAACTTCCAGGATCTTGGATAATGGTATTTTACCATGAAGAATAGCTGATAGTGCTGTGAATTTTTTGGTTAGAGATGAATCGAGCCATTCGATCGTTGCATATTTCTTATGCTTATTGCAACTCTTGTGCCTGATAGAACTATGTAGAAGAATCAAGGACGATACTCAAGGATGAAAACTGGAAAGTTAAAACTACGATATGCTGGGGTCAAAGGGACCGTTGGTTCAGCTATGATGGGGTTGAAGAATTCTGCAAGGACTCAAAACTCAAGATGGTTGAGCTTCCTATGGTACAAGCAAAATGCAATTATGATCCCTTCGTTTTATTGAGTCAATCTTTATCTGCTTAGGCATTAAAAAGGTTAGTGTGTTTTCCAGGCGGGGCATCACGTGCAGGAGGATTCAGGGGAAGAACTTGGAAAACTGATCGCGGAGATTGTTGGCAGAAGAGTTCAGCTATGATAGGACAGGAATGAAAGATCCTTCCCAAATGAATGAATGAATGGAAAAAAAGTCGACTTTGCGAGAGTCCGCATTTGTTAACACTCGCTTTCAGGTTTTGTGTTGCATCTCTGGCGAATGTCTACCAAGGAACTGAACCTGTTTGCAATGATCATTGCACAGTCCAATATTTTTTCTGTTATGTTTCGTTACTTTGCAAATAGATATGAGAAATTACAACTTACTGAAAAGTAACAGAAACCCATGCTTTTAACTAGATTAATGTGTCCGCTCTACCAAAGTTTTAGTCTTCTCTGATTGCCGTCCCCATACAAGACAACTTCCTGAAGTAAACCTCCCAAGACCCTTTTTATGTGAAAGTGCCTGCATGTATCTATTTGCTGATCTTGAACTATTGAGATTTTGACTACAATCTGGGAAGACAATGAAAAAGGCAAAAGATGCAGACTGCTCTGTCCCCTTAAACTAAAGGTAACATTTCAGCTTTCCAGCAAAGTTTGAATTGCACGAGTCAAAGTGACATCCCATGGATTTATACTGCCGATTGTCTGCTTAGAAGGTTCCTTTCTGTAATTTTCTCCGGTAACATGTATCACTATCATAACTGCTACATTCAATAATATAGTGGGACTCCAAGGTTCTCTTCAATGTATAGCTGAGGTTGAAATAACTTTGAACTCAAGAGTTAGAGAACTCAGGATCTGATTCTCCATATACAAAACTTTGTGAAAAGAACAGGTCGAGTAGCTCCTCTTTTCTCGGCATTGAGAAACACATGTTGTATGCTAGTACTGTTGCAGAGAGATGAATGGCATCAATTACCACCTTTTGTAACTCATGAGGCAATACCTCAGTAGATTTTCCAAAAATGTTACAGTTCGTCTCGGCGAGGGAGCTGGAAATGCTTTCATGTAGCTTTTTATCCTGCTTAATATGGATCAGTCCAACAGTGATCGTCCTCAACTGATTTTCTCCATCTGTGCTGGAAGATCTTCCACTGAGCAAAGGACTCATTTCTAATCTGCACAAAACAAATGTTCAAGCAAGGACTAGATTGATGCCATAACAGAGGAATGGTTTCAAAACTGTGCTGCTAACTATGAAGAAAGTATCCATCTAGTCATGGTCTATTAGCTTTTTTTTTGGTGGCCAAAATTCCTCTTCAGATTGACATTTCAAAGAAATGTATCTGAACCTGCTGAGTAATGTCATGCATTTGCTGCCTTTGAGCACTTACCAAACTTCTAGTATCGGGTTGATCAGGTACCTTTGCTTTACGATTTGCCTGCACCAGTGACCATTGATTACCACATACTATTCAACACATACAACTGCTTGCTTCAACAGATATACTCTTTGCTGTTCATCCAGGCATAAACTTGAGGTTCTGCTATATATGATAACTGAATTACGCAGGTTACAAATTACGAAAAATGGAGAAAGTAAGATATTTTTCTGCTTGTAGAAAGATCCAAAGTTTGGAAAGAGAAGAACCCGAGAGGCAACAGCAAGATGAAGAACATCAACGAAATATTTGCTAAGATGCATAAGATCACGCAGATCACATGCAAACACATACTGAAAGGATGTAATTTTTTTCTTGAAAATTTCCCAACCTTGTTAATTAGAAATTTTAGAGAGTAAAATTCCAATGAGGGCAATAGAGGTTGATATTACGATTTCCTTTGTAGTTAACATACAGGAATCCCCATGATAGGAATGTTTGGCTAAGTGCCAGACATGGCACTGATGCGCTTTTTCAGTCAGAAGATCCATACTTGAAGCAAACGAACTAAATCCAGTAAAAAGCAGGATTTATCAAGCTGAGCTCGGGACAAAAATGACCTTAAGACAATTGATAGCAGGGACATAGGTAAAGGTTATAACCTTTTTCCTTACCACACTCCCGAGTGTAACAAATCCAGAATGAACTATGTACTCGGAATCCACGACCCCAATCTTTTCCATTCGATCACCCTGTTGAAAGAACCTTAGGGAGATTAGTCATATGGGGAGAAAAAGCATTCTATCTTAAAGGAAAATTTTGCGACAAGAAAATGCCTGAGCACAGTAGCCGAGCTGAAAATCCAATCCCCATGCATGATTTAAGTCATTCTGCAAAAAGAACAGAAAAGATATGAGAAAGAGATGAATTGATAGAAGACGCAGACTCCAACAACAGAGAATGAAAAACAGTACAAAGTTTTCAAGGTCAATATTTTGTAGTAGAAGTTCCTCCTGAAGCATAAACAGGCTTTGATTGTGCAGTACAATCAATTAACTGAATATATTACCATGCCTTTGGGATGCCTTAGTAATATTGTAAGAACTGCACAATACCTGAATCATATGCCACACACAGCGCCATGATGCTCGTGAGAAAACAGGAGCCATAATTTCCACCCACCTACATTGCATTTTATGAAACCTTTTTTCCTTTAGCTACCCAAACAATCAGGTAAAAAGCATTTCACTGTTAAAGTGTATCGAAATTTCGGACTAGAAGGATGCTGATGTAAACTGAAATATCCATAAAAACCACGGTAAATCTGACTAGTGTGCAGACTTTTACCCTGTGCATGGAGGGCTTGTACTGTTTTCATTGCACGTAAATCCTCCACCCATCTGTCTGAAGATCCTCCTGTTACAATTTTGTTCCCAGAACTACAATGATTAAAATCCGCATAGAGCGCAAAGAAAATGCATTATCTTCGATACCGAGAGTAGAAATAAACGAATTATGATGTGCCAGGAATTGAACATAAGATTTCCATCTGCTGTTGTGACTCATTGCAAAGTCAAAAACAGTCGCTGTAACTGTGGATTTTTTTATTATTCTCGAACTTATTATTCTTTGACAGAAACAGCAGACCTGTGTACTTTTGATTTTGTATCTCGTTCAGTGATTTGATGATGAATCTCTGATTTATTCGGGTCAAGTGCGGTTGCGATACTTCAAGCCCTTCTTCTTTGATAATCGAAAGATATCTGCATTGAGCTTTCATTTAATGTCAACTTCTTGCCCAGAAAGGAAAACTCACACTCATTAGAATCCAGTACCGTCATATCAAATTTTTCACAAGTAAAGCCGAAAACTATTACCTTCCGACATGGAAATTTTCCACTCCAAGATCCTCATCCCAAAGGAAGATGTAGGCGTATTCAGAAACAATGTCTGGATGTAGAAAACGCTTTGCAAACCACCTAGGAAATCAAAATGGAAAAACTTTACCGCAAGTTGGAAAGGAAGAAATCAATGAGGTTGTAGACTATACTTAAAGAGAACTAGCTTCAACAGCTATCTACTATTACCACTTGGTTTGTTTGATAGCAGACACATGAATAGCATGATCGCTCCATTCGGTGTCCCTCCATCCGTCCACATTCCCATCATAATGAAAAATCATCACGTGGAAATCACTTGATAGAAACTGCAACATTATTCGATCAAATTAAGTAAATGATAAGAAGGTGATCAGACATGGAGCGGAGGTCTAAGCGTTCACCTTCTTGACAATCTTGTCTACGTTATCTTTTTGCTTTATTCCAGCTGAAATGGCCAGTAAGTTCGTTGAGTTTGAGCTCTGAACAAAAAGATAAGGGTCGCAATTTTAGATCCGAAGTAGAAAATGCTACTTAAAGAACGGCAGAAATGCACCTTTGTATCATGTGAGCCCCATAAGGGTCGCAATTTTAGATCCGAAGTGCTTGAAACAATGCCTTTGGGTAGCATCTCACTGCCACGAGGTTTGCACGGTGTCTGTTGATTGGAAAGGGTAACCAATAGATCAAAACAGACTCCTTGATTTCACGTTAAGAACAAAGACAGAAAATGCACGCAATTGCAACCAAAGTCGTGTTGCATGGTCCAACCTCGCACTGGGATGTCACATTCTGCTGGGATGTCACATTCTGCTGATTTTTAACAGTTTGCAATCCGAGAAACTTCTGCAAAAGAAAAGCCTTGGTTGATGCCACAATGCCATTGGCATATCTAGCTAATTCACCAAATTGAACGGGAAACTTTTCGTGAGAACTTAGAGGATTCTCGAGGCGACATGCCAGAAAATAAGGGTTTTGGAATGAAGAAAGCCGTGGATAATCTTTCGTGACAAATGCTCCACCAATCAGGACAGCAGCGGACAGCAAGAACACAAAGTTGCACAGAGACAATATGTTCCTCTTCGGTTCCCGCAGAAAAGATAACTAAAAAGCATAGGTAGAACAAAATCAGGCTCCCAGTCCAATAAGCAGCATCAGATTACACGAAAGGAGAGGTGACTTATTGAGAGCCGACATGGGAGGGAGACTTACATCGGTTGGCAGCTTCATCTTCCAGAAGAAGACGATATCCTAGAAAGCACAAAACGGACACACGTGTCTTAGGAAATGCTTAGAGTGATACTAAGACGAACAATGATTCCTCGCGTCCCCCATGGCCATCTAGATACAGCAGCATAGGCGAGCATGATCTTGCCAATCCACGAATTATTATCCCAGCGGGTGCATTTCTGGACACTACTTCATTACCTTGGCTGGCGATTTGGAAGCCAACTTACCAACTCAGTGCCCAGGGATGTCAGCTGTATCCTGAGTGATTACTACAAACGCAACTGGGCCCGAAACGGAAGGCGTTCATCTACCATATGTGGAACGCACGGAGAATTGAGCAAAAAAGGCGAGTGAATATCGCTCGAAGTCCCTGTGCGCAAAGGGAGATGGATTAGACGATATATTTGACCCGTAATAAAAGGCATGTGGCAAGCAAGAGATGATTCATTAAGATCCTGTTGAATGCAATAGGCCAGCTTGATCTCATCGTTCAAAGCAAAGGGCTGCATGTGCATTCCCGGAGAAATGAACCGTTGCTTGGAACTGCTAAAAAGTTGAAGAGACGACTCTTAAGTCGCGCTAAACGATTCGGATCCCAACAAGATATCAAGTTTACGTAATGAACTTATGCCCAGCATTAGCCCGTTTCTTTTCTTCTCTTTGCTTACCAGGGAACGATGATGATCCAAGTCAACCTCGAGAGAGAGAGGCCGCGAGCGAGAGAGCGTAAACAAGATTGACGGGAAAAGGCAAAAGAGATGATCTTCAGCACGAGTTGATCTTGCTCCTGTGTAGAACCCACGTTTGCACCTTCTTTTTGGCAGCATCACTTGAAGTTGAAAGACGACGTGCCACCCAAAACTCTCGGTGTTGACTTTGTCGTTGTAGACCATTTTGAGAAGTCTTATAAATTCACAATCAGGGTTGCAACTCAAGAATCCAATAAAAAGGGAAAATAAATATCAGAAATATCTTGAGGACTGTCCATAGTTTAAGAACTTTCCTCGTTTTATTCTGTGCCATGTCAAGGTCATTCATAAATTCCCTAGTATGGTCAACCCATTCAATATGTACATGAGGAAATGAATTAGGGGTATGCATTGGGTCCAGTTATACCCACGAAGAAAATTCGATTGGTTCGGTTTGTCGGTTTGAAGGCCAAAACTGCTAGATCTACTAGGGAATTGGTTCAAATATGTTCAACCAAACCGGTTTCGAAGCCTCTTTTAGAAAAATGAAATTAGTTTTACACCCATCGAGAATTGAACACTTGATCGCCACGGGCATTATAGTCAAATAATGTAACTTTTATAATTTATTATAAACAATTTTCTACTCGGGAACGGGGAATCGATTACCATTAATTTGAATTGTGTCGTATAGAGGCCCTCTATTACTTTTGGTTATAGTTGTAATCGTGTGGAATTGTGCTAAACTTTATTCTGATTCTTGAGTGAATTCATTTTATTTTGACCTAAAAGCACGAAAATGCCGTCGTGCGTCGTTAGGTGCTTGGCAAGAGGACTCAAGTTCGATCCCCAGTAAATGGACCGGACTCATGACGTGTCATTTCCCTAGAAAACACAAGGAAAAAAAAAGTTAATAAAAAGCGGAGGCTATTTCCACCCCCTAAATACCTATATCTGTCCAATTTTCACCAAAAAGATAAAAATTCCCTCAATCATTCAATTGCAAATTAAATGGTGGCCCCGAAATTTACTAACTTTCGTTTTTTAGTTTTTCTATTTCTTTGTACTTGTAGGATCTAGTTACCAAAGTTAAGAATTTCACATGTTTAGTTTTTCTTTATTGTAGGTATCCTCGATATATTAAAGGGACTATGCTTTTTTTCATTGTTAGATTTTACTTCCATAAAAATTAGTTTTGCCTAAAAAATAAATTTCCAAGATAGTTCATTTCTACGTTGTTGGGCAAATTTAAGGATAAATTGTCAAGTAGAATCTAGAAAAAAACTTTACATAGATAATTTTTTAAACCAATAACTTTGTTTACAAATTTTCACTTTTGTTGTGCATATCACCATCAAACCCCTTCTTATTGGGTTTCTTTTACACAAATATATACATAAATATATACATACATATACATATACATATATATACACTGCAAAAAAATAAGGGATTTGTATACCCACGAAGAAAATTCTATTGGTTTTTTGCGATGAAAAAATATGATAAAATCAAATATGTTCAACCAAACGTTTCGAATTTTTAGAAAAATGAAATTAGTTTTACACCGGAAAAAATTCCATCGCTAATTATATTTTATTATCGCAAATTTTTTGCGATGGAAAATTTCAAATTTGAATTGTGTCGTATAGAGGCTAAATTGCAACGGAAAAAATTTGATTCTTGAGTGAATTCAAATTAGCACGAAAATGCCGTCGAACTTTAGGTGCTTGGCAAGAGGACTCAAGTTCCAAAATTCTAGAAAACACAAGGAAAAAAGTTAATAAAAAAAATTAGCCATGATACCTATATATCCAAAAGATAAAAATTTCCCTCAATCATTCAATTGCAAATTAAATGGTGGCCCCAAAATTAACTTTCGTTTTTAGTTTTTCTATTTCTTTGTACTTGTAGGATCTAGTTACCAAAAATTAGTTTAGTTTTTCGAACTTTATTAAAGGGACTACGCTTTTTTTTTCATTGTTAAAATTCTATAAAATTGCTAAAAATAAATTTTCAAGATAGTTCATTTCTACGTTGTTGGGCAAATTTAAGGATAAATTGTCAAGAGAATCCAGCCACAAAAAAATTTCATAGAAATTTTTCAATAACTTTGTTTACAAATTTCATATCACGATTTTTGCGATGAAAAATATGACAAAAAAATTTCAAATTTTTCATCACAAAATTCGTTTGCAAAATTAGCCACGAACTTTAATCGTCCCCAAAACAAATTTAGCAACAAACTTTTTTTCATCCGCAAATTCGCAAATTAGCTATGAACTTTATTAAAAGTTTATTCAAAATTTATTCATCACAAAATTATGAACTTTATTATTCGGTACTTATTCGTCGCAAATTAGCCATGAATTGTATTGGTTGCAAAATTCATCGCAAATTATACACCATTTCGGCCATCAAATCTTGTCCATAGTAATAGCTACGCATTAATGAACATCATGTAATACATTGAAAACAAACAAAGGACATGAGACAACCATAGATTCCGTCTCAGAAAAAGAAAACGACCACATCAGACACAATGCCATATAATTGAAAAATATAATTGAAGGAAAAATGCTAGTTTGCAAAAAATAATAATATATGCAAAGTTGCAAAGTCCGACACGATGCTATTTGATATCTAATCTTATAATACAGTCAAAACATTCAAAGGAGGCAGGATAACCATAAATTCTGCTTCAAAAATGAAAAATCAACAAACCAAACACAAGATTAGGCAGCTTTGGTACTCAGCACGACACCAGAAGCAGTCACTTTTGTCAACATCTGATGAAATGTGGATACATAAATAAAGATATTCAATCAGTCCAGAATATAAAAAGTATTTATACATGGATGTGGAAGTAGGTATAAAAAAACAAGTAAGAGGGTTAACAAAAAATGTTTCAGGACGAACATCAATGTTCTTACATATGAATATGAGTCAACTTTGACATCCACTATAATTTTTTCACCCTTGTAAACCATATTTCTATCACCTACGAAAAATTAGATCATTCTCCAAACAGTATTCAACAGTTTAATGAATTATAGAGGTGAATTACCAACACCAATTCCCAGGAAGAGAGGACTCAAAGTCAATTAAGGCATGTATTTCTACAATGTTCAAATATCATGAATTTTTTTAACAAGCATGTCATCCTAGGGTTGAAATAAATTTGCATTTTTTCGCAAGCAAAGAACCTAGTTGTAAGAGAGTTGTACACAGAAAGTAATTGTAGGGCAGGATGTTGGGCAAACTGCACTTATGGCACAAAATATTGTGAAGCAAACTTACCCCCGATTTTGAGAATTTTAACTAGAAAGGCTCGAGAAAATCATCATCATCATCATCAATCTCAGCATCATTGTGTCGCTTCTCATTGTGCCCATCACCTATTGGATTGGCGGGAGGTACAGGAGGAACCTCATCGCGATAGATGTTGAGGTGTCGCATAACGATTTGCATTTATTGTTTCAAGTCATTTATTTCTTCGTCCTTCTATACAAGTATATTTTTCAGTTGATTCACTTCTTGGGTCAATTTCTCGTCATGTCGTATCCTCCTTCGACCAGCCGCATTGGATGATGAAGTTGCAGCATGACTCGGCATGTATAACCTTGACATGGATCCCATCCCAAATATTTTTCCTTTTTTCATCCTACCCGTTGCCTCCATCCATAATGACATACTGTCAATTGATGGCTCAGACGCAGCAACACCATCACCACCACTAGCATTGCTTATTAAAAGTTCATCATATTTTTCCTACATTAACAATATAGATGAAAATAAAATAATTTCGTATATATATAACAATCATAAATATTAAAAGCATTCACAGTTTTCATTCTAGTTTTCATAAAGTCAAAAGTATAACTTTACATACTTCAATAACTTTTGCTCGATCGCCAGTCCATGTTTTATCTTTTTCTTGAAATGTGCGTTCAAATGTAGCTGCAAATGTTGGTTCCATCCCCAATTCATGTGCCTACAAAATGTCAACATGAGTAATTGAATTAAATTAACTTATAACTTATTTAACAGACTTATCAATCATTTATAATGCTCCCCAATGTTGATAGAGCCTCCAGCATATGTGGCAGACCCGTCACTAGAACTAGAAGATCAATTTTTTTTATTACGCTAACTGATTTGCTAATTCTTTTCAGTTTCCCAAATTCTGTTAATTTTTGTCCAATTGTCGGTTGTAATGAAAACCAACTTTGCTTACTTGCTCTTCACTCTATTCATCATATTTCATATAAAATCACCGACTTTCTTCTTAAAAATTTTTCTCACTTCATTCTCTTCCTCTTCTTCCCACCTGAACCTCAGCTGCAATCAAGAGAAAAAAAACTAAAAGTTATTATGATGGTCACATATCCATTACCATGCACCAAACGATTCGGCGATAAATTTTGTAAAGGTCATCTCAGGCCAATATTTGATCCCTTTATTACCGAAAACTAGAGAGCTGTTTTAGTCCCTTTACATCATTCTTGACCATCAATATACTACACCGAACTTAGTTTGTAAGAAAATAGAATATCTAAAACTTACCTTGAACTCATTCCACAAAAAATCTTTCACTTCTTGTGGAGCACTGTTGTAATTAATATACTGCCCCATCTAATAGTTTTTTACTATTTTGTTCAGTTCCCTTACAACAAACGGAGCATCCGTGAATCTGCAAACATACGGATATGGTGCATCATCGTCAATTCAGTTGACATCCATATTTAAAATCATAAATATTACATATACTTAAAAAAAATGAAATACTTCTGAATCTCCAAATGGGCATATCATGAATCGGTTATCTTCTTCACTTGTGTTTTCGGCATTATTCGATTGTTGCGCGCTGAATAATAAGGTGGAACAGAATGAGGTGGATTTAAAGGTGATGGATCTGAAGGAGATTCAATTCGCATTTGTCCAAGTTCCCTAACATGTTCTTGAGTGTTGGAGGAAGGGCCTACATGTCCATATTGTCCATCAGCATATAGTGGTTGAGGGTTAGCTGAAAGGGCAGGGGAAGAGGAAAGTAATGGGGACGAGGATGAGGAAGGGGCTGGTCTTCTATGCATGTGACCTCCACGTTTATACTGACAAGTAGGAAGGTTAGACAAATATGTAAAAAAATATGAACACGTATTATGGACACATAATGATGTACATGACGAACTTACCATTTTGTTTCAGAAGCAGAAAATATATCCTCTTAATTAGTCAATGCTGAGTGATTATAATATGCAATTTCCTACGGACAAATATAGTATGAATCGCGCTCATTTTGATATCAAATATCAATATATGATCGCGATATGTGATGCTAAGCCAACAATAGCCATAATTACCCATATGATCCACTTTTAAACCACATGATCATTCATCAAGTACAAGATCAATCATGAAACATCAATTTCAGCCACATGATCTCCGTTCTCGACCACATGATCATCAAGCAACCCACATGATCGGGCCATAGTTAACCAATCAGCCACAATTAAGCAAATCAACCACATGATTAAACTAATTAACTATACGTTTGGCATTAAACAACTAAGGATGCGAATAGTAACTATTCTACTCCAGGTATCAAATTTTTGCCATAAATTGATTTTTTGAATTATTGCTAGAAATTGATTTCCAAAGGAGAAATCTGTTTGGTAAAACATGACTAATTCTGCTCCAAAAATTGATTTATGGAATAGAAGTTTGTTATGATTTGTTGATTTTTTTTGCACTTAAAAAAAGATAAATTTTACTCAAAGTGGGTGGCCTCAGGTATTTTAAGCCATTCTGTGAAGTTATGAAATATTTTAATTTGTTTAATTTTTTTGGGCACCTAAGAAAATTAAAATTTTTTCCTAAAGTGGGTGGCCACAGGTATTCTAAGCCATTTTGTGAAGTTTTGCAATTTTTTATTTTTTAAATTTTTTTTCATCACCTAAAAAAATTTAAATTTCACTCAAAGTGTATTCAAAAAACCATTTTGTGAACGGGCAACTAAAAATATAATTCACTCAAAAACCATAAGACATTTTGAAGTTTAGAATTTTTGATTTTTAAATTTTGAAGTTTAGAAATTTTTTATTTTATTATTATTTTTAAAATTTTTTCGGAACCTAAAAAATATAAATTTCACTCAAAGTGGGTAGCCACAGTTATTATAAGATATTCTATGAAGTTTAGAATTTTTTTATTTTTAAATTTTTGGGCACCTAAAAAATAATTTATTTAAAAAATGTAAATTTCACTCAAAATAGGTGGCAACCCAACAATAGCCTATGTATTTTAAGCAATCCCGATAACCTCTCACCAAAGTTTTACAATTTTTTAATTTTTTTGGTCACCTAAAAAAATTTAAATTTCACTCAAAGTGGGTGGCCACAGGTATTCTAAGCCATTTTGTGAAGTTTAGAAATTTTTTATTTTATTATTAATTTTAAATTTTTTTGGGCAATTAAAAAAATAATTTATTTAATAAAATACTAAATAATAATATAAATAATTGATAACCTATCAACAAATACGCGATAGCTTATCGTAACCCAACAATAGCCTATCAAACAATTACCGATAACTAATCAAGCAATCCCCGATAACCTATCACCAAATTTACCGATAACCTATCACCTAATCTCATTTAATTAACCATAAACTTAAATTAAACTACGGCATGGGGGAAAAGGAAACAAGTTTAAGAGAGAGAGAGAGAGAGGGGTTATGAAAATTTGAAATCACAATTTTTGTTTTTCCGTGCAAAATCCATCACAAATTTACGATGGAAGAGAATTGTTCCGTTGCAAATTGGCGACGGAACGGGATTATGTTCCGTCACAAATTTGCGATGAATTACAATGCAAATTTGTGACGGATTAAAAATTAATAACAATAACAATAATAATAAGAACAATAATAATAATTATGACAACCAAAATAATACATGTCGCAATAACAATTACACAACATTATTGTTTTGTCGAAAAAATTTTAATCTTCATGTTTGTCTTCGTTTTCTTCTTGGTCCTCATCTTGATCTTGATCTTCAAATTCTTCATGAGCATCATCTTCATCATCTATTTCAAAATCAGATTATGCAACACCTTTTAAATTTGATTCGCAAATTTCAGTTAGATCTATATCTATCATTCCTCCACATGGATCTCGTAAACTTGGAATGTTATATTCCTCAATTTTAACCGTATTACAAATTTCTTCTTGTTGATATACTGTATCCTTCCAGTGTTCCTCGATTTTTCTTCGTGTCTTGGTTTTACATACTGCCCACCAATCAGCTTTGTCACGTTTCAAACTAGAATATGATGCATAATATACTTGAATTGCTTGTGCCAACACAAATGGTTCATATTTCATATACCTTTTTTTGTGATTTACTTCAACCAAATTAAACTTTGTATGCACCTTCATTCTTTTGACGGGGTCGAACCACTTGCACTTAAATAACACAACACACATCATTAATATTCCAGGGTACTCTATCTCTATGATTTCATCCAATAAGCCATAAAAATCATCTTTCGAATTGCCACAATTGGATGGCCAAACAGACACACCATTATTCATTATGGCTTTTCCCATTCCATATTCTTGAGTATGAAAATTATATCCGTTTATGAAATATGATGGCCAACTGCGTACCCGTAACTGTGGACCCCATGACAGATGATATAGCAATCCTTGCTCTCCAAGTGCATCATGATTACTTTAAATCTAAGGTTACACACGCAAAGTCAATGATATATATTTTAATAAATGATATATAAAATATTAATAACTTGGTTTTGATCC
This sequence comes from Syzygium grande, assembly GCA_024733475.1. Taxonomy (NCBI): domain Eukaryota; kingdom Viridiplantae; phylum Streptophyta; class Magnoliopsida; order Myrtales; family Myrtaceae; genus Syzygium; species Syzygium grande. The sequence goes on from JAMXDD010000010.1 coordinate 21,425,700, forward strand.
ATAGGCAACTTACATATATTTTGAACCATGCCGCAAGTTGTTCATCGCACAAACGATCAAACTCATTTGGTAGTAGTCCATACATTGAAGTTTGGAAAATCCTAGTAATAAATACCATTTAAATATTAGCAAATATTTGACACATAATACATATATTTACAAATTTACACTTACTCGAAGTATGGCTCAACTTTTGGGCAGTTCAGTAAAATATATGTATGGGCTGCATGCCATTCTTCGCCTGTTAAGTAACGAAACGTACATGCACCGCTTGGTCGACCCAGATAATTAAAAATAGAGAATAATTTGCAATTGGGATCAATGGGGCCCTCATCATTTCTGCTTTGCTCGTCGCCTCTTGCACTGCACGTGCGGCTCAAAATAGTGTGATGCAAATGTTGTCATTTCTTATACAATATATGCATTACAAATTGAAGCGTATGATATAAGAATCTAGTTGCAATAGAAAGAAACTTATCAGAACATAATATATAATAAAGTAATTTGAACTGAATTTTTTTAAAAAACTTTACCTCTTAAATGGATCCATCCATCGAAATTGGACGGGACTTGTAACTTTAGCCTCGTAAGGCAAGTGAACTAAGAGATGTTCCATCGAATCAAAAAACGATAGAGGAAATATCTTTTCTAAGTTGCAAAGAATAATTGGAATATCTCTCTCTAGTTTTTTCATGTGTGCTTCTTTTAACACCGTCGAGCAAATATCATGCAGGAAATTACTTAACTCTGTAATGGCGCTTCCATACAAAGTTTGGTAGAACTTCTTTAAAAGCTATTGGAATTAGTATTTCCATAAATATATGACAATCATGACTCTTCAAACCTGTCAACTTACATTAATTCAAATCAACATATCTCCCGAGGTTTGAAGCATATCCATCAGGAAACCGCACAGATTTTAACCATTGACAAACAATTCGTCTTTGCTCCTTATCCAATGCATAAACTGCTTTTGGTTTTGGTCCCTTGCTGCTTGCATCCACATCTAGTATTGACTGATCACAAATATCTCACATATCTTTTCTTGCGTTTAAGTTGTCTTTTATTTTTCTGGTGGTATTCATCACAGTATTTATGACATTTTCGAAAACATTCTTTTCCATGTGCATGACGTCAAAATTATGATGAATAAGATGGGCTTTTCAATATGGTAAATCCCAAAATATACTGCGCTTAGTCTACTTATGTGTACTTCCGTACGCAATAGTTGTGCCGTGAGGGTTCTGAACAATAGTTGGAAAGTCCTGCACCCGCTCCCAAATTTGATCGCCGGTCAACCTCAATGGTGGAGGTGTTCTTTCAATCCTATTCTTAATGAACTCTTTTTTATTCTTTTTGAATGTATGATTTATCGGTAAAAATTGCCTATGACAGTCAAAATAGCTGGGCTTCTTTCCATGTTTTAATCTAAATGACTTTGATCTCTCCAAATATATTGGACATCCTAAGATCCCAGTTGTACTCCATCCAAATAACATTCCGTAAGCTGGAAAGCCATTTATCATCCAAAGAATAGCAGTTTTCATTACAAATGTTTGATCGGTAGAAATATCATATGTAAGAACACCTTCATCCCATAGCCATTGTAACTCTTCAATCAATGGTTGCATATTAACTTTTTTAGATTTTGCGGGCCCATCACGATCAATATTAAAAAACATATACGGTGTCTTCATACACATACCAGGTGGAAGATTATACGGCATTAAAATAACTGACCAACTTGAATAACTTTTTCCTGATTTCCCAAATGGGCCAAATCCATCAGCACAGAGACCTAACCTAAAGTTTCGAGGCTCTATCGCAAACTCAGGGTATGTTCTATCAAAATGTTTCCATGCCTCTACATCTGAAGGATGACACATTGGACCCTCTTCTATTTCATGATTTGCACGCCAAGTCATATGTTCAGCAGTGGCTTTAGACGCATAAAGCCTTTGCAATCTGGGAATTAAGGGCAGATAAAATATTTGCTTGCATGGTTTACGCTTCTGATTACGACCGGGCCTCCTGTTAATCTTGTACCTAGGTTGGCTACATAATTTACAAGATTCTGCATTTTTCATCATCTCTTCAATATAACATATAACCCCCACTACATACATCAATCTTTACAACCGGAAGATCCAAGTTCTCTACTAGCTTTTTCATATCGTAAAAATCACTTGGCATGATGTTATCATGAGGCATTATTTCTGGCATTACTTCAACAAAAGAGTTGAAGCAATCCGCAGACACATTATACTTTGTCTTGATATTTAATAGTCTTGCTATCACTGATAACTTAGTGCGGTCCTCACAACCTGCTTATAAAGGTTCATTTGCTACTTTCAACACTTTCCAGAACTGATTAGATGGAAAAGTTCCATTATAGATATTCTCATCAAAACCCGTTACTCCTATCTCTTTCAATTATGATGCATGACTAGTACCTACTTGTTCAAGTGTAGGAGTAAAACTAGTACTTACATGATTCAATTCTGAAACAAAATTTTGACCTGCTGCATCAATCACCATCCTCTCGTATGGGTTCAATTGATTATAATAGTTACATTCTTCCTTAACTAAAAATTGATCACTTCTTCGATATCTTTCATTAGATATAAATGGTTCACCATGGGAAGTCTAATTATAATAGTTCAGTGTAAATCCGAATTTACAAAGATGTTCTCTAACTTTATCACACACATAAAATTTACCATTATCACACTTTTTACATATACACCTTAATTTATTTCCATCCATGAACTCATATTTACTACTAGTAAAGTCTAAAAATAGTTCCAACCCAGTACGAAACTCATCTGTTAATCCTCAACGTCTAGGTAAGTTCTTATTATACATCTAAGCCCTTTCTCTTTGCATTGTATCTGTATAAAAATAAAAAGATCTCATAAAATATTAAAAATATCATATCTACTGTTTTTAATTAAAACCATAAAATTAGGAAAATTAAAATTTTGTTTTTGACGCAACAATTACTTTGAAATTGAAAAAAATGAAAAAATTACCATGTAAAGAAGACTTACCCAAATATTTGACTGAAATATTTGTAGTAGAAAGTGGTTAATTTGATGAGAATTGCATTGTTTACTTGAATTGCGAGACCTTCAAATAGACACGTACCTAAAAAAATCACTTAAGATTCATTATTTTATAATTTTTAATTTTTTCAAAATTTTTTTAAATTTTTGTTTCTCTTTTTTCCCCAATATGTGTCACGCCCGGTCCGACCCAACGTGAGGCATGAACATCCGCCTCGTGGTCTGGGCGAGGTCGGCGGCCTGCCCAGTGATTGCGTCACCGACCCGTGGGAACCCAATCGGAGGAAAACCGTGACACGGCGGAAACAATTAAAATCCACCCATACATCCCCCACATAACCAAGGTCTTGTCCACGTCGGTCGTTGGACCGGCAACAAAGATAATCAAAAAAAACAACTTATACAAAAAAAGTCCATAAAATAAAAAAAACTCCAATCTAGCGGCGAATAGTCCAGAGTCAGCTATGATACTTATGGGGGTAAAAAGCTTCAAAGATTGATTTGTGCGCCGTCACATATGGGTTTATTGAGACATACGAAAGATGGAGGAAAGTGAGAAAGGGATATGAGGAATAATCCCTAACAGAGAGAGAGAAATTGACGGGTGGGGTGCAATAACTGAAGTCAATTGCTGTGATAAACTCCAAATTAGCAACGAATTCGTTTTAACAACAAAAGATAAATTAATTAGCAATGAATTTTTTTATCCATCGTAAATTCCGCCGCAAATTTGCACGCATTAAAATAAATCCGCCGCTAATTTGCGACGGAAAAGTGGTTGTTGCAAATTAGCGACGGATTTTGCGACGTATTATTATTCTGTCACTAATTTGCGACGGAAAATATTTTCCATCGCAAATTTGGGACGACTACTTTTTCGTTGCAAATTACCCATGGATTTTTTTTTTCGTCCCAAATTTGCAACGGATTTATTTTCTGTCGCAAATTTGCGACGGATTTTTATTTCGTGGCAAATTTCGTTGCAAAGTAGCAACGATTAATTTTAGTCGCTAATTTGTGACAGAAAATTATATCCGTCGCAAAGTTCGTCGCAAATTTGCGATGATAAATTTCCCGTTGCAAATTTCCGTGACAAAATCCATGTTTTTTTGTAGTGATATAATGGGATGATCGAATGAAGCAAAAAAAAACCCCTCTTTGAAAATTTTCCAAAGAAAAATCACAATTACAATCTCCGACGAACAGCTTTAAAAGATGAAATTTTAAAAAATAAAAATATTGCATGAAATAAGAAACCTTTTCAAAATGCCTGTCAAATTTCATTATTGAGTTGACACAAATTAATGTCATCCATGAAGTGTGTACGAAAAAATATCAGATGCCTCATTTTGCATGATGTTTTTTTATATACCTAGATATTCCATAATGTCTTATATCTGTATAAAGGCATCTCATCAATAGTAAGGGAAAAAATAAGTTCTTTAATATAGTAAATAAAGAGACTTGAAATATATTTTAGGTTGATGGAATTAAAAATTTAAAAAATTCACCAAAAAAGTGAGCTTTCGAGATAAGAGGTAGACAGAATAAATAAGCTTTTATAAGAGCAATGATGAAAAAGAGGCTTTCAAGTTTTTTACTATATGAAAGGATTTATCTTTTTTCCTTACTAGCGGCTTTTAGATAGAGAATGAGTACACTAAAAAAATTCATCAATAATTATTGTGTAAGAATGTAGAAAAAAATAAAACATGTGAAATGCATAATTATGGCAACGAGATCCTCAATTAAAATAGAAAAAAAATAGGAAAAAGAAGGAAGGGGCCATCGCTTTAAATTGCAATTGACTAACTAAGGTCGATTTAGGCTTCCTAGTGTAAATGGGGTTGGATTTAGTCATGTGTGGGTGGAAATAGCGCCTCCCTAAATAAATTGTCATCGCCATTTCTGCTAAGTACTTTTTCTGAACAAGAACTCAAATATAAAGTGATACATCTACTAATGAGGAAGCCAAGAAGGGGAATTCTAATGAAAGGATACCATGCATGGCCCAAAAAGAAGAATGGAGGCACACGGTGGACCTAATCGATACGGCCTATCAAACGTAAAGTCGAGCCCAAATTGGATATGTGGAGATTTTTGTTTTCCTCTATAAAGTAATAGTTAGAATCAAGCCCAATATTCCGAGTGCAGTGGGAGTTTCATTTGAGAAATTTTTGAAATACTCTCCCCCCTAGTGCTTCCCCGCGCAACGATTGATTTGGGCGCACGAAAATGTCGTGCAGTAGGAGTAGATATTTTGATGATCTATTGTTAAATAGTTGTGTAGATAATCTAGTCCGAAGAGCTTGAGCTCTCTACTTAGATGTTGACACATGGTTACTATCAAGGGATTGCCGATTTTTCATGAGATCACGCGTTCGATTAATGCCATAAGCATTTCTCTAAGAGAGAGGAAGAGAGAGAAAAAGAATTCAAATTTTTAAATTTTTTACGAACCAATGGACGCAGTCCAAACTAAAATCGGTTTATCGGTGCGGTTTTTAATTCGGAAAAAGGCCTAACAATTAAAAAATCCCGAATAATATTCTAAGGGCACTGACTGGAATAAAATAATTCCACCACACCACGAGGGTGGTCTACCGGTCAAGTCGCACCCGGTCTTAAAATTCAATTTCGACTATCCCCGATATTCTCGATGTTGGCCACAAAAAATATCGACACCGTCCAATTTATTTTGGCTACGAAACTCCCAAAAATCGATCGACAAGTTTGGGGTCTAAATAACGACAAAATTCGATCGAGTGCGATTCTAGCGAAATCTCTAGTTTAAAATAATAACCAGAGTGATGGGTTCAAGGCGAGATTTTTACTACAAGCACACACGACAAATCACGCGTTTAATAAGTCCCAAAAAATTGGTCGAAATTGGGCTGTTACAATATGTTTCTCCGGGTCGCCGGTATGATGACGCCGCGGAGGTAGTTCAACCTGCCGACCATGGGGAGGTCGGCGGCCTTGCTCAGGGTGTTTCGGTCGACCTCAGTCGCGGTGAGTGGATGACAGGTAAACCTTTGACGAGATCAAAATTTCCGTCGCATGCTCTGGGCCTCCCCTATGGCATGAGTCTTGCCCTACGGTCTATTGTTGGACCGCGACAAAGTTACGAAAAAAAACAACAAAAAAAGTCCATAAAATAAAAAAAAAACTCCAATCTACCGACGAATAGTCACAAAGTTAGCTATGATACTTACTGATAAAAAAGCTTCACTGAGATTGATTTGTGCGCCCACATATGGGTTTATTGAGACATACGAAAGATGGAGAAAAGTGAGAGGGATATGAGGGATCAATACAAAGGGAGAGAGAAATTGACGGGTGGGTGCAATATCATGGAAGTCAATTGCCGTGATAAACTACAAATTAGCGACGAATTCGTTTTCGTCACAAAATCCGTCGCTAATTAGCAATGAATTTTTTTATCCTTCGTAAATTCCGTCGCAAATTTGCAACGGAAAATAAATCCGTCGCTAATTTGCGACAGAAAAGTGGTTGTCGCAAATTAGCGACGGATTTTGCGACGTATTATTATTCTGTCACTAATTTGCGACGGAAAATATTTTCCGTCGCAAATTTGGGACGACTACTTTTTCGTCGCAAATTACCCACGGATTTTTTTTTCGTCCCAAATTTGCAACGGATTTATTTTCTGTCGCAAATTTGCGACGGATTTTTATTTCGTGGCAAATTCCGTTGCAAAGTAGCAACGATTAATTTTAGTCGCTAATTTGCGACGAAAAATTAAATCCGTCGCAAATTTGCGATGATAAATTTCCCGTTGCAAATTTCCGTGACAAAATCCATGTTTTTTTGTAGTGATATAATGGGATGATCGAATGAAGCAAAAAAAAACCCCTCTTTGAAAATTTTCCAAAGAAAAATCACAATTACAATCTCCGACGAACAGCTTTAAAAGATGAAATTTTAAAAAATAAAAATATTGCATGAAATAAGAAACCTTTTCAAAATGCCTGTCAAATTTCATTATTGAGTTGACACAAATTAATGTCATCCATGAAGTGTGTACGAAAAAATATCAGATGCCTCATTTTGCATGATGTTTTTTTATATACCTAGATATTCCATAATGTCTTATATCTGTATAAAGGCATCTCATCAATAGTAAGGGAAAAAATAAGTTCTTTAATATAGTAAATAAAGAGACTTGAAATATATTTTAGGTTGATGGAATTAAAAATTTAAAAAATTCACCAAAAAAGTGAGCTTTCGAGATAAGAGGTAGACAGAATAAATAAGCTTTTATAAGAGCAATGATGAAAAAGAGGCTTTCAAGTTTTTTACTATATGAAAGGATTTTATTTTTTTTCCTTACTAGCGGCTTTTAGATAGAGAATGAGTACACTAAAAAAATTCATCAATAATTATTGTGTAAGAATGTAGAAAAAAATAAAACATGTGAAATGCATAATTATGGTGTGAGATCCTCAATTAAAATAGAAAAAAATAGGAAAAAGAAGGAAGGGGCCATCGCTTTAAATTGCAATTGACTAACTAAGGTCGATTTAGGCTTCCTAGTGTAAATGGGGTTGGATTTAGTCATGTGTGGGTGGAAATAGCGCCTCCCTAAATAAATTGTCATCGCCATTTCTGCTAAGTACTTTTTCTGAACAAGAACTCAAATATAAAGTGATACATCTACCAATGAGGAAGCCAAGAAGGGGAAATGAAAGGATACCATGCATGGCCCAAAAAGAAGAATGGAGGCACACGGTGGACCCAATCGCTACGGCCTATCAAGCGTAAAGTGGAGCCCAAATTGGATACGTGGAGATTTTTGTTTTCCTCTGTAAAGTAATAGTTAGAATCAAGCCCAATATTCCGAGTGGAGTGGGAGTTTCATTTGAGAAATTTTTGAAATACTCTCCCCCCCGGTGCTTCCCCGCGCAACGATTGATTTGGGCGCACGAAAATGTCGTGCAGTAGGAGTAGATCTTTTGATGATCTATCGTTAAATAGTTGTGTAGCTAATCTAGTCCGAAGAGCTTAAGCTCTCTACTTAGATGTTGTCACATGGTTACTGTCAAGGGATTGTCGATTTTTCATGAGATCACGCGTTCGATTCATGCCACAAGCGTATCTCTAAGTGGCTTGTGATGCATTGCATGCCGTAGCTTCAGCATATCTCGTGTGAAAAGAGACTGTAATGCCTTATTGTCCTTTCCTGTTTTTTAATCGGATAAAGAAAAAGGACATTGGTGCATGGTCAATGGTTGGTACAAATCCCACTTGTAATTGGCAGTTATCAGGTAATTATGCACTCAAATTCTCGACGATTATGATTAAATTAATCAAATCAACAATCTACTCAAATCAAAGGGCACAAAAAGCATTAGTCAAATAACATTTTCTGCACAGGGCGGTTATAATAATTTTTACCAATAGAAATGATATCACTATAATTCACTATATGTCTTTACATATACATGTGTGTCCCTCCACTTATCAATTTAAGTTTTTGTGTTGGATTTTTTAAATATTTTTCGTTATTATTAGTTATGAAAATTCGGTTGATTTGGGATCATAAATCGTGGCATTTTGTTTTGTTTTTGGAACCTAAAAATATACTATATCGGTTACAATGTAGATGGTTTTATTTTGATAAGTGGTTCTTATTATCCCAAAATTAAAAATGTTAAAAAAGGTTTTCCTCTGAATGAATCGGACATGATATCGAGATTATCAAATGAAATCACTCCATTTACGTAGATTAGAATGATGTGATCGGTTCAATGGGATAATATGCTAGTGTCAATCTCTCCTTCTCATATCAGCTTACTCTATCATTGTCACTTTATTAACAAAGTAAACGAAAAGTGAAGCAACATCTTGGTAGGTAAATATTTCGACATGCTTTAGAATTTTAGAGGATGGATATGGTTGATGCATGTAAAAATGACAAGTAACATCCTATGAACATGAGAACAACATCCCAAACAAATGTAAAAGGCGTAGTTCTAAGTTGTACATAATCTGCTCGGACTTGATATAATAATGGAGCTTGGGCAATAACAGATGTATATCCCTCGTCGCAAATCTGACTTCACTTGCTAACTGCAGAAGTTTCGAGTCAGCGAGCAAAACGCAAATGCATGTTTGGTATAGCTATAATTGGTACTGAGGTCTTGTAACGCGTGACTTTGATAATATATATGCTTTAAAATTGGCTGGGGCAGTTTGTTGTAAGTTGTTGCAGCTGTGAATGTAAATGAAAGTTTCGCCATGACTTTTTGCAACTATAGTTGTAGTGTCAAAATGCATCAAATAGGCTCTAAGTGTATGTTGATAGTAACTAATGGCAATTGGTTTTAGAGTGAGTTGATTGTCTGCTTAGAACCAGAAACAAACTTTATGACCTCCAGTTTCAAAAGATTGGAACTAGAAACTAAATTGGTTTCAGAACCGCTGATTCCTGGACCGATCGGTTTGTTACTGGTTTCTAGGAGGCCTATTTTAAGTTTAGGCTGAAAAGTCAAATTCTTATTATAAAGCATGAAGGTTGCAGTATTTTATGACAAATACAGTCGTTGGATAAATAGTTATACTATTATTTGCTCGTGCTTAAGACAAAACTTCAAAATTGATTTAAAAGTGATTCAACCCGGGAATCGATCCAGGTTGAATTGGCGATTTTCGCCTTGGAATGGGGAATTGAATCGGTTCTCTATGGCCACCCTTAGTAGTACCTTTTTTAATCCACCTCGATGTTTTCCAGATAAATTAATAATTAAACGTCAGTAAACGATAAAGCTCACGCCAAGATTAAATGGAACCCCGTTAAAAAAAACACACCAATTTGATGTTTTTTTCTTTTGTTTTCTCCCTCGAAAGAAGCGAGGCCCTAGGAAATCGTAAAATTTTTGCAGGAACAAGGTATGGTCCCATAAAATTGGAATTTTACTATTTGGGAAGAACAAGGACGGGTGAAGGGGGGCCAGGACAATTATCGAATAAGTAATCGAAAAATGTCGTGTTTTAATGCATTAATCATTTTCGAAAATTATTTTGTGCCAATTTTTTGTCTTTGCTTGAAAAGGGATCAGTTATGATGGGAGGACCGGGACCACGCACTGGAAATCGAGACGTACGGGGCTCGGACCAATCCGACAGCGACGGGTCGAGCCCCGTGCCCCAGCCGTGGCGGCGACGCGCTATCCGAGTCGCGTGGGGGCGGGGGGGGACGGCAACAACTCCTACCCTTTGATCAGGTCAAATTTGCAGAGGCCTTCCCCCCACAATGACTCGGTCGGTACCTTCTCCGACGACCGATCCCCCCCGCCGCGCCAGCTGTACACGTGGACGGCAGGGATCGCCCCCGGGGGCGAGATGCAACCGCCCCGATGCTGTCGCGGGTCCCACCGGGGGGGGGGCAAAGAAAAAGAGGAGGATCTGGGAGTTGTACCCGCTTTTCTTTAAATTTTCTTTAAATCGAAGTTGTTAGCTTTCATAATCACGCTTTGAGCTCGATTTTCTCGCTCTAAACTCGTGGAACAGTGCACCCTCTCCCTCTCTCTCTCTCTCTCTCTCTCTCTCTCTCTCTCTCTCTCTAGGACCAGCGGAAGCGCGAGTTGTCTCCCCGTCTCGATCCTTATCTCCTCGCATGCTCGAGATCACTCATTGCTTTGTGGGGTTTTCGAGAATTCTTCCACCGCGTTGTTTCATCTTCATCATCATCTTCCTTCATGTTCTTGTTCTTCTCCTCCTTCTTGTTGTTGTTCTTTTTCTTCTCTATTTCACTGGTCTCCTCAGCGAAGATTCGGAGAAGTGATTTCCCTCTCGCGTTTCGGTGTTGTTCGGCGTGATTTGATCGGCATTTTCCGTCAGGTGCTTCCAGGAAGCGCTCTCTTTTGCAGCTTCCTACAATGGGTGACTCGTTTCTTTTCCGCTCGTTGAATCGGACTGGGTTTCCTTGGTAGTTGTAAAAATAGTGCCGTTCGACTCTCTGGGGTTTGGTTTGCTCGTCGTTGCGAAAATGCGAGATTGTTTTGGATACGAAACTCGGATGGGTTTTTTCTTCTCTCCAGTTTAAGGCTAGGGTTTGGTAGTTTTTTGATCTGGAGATCGTTAAGAGTTTGCTTTCGCGGACCCATTTCATTTTCTGTTTGGTTGTCCTTGTTTTGTTTCGGGGAAGTTTTGTGTTCGGATTAAGTTTGTTGCTCCTCATTGAGGGAGAGGGATTTTACTTTTCTCTGAGTTCATTTGAGTTTAGTTGAACATACTCATGCTTTACTGAATTCACATGCTCACTGCCCTAGCTGGCACGAGTACCTATTTATTATTGAAATTTACTCCCTTGTGGATCTTAGGCTCGCTGGCTTTCGGTGTAGTCTCACGGGTTTTGGATAGTTTTCTTTGTTTAAATGGTGTGGTTCCCACGCTGTTGCTCCCCATGTTGTTCTCACTAGATGCGGATGCGTCAGGATTAAGTCATAAATGCCACTTAGGTATTGGTTTTGTAGTCTATTCTTCTGATGATAATTTATGGGCATGCAATATGTTCTTTCCTTTCCTTTTGATTATTTCTTTTGAAGATCTTGAGTTGCGAGATTTCAGTGCTGTTTGTGCTCTTTTTACTCACGTCTGTGCTGATTCCTTGGAAACATATGCCTAGTAAGATTCAACCTTCGAAGCTGTCCATCTCTTGTTGTGTTTGAAAGTCAGCATGGGGACATTTTTCCTGCCATAGAGTAATCTGTGATTCTGGATATTTTAGTTGAGACCCTTTTATTGATAAGGCAAACAAATTTCTATGGCTATTGCATGTTTAAATGTTCGGAAATATTGCTTATCTCCTTCTAATTTGAATTGGGGAATACTGTAACAATCATCCAATACATTACTCTAGTTGGTGAGGATTGGATTGGCTATTGAATTTCAGTCATGTAATGTGCAATGCTCCATAGATTATGGTCAAAGATTTATAGAAACTTGCCATTAGTAGAATTTGCCTCTGCGCTTTTCTTTTTGCAGATTTGGGCCTCTAGGTGATATCGTTGCTTGACAACGAGAGAGAGCACGCTAGTTAGCATCCATAAAAGGGACATGGCTGTGTACAAGCGTGCTCTCTATCGTTGTCATACGATTTGCATTTGAGGCTTTGTACCCAGTCTGTGGCATAGGCGAATAGTAAATTCGAATTATATGTCTCAAGTGTAATATTTTAATGAATGACATTGATGAGTTCTGAAGGCTTGTGTCATGCATATATGATACAAGAGGGTTGAGTCTCCTTTTTCACATAGCTGGGACGTAATGTGAATTTTCTTTTTCTCCTTAAGCTTGACATTTCAATGCCTAATACTAATGAGTGTGTTCTTTGTGTGATGCATTAGTATAGTGCAATCCTAGATGGTTTTCCAATAATTTGGTGCATGTGTGCATCTTTGTTTAAGTTTGGTTGTTGTGTAGATGTGATACAATGGAGCATGTACTAGATACTCAAGTAATTAAAACATGTTTTTCTGATGTAGCTGGTAGCTTTCTCGATATATTTTGCAACATACACATGTCTATCGAGATGTGCACATTTTATTGGTTGATCTGAAGTATGTCACTATTCATGATACTGATCAAAGATTTTGGAGTTGCATTGCTCACTAATAATGAATTAGTGTGATGCAGGATATTAGTGTAATGCATGATTTTGGAGTCTAGGTACCATATTGTTTGTTATTTTCCTTGAAGTACTGATTTCATGTGGTCTATGGATGAGGTTATGGGACATTTTCCTTGTCAACTTGTGCAACATAACTTTAAATCTATTCGAACTTGTAGTTGCTGAGTAAGATATTGACTAATGTATATTGTTTTAAGGAAATTATGAAATATGACGTGCACTCCAGCAAAGTAGGCTCAATTTAGGGAAGAAAAGGATGCCGTGATATCCTGGTTGGGTTGAATATTCAGGTCTAAATTGAGGAACTTGCGTGCTAAATTTATCTTTTGTAGATTAAAGACCCAACTTTGGTCAGTCCTAATGATAATGAGGTTGCACACATGCCCCCGATGTAAATTTAATTTTTCAATGAGTTTGTAATGCAATATTAAATTTAATCCAACTATGTGTTTCTACTCATGCACATCAATTGTTCTAATTTGATAGCTTGTTATAGCTGATTAACCTAATTCCATGCTTTGGCAATGCTTGCTTTATTAAAAATGGCAGTTATTGTTTGGGGAATCGCTCCACAAGTCATCTTATGTACGCAATATAATCATGTCTCCAACCTTTCAAATGCTGCAATAAGGTCCTATGGAAATAGAAAAGTCTAATTGAGCTAAACTTTTAGTTCGTGTAGTCAAGTCATAAAACTTTACTCCAAAGTGCACAAAGGTCCTAAACCTATATTAAGAAGTGCAACTTAAGGTTGCCGCATAAGCTTTGAGTGCTAGCTGGGCAAGTTTCAGCATTGTCCATTGAAAAGACTAGATTTTATTTTTTGCAGTGGTTGCCAATCAAAACAATGAGGACTTAATTGCATTTTGCACAAAGGTTTAGGACTTTAGGTGCACTTCTCCTGTTATGTGGGTGCCAAGGGGTGGTGATTTTTTCTTTTAAGTTTTGCACTTGAATTACCTTAAGATTTCTATACAGATTGCCTAGGGAAGAAAGGGGGTGGGTGGGTGGGATGATTTTTTATCAATAAGTGAATTTTAAACTTGAATATAGGTTATTGCGGTTGCATTATAAATAAAGTATTGCACTTGACTTATATGTATATATTTTTGTTTGACATGGACCACAACTCTCTTGATGTCTTTTTTCTCACATGCGATGCTCCTTTTAACTGTGACCATAGGGGCTGTCTAGCTCGAGAAGTGTTTTTAATTTCCAATTCCATAGGAAATGAAATGAAAACAATTTTCCGCTTCCATTTCCTAATTTTTTAAAAAGATGTTTGGTAAGCCAAAATGAGAATTCTTGGTGGAAAGCACAATTTTGAAAATATCTTTTGTTGTTCACTAAGGTAGTTTTTTTTCCTATTTTGACCAAAAGGTTAAGTTTTTTTTTTCATAGATAGAATTATAGAAAGTTTTAGAGAATGTTCATGTTCTTTACCAATTCTCTGTGTGAGTAAAGTTTCTGGAGCTCACTTTTTTCCTCTCCTCAACACCATTCAGCTTTGCATGTAGCTCTTTTGGGGGGGTTGTTAGGTGCTGCCTTCTCTCAAGCTATCTGGAAGATCCCTTGTTTTATGCTTGGATCCATTCTTTGAAGAAGACATCATGAAAAGAATGTCTTTCAGTCCATGATACTGTGTTCTCATTTTGGACCTAGAAACACCAAAGTGTTTTCTGTCCATGATATTGTTTTCACTTTTGTGCCTACTAAATGAGAACAAGCTGACCATGTTTTCATTGGAAAATTTTTCCATGATCCCACCAAACAAAGTTGCTAGTGACCTTTTTCATTCTGAGTGAAATGAAAGTGGAAGTTCGAAATTGCCTATCAAGCAAACAATCCCTGAAATCCTGCCATTTTCTTTTCTTTTGTAGTTTTCTTTGCTAGGAAGGGTGGTTCATAGTTGTGAGTAGAATCCTAAAACATTTTTATGCTAGAAGGTGTAGTTCTCCTTTTTGGGGGCCTATTTCTGTCCACTCTTTGTAACTATATCTTGTAGAGAATGAAATTGTACTATACGTAAAAAATGTAAACCTCATGCGTTGAAGCAAAATACTTCTTTCTACAATAAGGACTGTGGTCTTTTTAGTTTTTATGGAGTGTGGGATATATAAAAAATAATGCGACACAATTTGCCAATTTGGGTGTGGAGAAATTCCAATTTGATTCTTGTGCAGAAAAGAAGAAAGAGACTAAGATTATTCCTCTCCTTGAGTTTTGGCTCATCCAGAAAGAAAGGAACAAGGAGCAGTTGTCCTCTGGGGATTCTCTTAGGGATAATTTGCCATGCATATAGACTTCACTTTTGAGTAACATAGGAAAGTTTAATTTGATAATTTTAGTATTGTTGGATGTTAGGTTTTTATAAGTTACACCAGTAGCAAATTGCTTTCTGCATGAGCCATCTCTCTCATTACTTATTTAGATGTTAGTTTATTAGTAGGATAACTACTATTTCTACCGCGATGAAGGTGATTTGTGTAAAGAAAGTTGACGCAACATGTATATACCAATGGCCAATCATTTTGGACATGGATGGCTTCTCTATGAAGCCGTTTTCTAGTACAAGCCATATCTCTCTTTACGTATTTAGATGTTAGTTTGTAGTAGTATAACTACTATTTCTACGTTGATGAAGGTGATTTGTGTAAAGACAGTTGACACAACATGTATATTCCAATGGCGAATCATTTTGTACATGGATGGTACCCTCTTGCCATTTTAATTGAATTTTTTTTCATGTTTCGAGACAAATTAATAATAAGACTACTAACTCTGTGTGAGAGAGCGAGAGAGACAGAGAGAGGGGGAGGGAGGGGGAGGGAGGGAGGGAGGGGTGGTAATTCTGGGCAACAATATGGCCTGGTGCATCATGGCCTGGCTATCTAGGCCGTGAAAATACAAGAAGGTGAAACCTTCAAGATTGAAATGTGGTACGTTTTAAGGGATCGCACTACCATCCTAGAGGATCTGAAGGATATAATTTTAAATACCGAGATGTTTTAAAAGTTAAAATTTTGACAATTCTCTTTTGATGTAGGAGGAGATCTTTAGCAAATAGGAACTAATATGCTACTGGTTACTTGTGACAGACCAAAAGCCTTCATGAGTGGATGCTTATTGTTCTTTTCTTCGGTGGTTTGATATTCAGATAATTATTTGCATTTTTTAGCAGGTTTTGGTTGGCTGCTTTCTTATCCATTTCTTGTATTTTCCCTCTCCATACTTTCCTTAAAAAGGAGAAAGCATCTGTTTGGGGATTCATGTAGCTTATATGTTGATATCGATGCCTAAGATGGCAGGAATGATTAGCATTCTCCACAAATTGGCATCTTTTTTGTAATTGAATAACTGTATTGAACATTTACGTATAGTCCAGCTAGCGATCAAATTGAACGAATTAAAAATTCAGGAACGATATGATAACATTTCGGATACGGTTTGTGTCATATATTTTTCTTCGCCCAAGAAAGGATTAGTTATGATGAGTGGACTGGACCATTCTCGGCAAATCGAGACGTATGGGCTTGACCCAATCCGACAGCGATAGGTCGAGCCCCGCGTCCCAGTCGTGGCGGCGACGCGCTGTCCCAGTCGCGTTGGGGGGATGAAACACTCCTCCCTTTCATCAGGTCAAATTTGCAGACACACGGGGTGGGGGCGTCCCCCTCAATGGCTCGGTCGGTACCTTCTCGGACGACCGGTCACCCCCGCCGCGCCTGATGCACACGTGGACGGCCGGGATCAGGCAGGGCGATGCTTGCGGGTCGCCTCCTCCGCGGGTACCACCGGGGGCAAAGAAAAAGAGGAGGATCCGGAAGTTGTACCTGCTTTTCTTTAAATTTTCTTTATATCGAAGTTCTTAGCTTTCATAATCACGCTTTGTGCTCGATGTTCTCGCTCTAACCTCGTGGAACAGTGCGAGTGCTCCCCTTTTCTCTCTCTCTAGGACCAGTGGAGGCACAAGTTGTCTCCTTCTTTCGATCCTCATCTCCTCGCATGCTCGAGATCACTCATTGCTTTGTGGGGTTTGCGAGAATTCTTCCACCGCGTTTCATCTTCTTGTTCTTGTTCTCTGTTTCATTGGTCTCCTCAGCGAAGATTCGGAGAAGCGATTTCCCTCTCGCGTTTCGGTGTTGTTCGGCGTGATTTAATGGCCATTTTCAGTCAGGTGCTTCCAGGAAGCGCTCTCTTTTGCAGCTTCCTACAATGGGTGACTCATTTCTTTTCCGCTCGTTGAATCGGACTGGGTTTTCTTGGTAGGTGTAAAAATAGTGCCGTTTGACTCTCTGGGGTTTGGTTTGCTCGTCGTCGCGAAATTGCGAGATTGTTTGGATACGAAACTCGGATGTGTTTTTTCTTCTCTTCAGTTTAGGGCTAGGGTTTGGCAGTTTTTTGATCTGGAGATCGTTCAGAGTTTGCTTTCGCGGACCCATTTCATTTTCTGTTTGGTTGTCCTTGTTTTGTTTCGGGGAAGTTTTGTTTTCGGATTAAGTTTGTTGCTACTCATTGAGGGAGACGGATTTTACTTTTCTCTGAGTTCATTTGAGTTTAGTTGAACATAATACTTTACTGAATTCACATGCTCACTGACCTAGCTGGCACGAGTACCTATTTATTATTGAAATACACTCCCTTGTGGATCTTTAGGCTCGCTAGCTTTCGGTGTAGTCTCACGGGTTTTGGATAATTTTCTTTGTTTAAATGGTGTGGTTCCCCCGCTTTTGCTCCCCCATGTTGTTCTCACTAAATGCGGATGCGTCATGATTAAGTCATAAATGCCACTTAGGTATTGGTTTTGTAGTCTATTCTTCTGATGATAATTTATGGGCATGCAATATGTTCTTTCCTTTCCTTTTGATTATTTCTTTTGAAGATCTTGAGTTGCGAGATTTCAGTGCTGTTTGTGCTCTTTTTACTCACGTCTGTGCTGATTCCTTTGAAACATATGCCTAGTAAGATTCAACCTTCGAAGCTGTCCATCTCTTGTTGTGTTTGAAAGTCAGCATGGGGACATTTTTGCTGGCTTAGAGTAATCTGTGATTCTGGATATTTTAGTTGCGACCCTTTTACTGATAAGGCAAACAAATTTCTATGGCTATTGCATGTTTAAATGTTCTGAAATATTGCTTATATCCTTCTAATTTGAATTGGGGAATACTATAGCAATCATCCAATACAGTACTCTAGTTGGTGAGGATTGGATTGGCTATTGAATTTCAGTCATGTTATGTGCAATGCTCCATAGATTATGGTCAAAGATTTATACAAGCATGCCATCAGTAGAATTTCACCTCTGAGCTTTTCTTTTTGCAGATTTGGGCCTCTAGGTGATATCGTTGCTTGACAACGAGAGAGAGCACGCTAGTTAGCATCCATAAAAGGGACATGGCTGTGTACAAGCGTGCTCTCTATCGTTGTCATACGATCTGCATTTGAGGCTTTGTTCCCAATCTGTGGCATAAGCGGATGGTAACTTCGAATTCAATGTCTCAAGTGTAATATTTTAATGCATGACACTGATGAGTTGTGAAGGCTTGTGTCATGCATATATGATGCAAGAAGGTTGAGTCTCCTTTTTCACATAGCTGGGAGGTAATGTGAATTTTCTTTTTCTCCTTAAACTTGACATTTCAATGCCTGATACTGATGAGTGTGTACTTTGTGTGATGCATTAGTATAGTGCAATTCTAGATGGTTTTCCAATAATTTGGTGCATGCCTCTAGAATTTGTGTGCATCTTTGTTTATGTTTGATTGTTGTGTAGATGTGATGCGATGGAGCATGTACTAGATACTCAAGTAATTGAAACATGTTTTTCTGACGTAGCTGGTAGCTTTCTCAATATATTTTGCAACATCCATGTGTCTATCGAGATGTGCACATTTTATTGTTTGATCTGAAGTATGTCACTATTCATGATACTGATCAATGATTTTGGAGTTGCATTGCTCACTAATAATGAATTAGTGTAATGCAAGATATTAGTGTAATGCATGATTTTGGAGTCTAGGTACCATATTGTTTGTTATTTTCCTTGAAGTACCGATTTCATGTGGTGTTTGGATGAGGTTATGGGACATTGTCCTTGTCAACTCGTGCAACAAAACTTTAAATCTACTTGAACTTGTAGTTGCTGAGTTAGATATTGACTAAAGTATATTGTTTTAAGGAAATTATGAAATATGACGTGCACTCCAGCATAGTAAACTTAATTCAGGGAAGAAACGGATGCCATGATGTCCTGGTTGGGTTGAATATTCAGGTCTAAATTGAGGAACTTGCGTGCTAAATTTGTCTTTTGCAAATTAAAGACCCAACTTTGGTCAGTCCTAATGATAATGAGGTTGCACACATGCCCCCGATGTAAATTTAATTTTTCAATGAGTTTGTAATGCAATATTAAATTTAATCCAACTATGTGTTTCTACTCATGCACATCAATTATTCTAATTTAATAGGTTGTTATAGCTGATTAACCTAATTCCATGCTTTGGCAATGCTTGCTTTATTAAAAATGGCAGTTATGTTTTGGGGGAATCACTCCACAAGTCATCTTATGCACGCAATATAATTAAGTCTCGAACCTTTCAATTGTTGCAATAAGGTCCTATGGAAATAGAAAAGTCTAATTGAGCTAAACTTTTAGTTCGTGTAGTCAAGTTGTAAAACTTTACTCCAGAGTGCACTAAGGTCCTAAACCTATATTAAGAAGTGCAACTTCTGGTTGCCGCATAAGCTTTGAGTGCTAGCTGGGCAAGTTTCAGCATTGTTCATGGAAAAGACTAGATTTTACTTTTTCAGTGGTTGCCAATCAAAACAATAAGGACTTAATTGCATTTTGCACAAAGGTTTAGGACTTTAGGTGCACCTCTCCTGTTATGTAGGTGCCAAGGGGTGGTGATTTTTTCTTTTAAGTTTTGCACTTGAATTACTTTAAGATTTCTATACAGATTGCCTAGGGAAGAAAGGGGGGGTGGGTGGGTGGGATGATTTTTTTTTATCAATAAGTGAATTTTAAACTTGAATATAGGTTATTGCGGTTGAATTATAAATAAAGTATTGCACTTGACTTATATGTATATATTTTTGTTTGACATGAACCACAGCTCTCTTGGTGCCTTTTTTCTCACATGCGTGCTCCTTTTAACTGTGACAGTAGGGGCTGTCCAGCTCGAGAAGTGTTTTTAGTTTCCTATTCCATAGGAAATGAAATAAAAACAATTTTTGGCTTCCATTTCCTAATGTTTTTTAAAGATGTTTGGTAAGCCAACATGAGAATTCTTGGTGGAAAGCACAATTTTGAAAGTATCTTTTGTGCTTCGCTAAGATAGTTTTTTTTTTCCTATTTTGACCAAAAGGTTAAGTTTTTTTTTCATATATAGAATTCGAGAAAGTTTTAGAGGAGGTTCATGTTCTTTACCAATTCTCTATGTGAGTAAAGTTTCTGGAGCTCACTTTTTTCCTCTCCTCAACACCATTCAGCTTTGGAGGGGGGTTCAGCTTTGGGGTGATGAGTTGCTGCCTTCTCTCAAGCTATCTGGAAGATCCCTTGTTTTATGCTTGGATCCATTCTTTAAAGAAGACATCATGAAAAGAATGTCTTTCAGTCTGTGATACTGTGTTCTCATTTTAGACCTGGAAACACCAAAGTGTTTTCAGTACACGATACTGTTTTCACTTTTGTGCCTAATAAATGAGAACAACTGACCGTATTTTCATTATAAAATTTTTCCATGATCCCGCCAAACAAAGTTGCTAGTTACCTTTTCATTCTCAGAGAAATGAAAGTGGAAGTTTGAAATTGCCTATCAAGCAAACATTCCCTGAAATCCTGCCATTTTCTTTTTTTTTGTAGTTTTCTTTTGCTAGGAATGGTGATTCATAGTTGTGAGTAGAATCCTAAAACATTTTTATTTTCGGGGCCTATTTTGGTCCACTCCTTGTAACTATATCTTGTAGAGAATGAAAGTGTACTATACATAAAAAATGTAAACCTCATGCATTGAAGCAAAATACTTATTTCTACAATAAGGATTGTGGTCTTTTTAGTTTTTGTGGAGTGTGGGATATATCAAAAATAATGCGACACAATTTGCCAATTTGGGTGGAGAAATTCCAATTTGATTCTTGTCTTGAAAAGAAGAAAGAGACTAAGATAATTTCACTCCTTGTGTTTTGGCTCATCCAGAAAGAAAGGAACAAGGAGCAGTTGTCCTCTGGGGATTTTCTTAGGGATAATTTGCCATAGAGACTTCACTTTTGGGTAACATAGGAAAGTTTAATTTCATAATTTTAGTATTTTTGGATGTTAGGTTCCAGCAGCAAATTGCTTTCTGCATGAGCCATCTCTCTCATTACTTATTTAGATGTTAGTTTATTAGTAGGATAACTACTATTTCTACTGCGATGAAGGTGATTTGTGTAACGAAAGTTGACACATGTATATACCAATGGCTAATCATTTTGGACATGGATAGCTTCTCTATGAAAGCCATTTTCTAGTACAAGCCATCTCAATCATTACGTATTTAGATGTTAGTTTGTAGTAGTATAACTATTGTTTCTACATTGATGAAGGTGAATTGTGTAAAGACAGTTGACACAACATGTATATACCAATGGTGAATCATTTTGTACATGGATTATACCCTCTTCCCATATTAATTGAATTTTATTCATGTTTCGAGACAAATTAATAATAAGACTACTAACGAATCTGTACATGATGGTACCATTTTGTGTGTGTGTGTGTGTGTGTGTGTGTGAGAGAGAGAGAGAGAGAGAGAGAGAGAGGAGGGGGGAGGGGGGGGGGGGTAATTCTGGGCAACAATATGGCCTGGCGCATCATGGCCTGGCTATCTAGACCGTGAAAATACAAGAAGGTGAAACCTTCTAGATTGAAATGTGGTATATTTTAAGGGATCACACTGCCATCCTAGAGGATTTGAAGAGCATAATTTTAAATACCGAGATGTTTTAAAAGTTAAAATTTTGACAATTCTCTTTTGATGTAGGAGGAGATCTTTGGCAAATAGGAACTAATATGCTACTGGTTACTTGTGACAGACCAAATAAAAGCCTTCATGAGTGGATGCTTCCTGTTCTTTTCTTCGGGGGTTTGATTTTCAGATAGTTATTTGCATATTTTTAGCAGGTTTTGGTCGGCCGTTTTCTTATCCATTTCTTGTATTTTCCCTCTCCATACTTTCCTTAAAAAGGAGAAAGCATCAGTTTTGGGATTCATGTGGCTTATGTGTTGATATCAATGCCTAAGATGGCGGGAATGATTAACATTCTCCACAAATTGGCATCTTATTTGCAATGGAATAACTATATTGAATATTTACGTATAGTCCGGCCGGCGATCACAATGAACGAATTAAAAATTCAGGAATGACATGATAAAATTTCGAATACCGTTTGTCATTTACTTTTTCTTTGCCCAAGAAAGGATTAGTTATGATGAGCGGACCAGACCATTCTCGGCAAATCGAGATGTATGGGCTTGACCCAATCCGACAGCAATGGGTCGAGCCCCGTGTCCCAGTCGTGGCGGCGACGCGCTGTCCAAGTCACGCTGGGGGGACGAAACACTCCGCCCCTTGATCAGGTCAAATTTGCAGACACACGGGGGAGGGGGCGTACCCCTCAATGACTCGGTCGGTACCTTCTCGGACGACCGATCACCCCCGCTGCGCCTGATGCACACGTGGATGGCCGGGATCGGCCGGGGCGATTCTTGCGGGTCGCCTCCTCCGTGGGTACCACCGGGGGCAAAGAAAAAGAGGAGGATCCGGAAGTTGTACCTGCTTTTCTTTAAATTTTCTTTATATCGAAGTTGTTAGCTTTCATAATCACGCTTTGAGCTCGATTTTCACGCTCTAACCTCGTGGAACAGTGCGAGTGCTCCCCCCCTCTCTCTCTCTAGGACCAGTGGAGGCGCAAGTTGTCTCCTTGTTTCGATCCTCATCTCCGCGCATGCTCGAGATCACTCATTGCGTTGTGGGGTTTGCAGGAATTCTTCCACCGCGCTTCATCTTCTTGTTTTTGTTCTCTGTTTCATTGGTCTCCTCAGCGACGATTCGGGGAAGCGATTTCCCTCTCGCGTTTCGGTGTTGTTCGGCGTGATTTAATGGCCATTTTCCCGTCTGCTTCTTCCAGGAAGCGCTCTCTTTTGTAGTTTCCTACAATGGGTTGACTCGTTTCTTTTCCGCTCGTTGAATCGGACTGGGTTTTCTTGGTGGGTGTAAAACTAGTGCCGTTCGACTCTCTGGGGTTTGGTTTGCTCGTCGTCGCGAAAATGCGAGATTGTTTTGGATACGAAACTCGGATGGGTTTTTTCTTCTCTTCAGTTTAGGGCTAGGGTTTGGTAGTTTTTTGATCTGGAGATCGTTAAGAGTTTGCTTTCGCGGACGCATTTCATTTTCTGTTTGGTTGTCCTTGTTTTGTTTCGGAGAAGTTGTGTGTTCGGATTAAGTTTGTTGCTACTCATTGAGGGAGAGGGATTTTACTTTTCTCTGAGTTCATTTGAGTTTAGTTGAACTTACTCATGCTTTACTGAATTCACATGCTCCCTGCCCTAGCTGGCTCGAGTACCTATTTATTTTTGAAATATACTCCATTTATTTTTGAAATATACTTCCTTTTGGATCTTTAGGCTCGCTGGCTTTCGGTGTAGTCTCACGGGTTTTGGATAATTTTCTTTGTTTAAATGGTGTGGTTCCCATGCTGTTGCTCCCCATGTTGTTCTTACTAGAGGCGGATGCGTCATGATTAAGTCATAAATGCCACTTAGGTATTGGTTTTGTAGTCTATTCTTCGGATGATAATTTATGGGCATGCAATATGTTCTATCCTTTCCTTTTGATTATTTCTTTTGAAGATCTTGAGTTGCGAGATTTCGGTGCGGTTTGTGCTCTTTTTACTCACGTCTGTGCTGATTCCTTTGAAACATATGCCTAGTAAGATTCAACCTTTGAAGCTGTCCGTCTCTTGTTATGTTTAAAAGTCAGTATGGGGACATTTTTCCTGGCTTAGAGCAATCTGTGCTTCTGGAGATTTTAGTTGAGACCATTTTTAAAATAAGGCAAACAAATTTCAATGGCTATTTCATGTTTAAATGTTCTGAAATATTGCTTATATCCTTCTAATTTGAATTGGGGAATACTATAACAATAATCCAAGACAGTACTCTTGTTGGTGAGGATTGGATTTGCTATTGAATTCAGTCATGTAATGTGCAATGCTCCATAGATTATGGTCAAAGATTTATACAAGCATGCCATTAGTAGAATTCGCCTCTGAGCTTTTCTTTTCGCAGATTTGGGCCTCTAGGTGATATCGTTGCTTGACAATGAGAGAGAGCATGCTAGTTAGCATCCATAGAAGGGACACGGCTGTGTATAAGCATGCTCTCTATCGTTGTCCTACGATCTGCATTTGAGGCTTTGTTCCCAATCTGTGGCATAAGCGGATGGTAACCTCAAATTATATGTCTCAAGTGTAATATTTTAATGCATGACACTGATGAGTTGTGAAGGCTTTGTGTCATGCATATTTGATGCAAGGGGCTTGAGTCTCCTTTTACACATGGCTCGGAGGTAATATGAATTTTACTTTTCTCCTTAAACTTGACATTTCAATGCCCGATACTAATGAGTGTGTACTTTGTGTGATGCACTAGTATTGTACAGTTCTAGATGGTTTTCCAATAATTTGGTGCATGCTTCTAGAATTTGTGTGCATCTTTGTTTATGTTTGGTTGTTGTGTAGATCTGATGCGATGGAGCATGTACTAGATACTCACATATAAAACATGTTTTTTTGACGTAGCTGGGAGCTTTCTCGATATATTTTGCAACATCAACGTGTCTATTGAGATGTGCACATTTTATTGCTTGATCTTAAGTATGTCACTATTCACGATACTGATCAATGATTTTGGAGTTGCATTGCTCACTAATAATGAATTAGTGTAATGCACGGTTTTGGAGTCTAGGTACCATATTGTTTGTTATTTTCCTTGAAATACCGATTTCATGTGGTGTTTGGATGAGGTTATGGGACATTGTCCTTGTCAACTTATGAAACATAACTTTAAATCTACTCGAACTTGTAGTTGCTGAGTTAGATATTGACTAAAGTATATTGTTTTAAGGAAATTATGAATTATGACGTGCACTCCAGCATAGTAGGCTTAATTCAGGGAAAAGAAGGATGCCATGACATCCTGGCTGGGTTGAATATTCAGGTCTAAATTGAGGAACTTGCATGCTAAATTTGTCTTTTGCAGATTAAAGACCCAACTTTGGTCAGTCCTAATGATAATGAGGTTGCACACATGCCACCGAAGTAAATTTGGTTTTTCAATGAGTTTGTAATGCAATATTAATTTAATCCAACTATGTATTTCTGCTCATGTACGTCAATTGTTGAAATTTGAAAGTTTGTTATAGCTGATTAAGCTAATTCCATACTTTGGCAATGCTTTCTTTATTAAAAATGGTAATTATATTTTGGGGGAATCGCTCCCAAGCCATCTTATGTACGCAATATAATCAAGTCTCAAACCTTTCAATTGCTGCAATAAGGTCCTAGGGATATAGAAAAGTCTAATGGCGCTAAACTTTTAGTTCGTGTAGTCAAGTCATAAAACTTAAGAAGTGCAACTTAAGGTTGCCACATAAGCTTTGAGTGCTAGCTGGGCAAGTTTCAGCATTGTCCATTGAAATGACTTGATTTTACTTTTTGCAGTGGTTGCCAATCAAAACAATGAGGACTTAATTGCATTTTGCACAAAGGTTTAGGACTTTAGGTGCGCTTCTCCTGTTATGTGGGTGCCAAGGGGTGGTGTTTTTTGCTTTTAAGTTTTGCACTTGAAGTACCTTAAGATTTCTATACAGATTGCCAGGGAAGAGGGGGAATGGGTGGGTGGGATGATTTTTTATCAATAAGTGAATTTTAAACTTGAATATAGGTTATTGCGGTTGAATTATAAATAAAGTATTGCACTTGACTTATATGCATATATTTTTGTTTGACATGAAGCACAACTCTCTTGGTGTCTTTTTTCTCACATGCGATGCTCCTTTTAACTGTGACCATAGGGGCTGTCTAGCTTGAGAAGTGTTTTTAGTTTCCAATTCCATAGGAAATGAAATGAAAACAACTTTCCGCTTCCATTTCCTAATTTTTTTAAAAGATGTTTGGTAAGCCAAAATAAGAATTCTTGGTGGAAAGCACAATTTTGAAAATATCTTTTGTGCTTCACTAAGATAGTTTTGTTTTTTTTCCTATTTTGACCAATAGGTTAATTTCTTTTTCATATATAGAATTCGAGAAAGTTTTAGAGAAGGTTCATGTTCTTTACCAATTCTCTGTGTGAGTAATGTTTCTGGAGCTCACTTTTTTCCTCTCCTCAACACCATTCAGCTTTGCATTGTTGAGGTGCTGCCTTATCTCAAGCTATCTGGAAGATCCCTTGTTTTATGCTTGGATCCATTCTTTGAAGAAGACATCATGAAAAGAATGTCTTTCAGTCCGTGATACTGTGTTCTCATTTTGGACCTGGAAAGACCAAAGTGTTTTCAGTCCATGATTCTGTTTTCACTTTTGTGCCTAATAAATGAGAACAAGCTGACCATGTTTCCATTCGAAAATTTTTCCATGATCCCGCCAAACAAAGCTGCTAGTGACCTTTTCATTCTGAGTGAAATGAAAGTGGAAGTTCAAAATTGCCTATCAAGCAAACAATCGATGAAATCCTGCCATTTTCTTTTCTTTTGTAGTTTTCTTTTGCTAGGAATGGTGATTTGTAGTTGTGAGTAGAATCCTAGAACGTTTTTATGCTAGAAGGTGTCGTTCTACTTTTTGGGGGCCTATTTTGGTCCACTCCTTGTAACTATATCTTGTAGAGAATGAAATTGTACTATACGAAACAATTGTAAACCTCATGCATCAAAGCAAAATACTTCTTTCTACAATAAGGACTGTAGTCTTTTTAGTTTTTATGGAGTGTGGGATATATCAAAAATAGTGCAACACAATTTGCCAATTTGGGTGCGGAGAAATTCCAATTTGATTCTTGTCTTTAAAAGAAGAAAGAGACTAAGATAATTCCTCTCCTTGAGTTTTGGCTCATCCAGAAAGAAAGGAACAAGGAGCAGTTGTCCTCTGGGGATTCTCTTAGGGATAATTTGTCATAGAGACTTCACATTGGGTAACATAGGAAAGTTTAATTTCATAATTGTAGCATTGTTGGATGTTAGGTTCCAGCAGCAAATTGCTTTCTGCATGAGCCATCTCTCTCATTACTTATTTAGATGTTAGTTTATTAGTAGGATAACTACTATTTCTACCGCAATGAAGGTGATTTGTGTAAAGAAAGTTGACACAACATGTATATACCAATGGCCAATCATTTTGGACATGGATGGCTTCTCTATGAAGCCGTTTTCTAGTACAAGCCATCTCTCTCATTACGTATTTAGATGTTAGTTTGTAGTAGTATAACTACTATTTCTACGGTGATGAAGGTGATTTGTGTAAAGACAGTTGACACAACGTGTATATACCAATGGCGAATCATTTTGTACATGGATGGTACCCTCTTACCATTTTAATTTAATTTTTTTCATGTTTTGAGACAAATTAATAATAAGACTACTAAATCTGTGTGTGTGTGTGTGTGTGTGAGAGAGAGAGAGAGAGAGAGGGAGGGAGGGAGGGAGGGAGGGAGGGAGGGGGGGGTGGTAATTCTGGGCAACAATATGGCATGGTGCATCATGGCCTGGCTATCTAGACCGTGAAAATACAAGAAGGTGAAACCTTCAAGATTGAAATGTGGTATATTTTAAGGGATCACACAACCATCCAAGAGGATTTGAAGAATATAATTTTAAATACCGAGATGTTTGAAAATAAATGTTTTAAAATTTTGACAATTCCCTTTTGAAGTAGGAGGGGATCTTTAGCAAATAGGAACTAATATGCTATTGGTTACTTGTGACAGATCAAAAGCCTTCATGAGTGGATGCTTACTGTTCTTTTCTTTCGGTGGTTTGATTTTCAGATAATTATTTTCATATTTTTAGCAGGTTTTGGTCGGCTGCTTTCTTATCCATTTCTTGTATTTTCCCTCTCCATACTTTCCTTAAAAAGGAGAAAGCATCTGTTTTGGGATTCATGTAGCTTATACGTCGATATCAATGCCTAAGATGGCAGGAATGATTGACATTCTCCACAAATTGGCATCTTATCTGTAATGGAATAACTATATTGAACATTTATGTATAATCCGGTCGACGATCACATTGAACGAATTAAAAATTAGGAACGACATGATAAAATTTCAGATACCGTTTGTATCAGTTTTTTTTTCTTCGCTCGAGAAAATATTAGTCATGATGGGCGGACCGGACCGTGCTCGGCAAATCGTGATGTATGGGCTCGACCCAATCCGACAGCGACCGATCGAGCCCCGCGTCCCAGTCGTGGCGGCGACGCACTGTCCAAGTCGCGTCGGGGGGACGAAACACTCCTCCCTTTGATCAGGTCAAATTTGCAGACACACGGGGGATAGGGCCTCCCCCTCAATGACTCGGTCGGTACCTTCTCCGACGATGGATACCCCCGCCGTGCCCGATGCACACGTGGATGGCCAGGATTGGCTGGGGGGCGGGGCCATGCATGCGGGTCGCCTCCCCCGCCGGTACCACCGGGGGCAAAGAAAAAGGGGAGGATCCGAAAGTTATACATGCTTTTCTTTAAATTTTCTTTGTATCGAAGTTGTTAGCTTTCATAATCACGCTTTGAGCTCGATTTTCACGCTCTAACCTCGTGGAACAGTGCGAGTGCTCCCTCTCTCTCTCTCTAGGACCAGTGGAGGCGCAAGTTGTCCCCTTGTTTCGATCCTTGTCTCCTCGCATGCTCGAGATCACTCCTTGCGTTGTGGGTTTTGCAAGAATTCTTCCACCGCGTTTCGTCTTCTTGTTGTTGTTCTTGTTATCTGTTTCATTGGTCTCCTCAGCGAAGATTCGGAGAAGCGATTTCCCGCTCGCGTTTCGGTGTTGTTCGGCGTGATTTGATGGCCAATTTCCCTTCTGGTTCATCCAGGAAGCTCCCTCTTTTGTAGCTTCTTACAATCGGTGACTCGTTTCTTTTCCGCTCGTTGAATTGGACTGGGTTTTCTTCTCTTCAGTTTAGGGCTAGGGTTTGGTAGTTTTGTGTTCTGGAGATCGTTAAGAGTTTGCTTTCGCGGACGCATTTCATTTTCTGTGTGGTTGTCCTTGTTTTGTTTCGGGGAAGTTGTGTGTTCGGATTAAGGTTGTTGCTACTCATTGAGGGAGACGGATTTTACTTTTCCCTGAGTTCATTTGAGTTTAGTTGAACTAACTCATGCTTTACTGAATTCACATGCTCACTGCCCTAGCTGGCACGAGTACCTATTTATTTTTGAAATATACTCCCTTTTGGATCTTTAGGCTCGCTGGCTTTCGGTGTAGTCTCACGGGTTTTGGATAATTTTCTTTGTTTAAAGGGTGTGGTTCCCACGCTGTTGCTCCCCATGTTGTTCTCACTAGATGCGGATGCGTCATGATTAAGTCATAAATGCCACTTAGGTATTGGTTTTGTAGTCTATTCTTCTGATGATAATTTATGGGCATGAAATATGTTCTTTCCTTTCCTTTTGATTATTTCTTTTGAAGATCTTGAGTTGCGAGATTTCAGTGCTGTTTGTGCTCTTTTTACTCACGTCTGTGCTGATTCCTTGGAAAAATATGCCTAGTAAGATTCAACCTTCGAAGCTGTCCATCTCTTGTTGTGTTTAAAAGTCAGCATGGGGACATTTTTGCTGGCTTAGAGCAGTCTGTGCTTCTGGAGATTTTAGTTGAGACCCTTTTTTAAATAAGGCAAACAAATTTCAATGGCTATTTCATGTTTAAATGTTCTGAAATATTGCTTATATCCTTCTAATTTGAGTTAGGGAATACTATAACAATAATCCAAGACAGTACTCTTGTTGGTGAGGATTGGATTGGCTATTGAATTTCAGTCATGTAATGTGCAATGCTCCATAGATTATGGTCAAAGATTTATACAGGCATACCATTAGTAGAATTCGCCTCTGAGCTTTTCTTTTTGCAGATTTGGGCCTCTAGGTGATATCGTTGCTTGACAATGAGAGAGAGCACGCTAGTTAGCATCCATAAAAGGGACATGGCTGTGTACAAGCGTGCTCTCTATCGTTGTCACACGATCTGCATTTGAGGCTTTGTTCCCAATCTGTGACATAAGCAGATGGTAACCTTGAATTATTTTTCTCAAGTGTAATATTTTAATGCATGACACTGATGAGTTGTGAAGGCTTGTGTCATGCATATATGATGCAAGTGGGTTGAGTCTCCTTTTACACATAGCTTGGAGGTAATGTGAATTTTCTTTTTCTCCTTAAACTTGACATTTCAATGCTTGATACTAATGAGTGTGTACTTTGTGTGATGCACTAGTATTGTGCAATTCTAGATGGTTTTCCAATAATTTGGTGCATGCTTCTAGAATTTGTGTGCATCTTTGTTTATGTTTGGTTGTTGTGTAGATGTGATGCAATGGAGCATGTACTAGATACTCAAATGTAAAACATGTTTTTTTGATGTAGCTGGTAGTTTCTCCATATATTCTGCAACATCGACGTGTCTTTTGAGATGTGCACATTTTATTGCTTGATCTAAAGTATGCCACTATTCATGATACTGATCAATGATTTTGGAGTTGCATTGCTTACTAATAATGAATTAGTGTAATGCACGATTTTGGAGTCTAGGTACCATATTGTTTGTTATTTTCCTTGAAGTGCCGATTTCATGTGGTGTTTGGATGAGGTTATGGGACATCGTCCTTGTCAACTTGTGCAACATAACTTTAAATCTACTCGAACTTGTAGTTGCTGAGTTAGATATTGGCTAAAGTATATTGTTTCAAGGAAATTATGAAATATGACGTGCACTCCAGCATAGTAGGCTTAATTCAGGGAAAAGAAGGATGCCATGATATCCTGGTTGGGTTGAATATTCAAGTCTAAATTGAGGAACTTGTATGCTAAATTTGTCTTTTGCAGATTAAAGACCCAACTTTGGTTAGTCCTATAATGAGGTTGCACACATGCCACCAAAGTAAATTTGGTTTTTCGACGAGTTTTTAACGCAATATTAAATTTAATCCAACTACATGTTTCTTCTCATGCACATCAATTGTTCTAATTTGATAGCTTGTTATAGCTGATTAACCTAATTCCATACTTTGGCAATGCTTGCTTTATTAATAAGTGAATTTTAAACTTGAATATAGGTTCCTGTTGATGCCTTGTGTAGCTCTCGTTTTTCTGCTGGCCCGGTGTTTTGGCCTTTGTCTTTGTATAGCGCACTTGTTGCTTCCTTGCTTTGCTTAGCCGCAACACCTTTGCACCCATCGAGAAACACTTATGTGTCGCCTCAGGTACAAGGTTTTTGTGTTCGGCTAGTCTCTCTATATGTTGCTCTCTCTGTATTTTGTGTGTTGAAAAGTTAATATACTTCTTAACTTTCTAAAAAAAAAACTTGAATATAGGTTATTGCGGTTGAATTATAAATAAAGTGTTGCACTTGACTTGTATGTATATATTTTTGTTTGACATGAACCACAACTCTCTTGGTGTCCTTTTTTCTCACATGCGATGCTCCTTTTAACTGTGACCATAGGGGATGTCTAGCTCGAGAAGTGTTTTTAGTTCCCAATTCCATAGGAAATGAAATGAAAACAATTTTCTGCTTCCATTTCCTAATTTTTTTAAAAGATGTTAGGTAAGCCAAAATGAGAATTGTTGGTGGAAAGCACAATTTTGAAAATATCTTTTGTGCTTCACTAAGAGTTTTTTTTTTTTCCTATTTTGACCAAAAGGTTAAGTTTTTTTTCATATATAGAATTCGAGAAAGTTTTAGAGAAGGTTCATGTTCTTTACCAATTCTCTGTGTGAGTAGAGTTTCTGGAGCTCACTTTCCTCTCCTCAATACCATTCAGCTTTGCATTGTAGCTCTTTGGGGGGTGTGGTGTTGAGGTGCTGCCTTCTCTCAAGCTATCTGGAAGATCCCTTGTTTTATGCTTGGATCCATTCTTTGAAGAAGACATCATGAAAAGAATGTCTTTCAGTCCATGATACTGTGTTCTCATTTTGGACCTGGAAACACCAAAGTGTTTTCAATCCATGATACTGTTTTCACTTTTGTGCCTAATAATTGATAACAAGCTGACCGTGTTTCCATTCAAAAAATTTTCCATGATCCCGCCAAACAAAGTTGCTAGTGGCCTTTTCATTCTCAGTGAAATGAAAGTGGAGCTTCGAAATTGCCTATCAAGCAAACAATCCCTAAAATCCTGCCATTTTCTTTTCTTTTCTTTGATAGTTTTCTTTTGCTAGGAATGGTGATTCATAGTTGTGAGTAGAATCCTAGAACATTTTTATGCCAGAAGTGTAGTTCTACCTTTTGGGGGCCTTTTTTGGTCCACTACTTGTAACTATATCTTGTAGAGAATGAAATGTACTATATGTAGAAAATGTAAACCTCATGCATTGAAGCAAAATACTTCTTTCTACAATAAAGACTCTGGTATTTTTAGTTTTTATGGAGTGTGGCCTATTTCAAAAATAATGCGACACAATTTGCCAATTTGGGTGTGGAGAGATTCCATTTTAATTCTTGTGTTGAAAGAAGAAAGAGACTAAGATAATTCCTCTCCTTGTGTTTTGGCTAATCCAGAAAGAAAGGAACAAGGAGGAGTTGTCCTCTGGGGATTCTCTTAGGGATAATTTGTCGTATAGACTTCACATTTGGTAACGTAGGAAAGTTTAATTTCATAATTGTAGTATTGTTGGATGTTAGGTTTTTATATGTTACACCAGCAGCAAATTGCTTTCTGCATGTGCCATCTCTCTCATTACTTATTTAGATGTTAGTTTATTAGTAGGATAACTACTACTTCTACCGCGAATAAGGTAATTTGTGTAAAGACCGTTGACACAACATATATATACCAATGGCCAATCATTTTGGACATGGATGGCTTCTCTATGAAGCCGTTTTCTAGTACAAGCCATCTCTCTCATTATGTATTTGGATGTTAGATTATAGTAGTGTAACTTCTATTTCTACGGTGATGAGGGTGATTTGTACGGTTGACACAACATGTATATACCAATGATTGAAGCTGTTTTCTAGTACAAGCCATCTATCTCATTATGTATTTGGATGTTTCTTTATAGTAGTATAACTACTGTTTCTATGGTGATGAAGGTGATTTGTACAGTTGACACAATATGTATATACCAATGATGAATCATTTTGTACAGGGATGGTACCCTCTTGGTACCATTTTAATTGAATATTATTCATGTTTCGAGACAAATTAATTCTAAGACTACTAACTCTCTGTGTGCGAGAGAGAGAGAGAGAGAGAGAGAGAGAGAGGGTGGTAATTCGGGGCAACAATATGGCATGGTGCATCATGGCCTAGCTATCTCGACCTTGGAATTTGAAGGATATAAGCCGAAATGTTTTAAAAGTTAAAATTGTGACAATTCTCTTTGAAGTAGGAGGAGATCTTTAGCAAATAGCAACTAATATGCTATTGGTTACTTGTGACAGACCAAAAGCCTTCATAAGTGGATGCTTACTGTTCTTTTCTTCCAGGGTTTGATTTTCAAATAATTATTGCATTATCTGAGCAGGTTTTGGTCGGCTGCTTTACTATACATTTCTTGTATTTTCCCTCTCCGTACTTTCCTTAAAAAGGAGAAAGCATCTGTTTTGGGATTCATGTAGCTTATATGGTGATATCAATGCCTAAAATGGCAAGAATGATTAGCATTCACCACAAATTAGCTCCTCGAAGATGGTCGTTGGGGAGATGCTAGAAATTATCAACTGGCCTTTCACTTGATTTCTAACTAGTTTGGTGTTGAGGAATCTCATTTTCAATAATTTAGAGAAACTTGAAGTATAAATCACAAGAAAGATAATGGCAAACGATCATAGGTAGGTAGCTAATACATCACTCCACGTGTTGTAAGTTCCGTGTGCTAAAAAACTTTCTTAGAAGTTTTTCTCCGAGAGACCTCTTTCTTGTTTCTTTAAGACAAGCTTGTTGTTGTGTACTTGATGTTTCTTGTGGTCTTTGATTGTGTCCTAACTTTTACATATCCTTATCTCATTGTGCGATCTATGATGTGCTGGAGAATGATGACGAATAACCCTTGTAGATATGTGTATCTATTGGAGAGCAGTCTCGTTCCAGGAAGACATCATTTATATCCATTGTATTAGTTGCCAAACCATATTGAGTCTGTGATTGAGTTTATATGTCAATTTTCTTCTGTAATTCTTGGATTCTAAATGATTTTATGAATTTAATAACATGTATGAATCACTTTTCTCTTGTATAAAAGTTTCATTGATTAAATTTAACCCATATTTCTTCAAGGGGATTATCTTTTCCGACTTACCGGGAAGTCATAAGAAGGAAAAAGTTTCTTATATAGCTTCTGCTTCAAACTCGATTTCCTTATAGCCTCACCTGCCTCGTTTATTATCATTCTTGGCAGCTCATAACAAGGAAGAAGAATGAGGTTGATGTGGAACAAACTCATCCATTTTGGGGCGAATAGATGAGAGCTTGTAGCTAAACCTTGATATAACCTTATTGCTAGCTGTTAGGAATGTCATTCACTTTCTTGTGTAACCTTATCCATTCCTTTTGTGGCTTAAATAAATTGTTCTATGTACTCTTTGTTTCTGAAAGTCTTCCATTACGTCACCCAAAAATAAGATGCATCTTCATTATTACGTCTTTGGTTAGATCTTATGCTCTTTCAATTCACTAAGCAGAATTCTCGATTTTTGCTGTGGAAATAATCAAATTGATTTTGGGGCATTACCATGCCTGCCATTTGTAGCTTCAGTCATACTGTCTGCAACAATTTCTTCTCCACTTAAGAGTCCTTATTGTTGCTGAATATAAGTTCTATAATATGCTTTGGAGCCTTTATCTTTTCCTAGATAGATCTTGGTTCATTGACTTCATTAATAGTTCGTATACTATCAAATGGATATCTGAAACACTAGTCCTTAGCCTCTTTGGAATTCGAAGATGAGGTCTATGATTTTGTCTTAGACAGATGACTCTGGATTTGTCCTATCTTGCTTTTGTGCGTATGTGCACTTATAGATGTAGATTCTTCTTGTGCAAATTATGGTTTGCTGGGCATGTGAATATTCATGCATTATATTTGTTTTTAGTCAATGTGGGCTCTGAAAGTGCAAAGGTAGGTCATTGTCTTCTGTCAGCATGAAATTGATTATGTAGTCAACCAAATTTGCGACATCGCTACAAATTGAGTTTCCGGAAACACGTTTGGCTTACGCAACCATTTGAGTTGGAGATGAGGTAAATATCTGCTGTGTTTCTTTGTTAATTTATAAGTGTCATTGCATCTCTAGTTTGCCCATACTGCTAATGTCTCTATTGAGAGCTATTGAGCTCCATAGTTGACTCACAAGAACTGGGATATTATGCCTAAATTGCTGCCAAACGTGTTTTACATAATTTGTTTTCTCTATGAGATTGAAATTGGAATTTTCAGCTTCAAATTGGTGAGGATGCTTATTTTTGGATAAGAAATAAGGTGAGGATGTTTGAAAGCAAATAATTATGTATTTGTTGTGCATTTGACTTGGCTTTGAGTCAGCTATGCTCTAACTTTTGTAGTCTTATTGACCTTTGATTTTGATATGGAATTGAGTGTAATGGCATAAAAAATGATTCATATGCCCAATCCAACATAGCCAGCTTATTTGTTGCTGCTGCTGCTGTCCTGTGGTCGGTCTTTTTTGTACTCAAATTTGACAAGAAAAGGTTATAATCGAAGTTATCTTCCAAACATTATGTTTGCAAATGCTAATTTAGACTGCACTTGAAGTTTGTGTGTGGTGAAGAATATCCAGAGAGGGCTAATATTAGATTGCACTTGAAATTGTTTGTGCTGAAGACTGTCCATTGCCTTTACTCTTTCATTTACAACTGCATCCTCCGGAACTCTCCTGCATGATTTTGCATCTCACCTTATTGCTTCAATAACGTGTCAGTTTATTACTTTTGGTCTTTCTTTTTGTTGCTTCAATAACGTGTCAGTTTATTACTTTTGGTCTTTTCTTTTGCTGTAAATGTTTGATGTGTGACTAAGCCAGAGGTCCAAAAACTCCGAGCAGGAAGAGGGTCGAATAGCTTGGCACAAGTTATGCTTGGTTAGGGATCAATTAATCTACAACCATCATGTTGCCAAGTTTCCTTCTATGAGATTGTTGAGAATTCTATATGCTGTAACGTGAAAAATCTTATGCTGGATGGTGAAGAAATGATAAGCCATTGGCTATCACATGGATTTGAGAGAGAAAATCTTATCCGTGAGACCTGAGGAATTTCTTTCCAAGTTAGCCTTTCTACACTCGCTCAGAATCTTAGAGAACTAGAGAGAGAAGTTCTGGATTGTATTTCATGTGATAATGAGAGGTATAAATGAGGGTAGGAGACTCCTTTATACACAAGTATAGGAATGACCGTATTTATAGATCTCTTCTCAATCTAACAGTAGAGATCGCACCTCTTTATCTCCCAATCAAAGGCCACCTCTCTATCGGCCAATAAAATTACAAGAATGAGGTACAATTACAATAATACCCGCCTCCAAGAGTATTCTAGAACAAATCAATAAAACCCTAGGGCTTAGTTTTCTCGAGATCTGTCTTGTCGTTCAAGAAACAGTCACGGTCCATTGTTCGGAAAACCTTGAGAATGATTCAATTCTTTGGGCCGTGACACATGCATGTTGGCTTTTTTTTACAAGCTTAAGGTATTCATTCCTCTCTTGCCTTTTTCAGTTTGATAGTTAAGCGATGCTCCTTTTATTCGTCGCTTGCAATGAAAAACTTGAAACTTAATTGAGATTTGGTTTCTGATTTACGAAGCAGCGGCAGTTTCTGGTGGAGTTAAACCGTGGAGTGGCAGTTTTGATTTGATGCGTGTACTTCCAGTAAGCAACCACTCTTATTTCTTGAGTTGAAATGGGAACAATGTAAAGAGAGCAGAGCTGGAAGACGGCAACTATGTCTTCTATTGTTCTTGCATAAAGGCATATTGCATCATTTTTCATTACTTAAATACGAAGTAAGGTTAATTTAATTATGCTATTGAGTCTCTTTCTTCCCTTCAGTGGAGTCTGCTTGGGGTGCCAATCACCCGAATCTTGTCTAAGCTAATCCATCGCATTATTCACGTTTGAGAGCGACCGATATTTTGATTAAATGTCTTTTCTATCTATTTATGTCCTAAACCTAATTGTACGAATGTCAATTTGGTTCTAAACTTTTCAATTTAGTCCTAAACATAGCGTGAAAATCCAATGCAGTCCTCATGGTCAATTTTCATCGGAACGGTCGGTGATGACTATACTGCAACATTGGCAATTTTCGGTGCAAATGGCAAGAATGACTACCTTGAAATTTTGCGCAAAGATTTATGTTGACGCCAGCAAACTTCAAAAAATAACCATTTCGTAGGCTCCCTCACAAAAAGCCGCATTCAGGATATATCAATGCCTAACGAAACGAGGAACATGCTTGACGCATCATTCTTGGGCCCTTTCGTGCAAAAAACAAAATCCCCCGTTCGCTCCGTCGGCATCAATCGATGGGCGCGAGAACCCCGGCAAAACACGGAGCAATTGTAATTCAGCCACTTGAATTCAACCGCAGGTCACCAAAATCGAGAACAGAATCGTTCGATCGGCACGGCAAAAAGGGGACACAAGAAAACCAAGGTTATGCGCCGTGACCGGCGATTCGAATCCAACCGCAAGGATCCCAAACCCGCTGGTAAAACACGGATCGCTGCAGCGAGCGGAAGGAGAGGAAGGAGGGCGGAATCTCGCGTGCCTCTGATTGATGTTCGATCAGAGCACTGCCGCGCGCGAGAAGGATCGAGCGAGGAGGAGCGAAGATGAGGGTTGGCAGGAACGAATGGTTTAAAAAAAATATATTAATCAAAATATTATTATTATTTAAGAAAGAAGAAGAAGAAGAAGAAGGGAAAACGGACCGAGCAAAGGATATCAACCGTGGACACTCCACAGCTATGGAAACGGCAGAACGCTCTGCACAGCCAAGCAAAGGAGACGTAGAGCAGAAGGAGAGCAGGCGGAGCAGGTGGCTGGCCGCTATAAAAAGCCAAGAGAGACGGGGGGGTTCAGGGGGGAGGAACGAAAAAAGAGAGGAGGGGGGAGCTCGGTTTGGAGAGGGAGACCGAGAGAGATCCAGAGAGAGAGATTGAGCGAGACAGAGGGCCAGAGAGTTTTTCCGGCGATCACCGCGCTCGTGCCGCGGCCGACAGCTCACGGTCGTCACCCCTACCCCGTCGCCA
This sequence comes from Syzygium grande, assembly GCA_024733475.1. Classification (NCBI taxonomy): domain Eukaryota; kingdom Viridiplantae; phylum Streptophyta; class Magnoliopsida; order Myrtales; family Myrtaceae; genus Syzygium; species Syzygium grande. The sequence continues at coordinate 21,463,929 of JAMXDD010000010.1, forward strand.
AGCCTCGGTAGGTTCCGGTCGCCGGTTTTCGTTTTCGATTGGTTCGGGGGTCGTTTTTTTTTTGGATCCCGGTTCGACAGCCTCAAGGCGGCCGGCCATGGCCCGACTCGTCTCAGGCTTGCATCCAAGCCACCGTTGCCGAGCCGCGTAAGGACAGCTCGCGGCCGGCATCCCCGTTCCGTCGGCCCCTGCTTGCTCTGTTTTCGGGCGTCTCGGACCAGAACTCGCGGCCGTTTGGTTCGCGCGAGCTCCAGCCATTGTCCCTCTTGTGTTTTGTTCCCATAGTGTCCTATGTCGTAGGTCGAGAGTCCCGGCATAGGTTCGTATCTCGTTTAGGCCGGAAAACCGTTGTTTTGTCGATGCACGTTAGTTGTTCGATGAAATGCCTAAGCGAGATCTAGTTTTGTTCGGTCTTTTTTGGCCGAGATCGAGTCGTCCGTGCGTGTCGCGTTTGATGGTGGCGTCCCTGTGATGTTTAGCGTTCCGGGCGTCGGTCGTTTAGTCGTCAGCCACGACCTAGCCGCCGCCGTCGTTTTGTTCGGTTTTGACCATGGAAGGAACCCTCGGCCGGTGGCGCCAAAGCCGGCCGGGGAATGGCCTCCCAGGTGGGGGGACGGGCCCTCAGCCTGAGGTGGCGCCAAGGCGACGCCGGAGTGGCGTGCCGCTAGCCCGAGACAGGCGGGCGCGGACGTCTCCGCCAAAGTCCCGCGTCGGGCAGGGAAGGCAGAGCGTCGTCGGGTCTGTGAGGGCGAGTTGGGCAGAGTCGGGTCGGATCCCGTTCGGTTAAGGAGTCTGACCCGGTTCCTTTTTGGGTATTTCGGGTTGGGCCAGAAAAACAAAAAGTGGGCTGGGTTAGATTAGAAAATATATTTGGGCCGGGCTTTTCTTTTTATTTGTTTTTTTAGTGCTGACCGTGAGCCCAGTCCAGTCAACGAACCGGACCGGTGAATCCATGACTCGCAATTAGGAGCTAGACCCACGAAGACCCCAAAAGTAAGTCAAGAACCTTGACAATAGAAAAAAAGGAAACAACAACTTAAAATAATTTGAGGTCATTATAGCACGATAACTCCTTCCAATTGGCTCTGTGATCACTACTTTAATTATTGGCTTCAATCGATTATTAAATTGAATAGCTTTGAACCAAGAATAACATAATCAGACCATTTGAAGGGGTGGAGTTCAAAAGGAGGTGAAAAAGTTAAAGGACTTCATCATCGAGGCCCTCCCCATGATCAAGACAAATTGATCGGAAAAAAAGAAAACTGGGGCAAAAGAAAAGATAAAGCTGATGTTGATTTTGTTGTTTCATGCGCTCATACGTTCATGAGTGCTTTAGGAGGTGAAGACTGGTTGACCAAAAACAGCGAGAATACCCAAACTCATGAGTCGCGCTACTTTCGGAATGTAAATCTCACAAAAAGAAGAAGAAGAAATTACTTTGGGAAGAGAGAGCTCCATTGAGCCAGAGGACTAGAGGCTTGCGAGGAGCATCTGCTCGTGCTTCAAAGAACTAGTACAAGAAAAGGTGAATTATACGTGAATTTCCGTATCAATATTTATAAATTGTAAAAATTCAGAATATTTTGGACTTAGGAAAAGTGAAAGTGCGTCCAACCCAAAATTTATATGAAGTAAAGAGCCAAAAGTAAATGTCTACTCGAATAATTTTAATTAAACTACGTGATCTTCATATGGACATAGGGAAAATTGTCTAAAAAGTTCTAAATTTATTCTACTTTTGCTACAATTCAGTCTTAAACTTTTCAATTTTGCCAAATGAGTCATAAATTTTTTCACGTTTTGCCAATTGAGTTTATTCAATCAAATTACCTGAAAATTGCTGACGTGGACACCAATCGTCTTACATGATACAGTCGACACTAACATGGATAATTTTAATGATGTTTTAATATTTTTTGAACTTTTATTAATATTTTTTAATTTTTTTTTCTTTTCTTCTCTTTTGTTTTTTCCTTTTGTCTTCTTTTCTTGTGGCCAACGGAAGAAAAAAAAAAAGAAAAGAGAGCAATTTTGGACAATGATGAAAAGGCACTAAAAGTTCAATGGGACAAGAGGGTAAATGGGATATGAGGAGTTGTGAATGCATTGTCCTATATGCATCCCAACTATTCTCGTTGATTTATCAAGACTTGACTAGTAACAACATTCTATTGGACGACTGATTGCCAAACTGTTGAGGTCAGATTCATCAAATTGGATTGCTATTGCTAGCACGATTGAGTAACTGAGTAACCGATATAAATATGGACTCCGCAAGCGATCCATGCTATATCAATAATATCCAAAGATCGAGATTCATTTCATGCATGTAATCGGTTAACTAGGCAATTAAAGACTAGAATTGAGGCATTTTTTTTTTTCGTTAATCCAAAAATCAATATGTGACAGCATACTTCTGTTGAAGGGTATTTTGGTAAATGATGCTTTTCCGTGTCAAGTCAAACTTGGAAATAATAAAGAGAAGGAAAGAGTGGGGTTTTCCACCGTGCCATGCTTTCTGGTCCTGGCACTGAAAGTCCAACTTGGATGAGAGTTCCTACCGCATATCGTGCAAATTACTGCATACTTGAAGAATGAATTATTGTTGTATTTCGGTAATTAATGAAATATTCAAGAGTCTTCATTCCAGGTTGCATGTGTATTAGTACCGTATAACATTGGACGAAATGGGGAGGGAGCCTGTCGCCACCCCTACTTCGCTTGCGTCTTCCCCTATGACTCATATTCGGGGCCTCCCGAGGGCTTCGTTAAACTCACCGTGCTTGTTGCTTCCCAGTCAAATGTTTCAACTTTCAGCTTTGAAATATATTGAAAGCTTTGAAATATATCTTAAGTGAAGGATAATCTATAATCAAATTTCTACGTGGCAATTTCTTGCCTGACAAGTTGACTTTGATCGAAACCGTGCAATCTTATGCGATAGTTTAGCATCGTGGCGGCAACTAGCTAGTTAGTTAGTCGCAAGGATACTTACATTACATACACATCTATTAAGTATCGTTTATATTGAGTTGACATGCAAAATAGCTATAGAAAACTTCTCTTCATTGATTTAGCACCAAAATCTTATTTTATTCTAACTTAAGTGGAAAAAAAAGTGCTTTCAACGAGCAAGGAGTGCCATTTACCATGTCCATCAAACTTGTTAGTAACTTTATCCGATGGGGGATAGCATTGGAAATAGTACCTCGCACCTGGCCAATAGGTGGTGGCCCCCTTCCACACACTTGATAAAAGAAAGAGAACTTTTAACCGTCTTTTTTTTAATCTTTTTTCGTTATCCTTTCATGTCGCTCTTCCTTGTAGTATCATTGTCCCGCTTTTGCACGCCATACTTCATGAGAAAAATGATAGATAGTCATTGAATATTTGTAAATTTTTAAAATTTTTGTACATTGCCGTATTTTATACAAACAATACAATAAGATAAGTATGATTACGGGTTATGACTTTTTCCAATAGATCATGGAGTTAGAGGTACTCATTAGGGCTCAAATCTGGGGTTTGACCTAAAATTTTACCTAAGTCGGTCCATCATAAAGTTTGGCTTGGGCCCAACGTTTGTAACATGATAGATTTGATGACTCACGAGGAGGAACTAGGCCCACAATGACTGGGAGAAAGTAAGCGAGGGACATGTCAAGAAAAAAAAAAAAAGGGTACGTCAGCTTAAAAAGATTGAGGACATTGCAGCACGATGACTCCTTCCCATTGGATCCACGATTTTTCATTACTTTAATAATTGAGTTTGATCATATTCGATTGTCCAAGACGATTGTTGACAGAACTCATTTAGAAAGTAATTTCATGGAAAAATGACACAAATGATTTATGAACTTTGATTCAATGTGAAATGTGGTCGTTGGATTTTTAATTTATTTAATGTAGTCCTTGAACTTTTACTACATATTCAATTTACCGTTGTATTTCGGTAATTAATGAAATATTCAAGAGTCTTCATTCTAGGTTGCATGTGTATTAGTATTGTATAACATTGGATGAAAATGGGGAGAGGGGAGCCTCTCGCCGCCCCTACTTTGCTCGCGTCTTCCCCTACAACCCATATTCGGGGCCTCTTGAGGGCTTCATTAAACTCAACGTGCTTGTTGCTTCCTGGTCAAATGTTTCGGCTTTTCAGTTTTAAAATGTATCTTAACTGAAGGATAATCCTTAATCAAATTTCTACATGGCAGTTTCTTGCCAGACAGTTGACAGTGATCGAAGTCGTGCAATGTTATGCGATGCTTCAGCATTGTGGCGGCGGCTAGGTAGTTAGTCAGTAGCGGGGATACTTACATTACGTACACATTTGTTAAGCATCGTTTATATTGAGTTGACAAGCAAAATAGCTGTAGAAAATTTCTCTTTGTTGTCACCGCGCAATAAATTTAGCATCAAAATCTTATTTTATTCTAACTTAAGTGGGAAAAAAAGTGTTTCAAACAAGCAAGGAGTGCCATTTACCATGTCCATCAAACTTGTTGGTAACTTTTTCCGATGGGGCACAGCATTGGAAACAGTACCTCGTGCTCGGCCAGTAGGTGGTGGCTCCCCTTCCATGCACATTATAAAAGAAAGAGAAATTTTAACCATCTTTTTTCGTTATCCTTTCATGTCACTCATCCTTGTAGTATCCTTGTCCCGCTTTGACATATCATACTTTATGAGAAAAATGATAGATAGTCATTGAATATTCGTAAATTTTTTAAATTTTTGTACGTAGCCGTATTTTATATAAACAATACAATAAGATAAGTATGGTTACGAGTTATGACTTTTTCCGATAGATAATAGAGTTAGAGGTACTTATTGGGGCTCAAATATGGGGTTTGACCTAAAATTTTTACTTGACTTGGTCCATCATAAAGTTTGGCTCGGACCCAACATGTATAACATGACAGATTCCATGACTCACGAGGAGGAACTAGGCCTACAAAGACCGGGAGAAGTAAGCAAGGGACATGTCAAGAAAAGAAAAAGGGTACGACAGCTTAAAAAGATTGAGAACATTGCAGCATGATGACTCCTTCCCATTGGATCCACAATTTTTCTGTACTTTAATAATCGAGTTTGATCATGTTCAATTGTCCAAGACGGATGTTGACATAACTCAAATAGAAAGTAATTTCATGGACCGTTTCACTTTCCCCGTTGTCGTCTCCGACGAGTACCATGTTTGCTGCCTGGTCCGATTGTTAGACATCGATTCAGTTGGAAATGCCGGTTCGAGTCCCCGCTGTCGTCAGGGACTGAAAATTCGGCGAGTCGATGAGATCCAATTGGGGGCGAAGGGAAGTTTGCGAGCTAGCGCGATTGAGGGTCCCAAGAATTGGATTTGGTGGAGAATCTCCAGCGCGGTTCTGCTACGGTTGCAGGGAGAGACCGTGACGCAGATGGAGACCAAAGAGAGAGGTAGAGAGGATCGGAACGTCAAGCGAACTAGGGGAGATGATTAGGGCACAGTCACCTCTGGAGAGACTGAGGTGAGAGCGAAAAGAGGAGGCTTGAGACCAGACTCGGCAACGATTTCTCTCTCTTTTTTTCTGTTTTTATTTTTTGGGTTCAAATGATGAGTAGCGGTTGAGTCTCATCGTTCAGTACTATTTACTTATTACACCCAAGTGGCGCACGCTACACGTTAGAAAAAAGGAAAAGATATTATCTTTGCAATATATCGTCAATCACAAAAAGAAGAAGAAAAAATTGTTCAAGAAAGGCCCCATTCTCAAGAAAATGCTGTCCAGCTGTAAAGGCTTTGGCCTCGAGTGAGGAGCTTCAGAAATGACCCTTCCATCTATAAATATGTCATCGATCTTTTTGACGGTTTCGTAGACCTAAACCATCTCCCACCTCCCAAAAACCGTCCATCTGCCCCAAAAGCATGGTTTCTTCGTTATTGCTGTCCAACCTGTCTCCTTTACGTGTCGTCTTCTTCTTCTTCTCCTCCTCACTGTTCTTGGTCGACATCACTTCATTTCAAGGAGCAAGCGTTTCTACTTCCTCCACTCCTTTTTCTGCTGTCAACACGACCGAGAGCAAGGATGAAGCAGAGACCGAGAGCAAGGATGAAGCAGAGGCTCTTCTGAATTGGAAATCTACTCTTGACAACCATAGCCAATCTCTCCTCTCTTCGTGGCATGGGGACAATGCTTGCGCCTTTACCGGTGTCACTTGCAACGGCTTCGGAGCCATCACCGATCTGACTCTTTCTGATCTCGGTTTGAGGGGAACTTTAGACGGCCTCGACTTCTCGCGCTTAACTAGTGTGGTTAGGTTTGAACTTGACAACAATTCAATCCATGGTTCCATTCCCTCAAGTATCGGTAACTTTTCCAAACTCAACTATCTTGATCTTGGCTTCAATGAACTGTCCGGGGAAATTCCTCTAAGTATAGGTATGCTGGAGAGTCTGCGTTGTTTGTACCTACATGAAAATAACATTTCCGGTTCCATTCCGAGAGAGATAAGTGGCTTGAGGAATTTGGAAATTCTTTGGATACATGAGAATGAACTTTCGGGATCCATACCTTCAGACGTGTGCCGTGGGAGATCACTGCAACATTTCGCTGCCTTCAATAATCATTTCACGGGTCCCATCCCAACAAGCTTAGAGAACTGTAGCACACTAATCAGATTGAGGCTTGAAGGAAACCAACTTACTGGAAACATAACAGAAGCTTTCGGAATATATCCGTATCTAGAGTATGTGGACTTGAGCCACAACCATTTGAATGGCGAACTTTCTTGGAAATGGGAGCATTGTCGAAATTTGACGAGCTTAAAGATATCAAACAACAACATTTCTGGTGAGATACCCCCGATATTTGGAAGGATGGCTCAGTTACAACTACTAAATCTTTCTTCAAATAATTTAAGGGGAGAGATTCCAGGGGAATTGGGAAGCTTGCGACTACTGCTATATCTCATCCTCAACAACAATGGGATCGCAGGTAATATTCCCAGTGAAATTGGAAATTTATCTCAACTGGCACATCTCAACCTAGCATCAAACAATTTGAGCGGAGCCATTCCACAGCAGCTCAGCCTATGCACCAACTTGCTGAGCTTGAACTTGAGCCAAAATAAAATCGAAAGAAGCATTCCACCTGAGATAGGCAAGGCACCATTCCTACGCATTCTTGATTTGAGTCAGAATCTGTTGACTGGAAGAATACCACCAGATCTAGCAAAACTGAGAGTCCTAGAAACTTTCAACATCTCCCACAATGACCTCTCTGGTACCATCCCACATAGTTTTGATGACTTATTGGCATTAACTTCTGTTGATGTGTCCTACAATGAATTGGAAGGTCCTCTCCCAAATGTCAAAGCTTTTAAGGAGGCTCCATTTGAAGCAGTTCAGCATAACAAGGGGCTGTGTGGGAACGTGAGTGGATTACAAAAATGCATTATTTCTAACATGAGCAAGAAACACAATCGACCCAGCGGAGCTAGAACTATAATTATCCTTGTTCTCTCGTTCTTGGGATTCCTCGTTCTCTCTTCCTTCTTGATCTTTCTCGTAATTGTTAATCGCCGTCGAAGAAAGGTTTTCAAGAGACAGAGTATTGCACAGACAGAGATGAATGATTTAGATTTCTTGCAAATTCTGAGTTTTGATGGCAAAATTTTCTACGAGCGAATCGTGGAGGCCACAGAAGGATTTGACTCCAAGTACTATTTGGGAGAAGGGGCCTATGGCGTTGTTTACAGAGCTGAGCTACCATCAGGTCGAACCGTTGCAGTCAAGAAAATTCCATCGTCCCCAGAAGATGTGACTGTCGACATCATTCCTTTTGAAAGGGAAATTGAAGCCTTAAGAAATATTCGCCACCGCAACATCGTGAAGCTTTACGGGTTCTGCTCTCATGCACGACATTGTTTTCTGGTGTACGAGTATGTCGAAAGAGGGAGCCTGAGAACAATTCTGCATGATGATGGAAGAGCAATAGAGTTTGGCTGGGACAAAAGGCTAAACATGGTTCGAGCAGTTGCGGATGCATTGTCGTATATGCATTATGACTGTTTTCCTCCATTGATCCATCGAGATTTGACCAGCAACAACATCTTGTTGGATACTGATCATGAGGCTCGTGTCTCAGACTTTGGCACGGCAAGATTATTGAGGCCGGATTCGACTAACTGGACAGCTATTGCTGGCACCATCGGATACATCGCTCCAGGTGATGTTCTTTGCAAAAGCATATTAATTTACTGTCCCAACTCGTGTTGTCATTGGAAATTCCTTCATTATTTGAAAGCAAATTTCCGAATCTTTGATTATAGATGACAAGATTATCAATGGACTTTGAATTCTTCAATTGCAGAGCTAGCTTATACCAACATTCCCACTGAAAAATGTGATGTATATAGCTTTGGAGTTGTAGTACTGGAGACAATCATGGGAAAGCATCCGGGAGATTATGTCTCGTTAGTATTTTCATCCACTCAATCCAAGTCACAAACACCATTGAAGGATGTGCTGGACCAACGGCTCTCACCTCCAACGAACCGGGATGCGCAACACATAATGTCTGTCGCAGCACTAGCACTCGCGTGCTTGCAAACCAATCCTCAACTTCGACCAACCATGACACAAGTCTCGCGAGAGCTTCAAGTTCAAGCACCACCGATTTTGCCGTTCTTTGGAGTCACCTTAGAACAACTCCGTGATCTCAATGGCCGGAACTTTTAGACCACATTCAGGAGGTTGTTAAGTTGTCGATCGAGCTACTGTCGTGTGTTCACCTTTTCAGGCTTCCGTGTTCAGTAGTAAAATGTCAATTAGTATTAAAACTTCGAAAATGCGTAGTCTAAATATGTTTTCTTTTTGTTAGAGGAGGAGGACAGTAAACTTTCTTCCTTCGGTGTAAGCAAGCATCTATTCATAGTAAAATAACTTGCTTCTTATTAGCCAAATAATTTGGACTTGTTTGAAATATCATGTTTTGTATCACATCACAAGGTCGTGCATGCGCAATTATTCTGGGATACTTCACAGCCTTGAGATCGCTATGTTCGGTGAACTTGATTGATGACCGACGGTTCTTGGCTTTCGAGCAGCCAAAAACCGAGGTTGGAAGTTTGGAACGTCTGGAACCGACATCATTCCTTTCAGAGCGAGTTCGGCATTGGGGCAATTAGCGGGTCATATTCAACGGTCAATAATAACTAACTGGCACATCAATTAATAGATGGAATTTGTTTGCCCAAATGTGTGAAGCTAGTATTCCTCAAAGAATGACGATGATTGAGGAATCCGAAAGTCAAGAAGAGAAGGAGAGATAATTTACTTGATAAACGGGATGTGATATTTAATCGCCCGCGTCCACGTTGGTAATTTCCGGACAAAATTGACCGAATTGACTCAATTAGCAAGAAGTGAAAAGGTTTAGAGCTCAATTGGTAAAATTTAAAGGTTTAGAACTGAATTGGCAAAAATGAAATAAGTCTAAGACTTTTTGGATAATTTTCCCGTCAATTTTATGTGTCGGACCAAGCACGCCATGGGAAATCCCGTGCATGGGCTGGCACACCCATGACCCCAGCGGGCCATGCAAGCCCCTGTGTTAGGCTCAAGCACATTATGCCCAGGGTGGTTTTTTTTAATTTCTTTCTTTCTTTTTTATATTTTTTAAAACTAATTTAAAATTCAATTAAAAGAAGCAAAAAATTAAGGAAATTTCAGTAGAATAAATTATTCCTACTTCATGATTATTTTTTATAGCGAGTTCCAAGTAGGGGTAATCGGACAAAAATGGAATACATAACATAGTACGTAAGACTCGCACCTAAACAAATACATCTCATTATAAAATCAAATAACACCATACAGGTTCCCATTGTCAAAATACAAATACGTAAGAAGCAAACTCAGATCATTACATTCTCATAAAAAAAATTACAGCCTAATAACTAAAAACACATTTTTATCATCGAGGGAATACAAACAAATGCACCTACATGACACTACAAAAAAATTGGATTTTTGCCACGAAAATTTTCCAACGAAAAATTTTCGTTGCAAATTTGCGACAAATTTTCCAACGAAAAGTAAAATTCGTTGGAAATTTCCGACGAAAAATTTTTCGTAGGAAAATTCGTTGGAAATTTCCAATGAAAAATTTTTCGTGGGAAAATTCGTTGGAAATTTCCAACGAAAAAATTTTCGTTGGAAAATTTGTTGGAAATTTCAACAAAATTCAAATTCGTTGGAAAATTCGTTGAAATTTCCAACAAAAAAAAAAAATTCGTTGAAATTTCCAACGAATTTTCCCCAGGTTTCAATTACAATTTTCGGGCAATTATTTTAGGATGTACAATTTTCGTTGGAAAATTCGTTTGAAAATTTCAAACGAATTTTCCAACGAATTCATAAAACACGATATTGTTCGGCATTTTTTAAAATTCGTTGGAAAATTCGTTGGAAATTTCCAACGAATTTTTCAACAATTTCAATTTTCGGACAATTATTTTAGTGTGTACAATTTTTTATTGGAAAATTAGATTTGGAAATTTCCAACGAAAAAAAATTCGTTGGCAATTTTCAAATAATTTTCCAACGAATTTCAAAAAAAAATCTGTCTTTGTTCAGCATATTTTATATTTTTGGAAAATTCGTTGAAATTTCCAACAAATTTTCCAACAATTTGAATTTTCCGGACAATTATTTTAGTGTGTACAATTTTCGTTGGAAAATTCGTTGGAAATTTCCAACGAATTTTCCAACGAATTTCAAAAAAACCCGGTACTATTCGGCATTTTTTATATTCATTGGAAAATTTGTTGGAAATTTCCAACGAATTTTCCAACGAATTTTAATTTTTCGGATAATTATTTTAATATGTACAATTTTCGTTGAAAAATTCGTTGGAAATTTCCAACGAAAAAAAATTCGTTAGAAATTTCCAACGAAATTTCCAACAAAATTTCCAACGAATTTCAAAAAAACATACTTATTCCTTATTCAATTTCCCCACACACACAATTTCCACACACACTCTCAATTTCCACACACTTCCACACACACTCACTCTCTCTCTCTCTCTCTCTCTCTCCCTCTTTTAAACTAATTTAAAATGCAACAAATAGATGGAAAAAATTAAGGACATTTTAGTAGAATAAATTATTCCTACTTCATGATTATTATTTATAGTGAGTTCCAAGTAGGGGTAATCGGACAAAAATGGAATGCATAACATAGTACGTAAAATTTGCACCTAAACGAATACATCTCATTATAAAAATTGTCGAAAAAAAAAAAAGGTTCCCATTAATTTAGCCAATTTTTCTAATAAATTTTTCAACGAAAAAAAATTTGTTGCAAATTTCAAGATCATTACAACCAATTTTTTTTTCGTTGGAAAAAAAATTAAAGCCTTTCCAACGAATTTTCCAGAATTCTTCGTTGGTAATTTTGTCGAAAAAAAATCGTTTTTTTGTAGTGTGACTTTCAAATTAAGAAAAATAAGTAAGATGCAAATCTCAAGGAATCATTCCAAGAGAGGCAACGGAGATGCCTTTGGGCTTGACAATTTCAGCGAGACATTTGTCCCGATGCCATTCCAAGTGGCATGTTCCACCACTTTATATGTTACGGAAGCCAAATGATCGAACAATAAATTTTGATAGAATAATAAAATAAATTAGACACCAGATTTACGTGATTTGATCGTAGTAACATACATCTATGGGGAAAGCAACACGGAATTCCACTATAGATCAAGCAATACAACGGAGATTACAACCACACTCGAATCACTCAAATACTCTCGGTGTTTCTCAAGTCCCAGTTACACCCAATAACTCACGCAGTATTTAACCCTCACGAAATAATCTTTCAATCTTGTGAAGAAATTATACATAAATTTTACCACAAGATTTAATATGCTAAATCACTCATACTTTTTCTTCAATATCAGGCATGAAGAAAACGCTGCGATGCAACTCCACGAAGATTCACGTCAAGCACTCGGTTTGGCGCTCAGTTCTTCTCTGGACATAGATGGCACGAAGACCGCACTATGTGCTCTTCAACTTCTTCTCTCCAGAGTGCCCACAATAGAATATAATATATGTGCCCAATAGTTGACCGAGTCATGATCTGAGTCAAAAGTCGAATATTTCCAGTTTGAGACTCCAAGGTGTAGTAGGAAAGTGAATTTCAAAATCTTTTATTTCTTCACTCTGATACAGTTGGAAACTACTTTTGTTTCTTTCACGGCTTGGCCAACTCCAATTCGGCAACATCCAAATCCAATAGGCTTTCCAGATTAAGGAAATCGTATTAATGAAACATATGATTTGGATATCCACGTGTACTTTTAGATCAAAATCGTCCATAGACTCAAACTCGAAATATAATTTAATAATATATCAAAAGATAATTTCTCGGCGCATATTGTGCTGATGGCCTTCTCCTCACCATTGGGGAAGCCCAGCCCACGGTGTCCAACATCTTCCAAACATTCAACCCTCGTCAAAGAAAGTTTTTTGGGAGTTGGCGAGCCATCTGGGAAATGGGTTGGGCGCTGCAGCCCATTTAGGTCGATCGCGAATTCCAAGCTCGGAAATATCCTTCACAGAGATATCGCCATTTTCCAAGAAGTAAGGAGAAGAGATCGATCGTGAAAATAAGAGGAGGAGAAGGGGTTAAATTTCTTAAGAAGTTGATCCTTTTTCGTTAATTTTTTTTTCTCGTTAATCCAAAAATCAATATGTGACATCATACTTCCGTTGAAGGGTGTTTTGGTAAATGATGCTTTTCCGTGTCAAGTCAAACTTGGAAATAACAAAGAGAACGAAAGAGCGCGGTTTTCCACCGTGCCATGCTGTGCTTGCTGGTCCTGGCACCGAAAGTCCAACTTGGACAAGAGTTCCTACCGCATATCGTGCAAATTACTGCATACTTGAAGAATGAATTACTGTTGTATTTCTGTAATTAATGAAATATTCAAGACTCTTCATTCCAGGTTGCATGTGTATTAGTACTGTTTAACATTGGATAAAAATGGGGAGGGGAGCCTGTCGTCGCCCCTACTTCACTCGCGTCTTCCCCTACGACCCATATTTGGGGCCTCCCGAGGGCTTCATTAAACTCACCGTGCTTGTTGCTTCCCAGTCAAATGTTTCGGCTTTCAGCTTTGAAATATATCTTGATTGAAGGATAATCCATAATCAAATTTCTACATGGCAGTTTCTTGCCTGACAAGTTGACTTTGATCGAAGCCGTGCAATGCGATGGTTCAGCATCGTGGCAGCGACTAGGTAGTTAGTCAGTCACTGGGATACTTACATTACGTACACATCTGTTAAGCATCGTTTATATTGAGTTGACAAACAAAATAGCTACAGAAAACTTCTCTTCGTTGTCACTGTGCAATAAATTTAGCACCAAAATCTTATTTTATTCTAACTTAAGTGAGAAAAAAAGTGTTCTCAATGAGCAAGGAGTGCCATTTACCATGTGCATCAGACTTGTCAGTAACTTTCTCTGATGGGGGACAACATTGGAAACAGTACCTCGCGCCCGGCTAGTAGGTGGTGGCCCCCCCCTTCCACGCACTTGATACAAGAAAGAGAACTTTCAACCATCTTTTTTTTTAATCTTTTTTCGTTATCCTTTTATGTTGCTCTTCCTTGTAATATCCTTGTCCCGCTTTTGCATGTCGTACTTTATGAGAAAAATGATAGATAGTCATTGAATATTCGTAAATTTTTAAAATTTTTGTACATTGCTGTATTTTATATAAACAATACAATAAGACAAGTATGATTACGAGTTATGACTTTTTTCCAGTAGATCATACAATTAGAGGTACTCGTTGGGGCTCAAATCTGGGGTTTGACCTAAAATTTTTACCTAAGTTGGTCCATCATAAAGTTTGGCTCGGGCCCAACATGTATAACATGACAGATTCCATGACTCACGAGGAGGAACTAGGCCCACAAAGACTGGGAGAAGTAAGCGAGGGACATGTCAAGAAAAGAAAAAAAGGGAACGACAGCTTAAAAAGATTGAGGACATTGCAGCACGATGACGCCTTCCCATTGGATCCAACAATTTTTCATTACTTTAATAATTGAGTTCGATCATATTTGATTGTCCAAGACGCATGCCGACATAACTCAAATAGAAAGTAATTTGATGGAAAATTGACACAAATGGTTCATAAATTTTGATTCACTGTGAAATGTGATCCTTGAACTTTTGATTTATTCAATGTAGTCCTTGAACTTTTGGTACATATTCAATTTAGTCCCCGAACTATATGAAAATGTTCAATTCTGTCCTTGATCTTGAATTAATAGAAGGATGACACTAAATATTTTCATATAGTTTAGGGACTATATTAAACATGTCCCAAAAGTTCAATGACTACATTGCACAAATTAGAAGTTTAGAGATCATATTGCATATTGGGTGAAACTTCGGGGAGCACATTAAATAAATGAAAAGTTTAGGGACTATATGTGTCATTATCCCTAAATTTATTTGAAGCTTGAGCTCAAATGCTGAAAATACTAGAAAATTGAGAAACAAATTTTTTTAATCTATTCCTAACATTGACAATTGTGAATTCGATAAATGATATTGTTCATTTAATTGTTACGTTGTTAAATAGATACTTAAGCTCGACCTTTGCCCAATTAATTTTTTTTTAATACTGGACCACAATAAGCGTATACTTATGAGTTAATCGTATTAGTGACCTCTTGGCTTTGTATCTTCGGAAGATTATTATGAGGTAAGCATGGGCGGATGCATCAAGAATTTGATTTTAGTTTCTTTGTGCAACAATATTGCCAAGCCTCATAAATTGATTAAAGTATCTTCTTTTGTATAAACACCAATTCGGATGGAAAATAAAAGATTATACTAGATATTAGAAAGTTTCAAGAATGTTTATGGCAATTTTTAAGCATATAATTTAAGAGACTTTTTAGTTAAGCTTTTTAAAAAGCAAAAGGCAATTTTTTTGCTTTCCCATCGTCAAATTTTGAAATATTACTGAAATTTCAAAAATTTATAGAAAAGATTATACCTGAATTTAAGGATCAATATTTGTATATTGTGTAAATTTTGCATGCCTAGATTAAGAAAAGATGAGAGTGAGTTGCGAAATTTAGATGATTAGATGAAGTAAAGAGGAAAAAAGTAAATGTCTATTCAAGTGATTCTAATTTTTACTGCATGATCTTCATATAGACATTACAAATGCGCACAGGTTTAAACTCAAGGGTTGGTTAAGTGATTGCGTTGGTGCTATGCAATTTTTTTTTTATGGATTATGAGTACTAATTAAACATTATCTATTTATTTATCTTTACTGTCCTTGAAGATAATCAATAGAGTTGTCAATTTATCATTATTTTGGTTTTTTATTTTTGCTATACAAGCTATTAAAGTTGTTTACACAAGTCACCTCTCTTGCCGTGGAAATAGATAGAGTTAAAAGTTTTAAAAATCAAAATTAATTGTGAAAACTATAATTTTATATGAGGTGATATATTAGTTTCTAGAAGGTATCGTGTCCATATAATCCTTTACCAAGGAATTGGAATGCAATAAATCTTAGTCATTCAACAAATCTGGTTGTGATTTTTTTTACCTTTCAATCTAATGATGAAGGCTTCGGACTTTCTCCGGGCCCATTGTGTGTAACATGATGAGAAGGTTCCTTTGTCATAGAATTACATGTATGTAAACTCTTCGAGTGGGGTAGGACTTAATTTGGGTCCATCACGTGTAACATAATGTGAATACATGACTCACAATGAGGAGCTAAGCCAACGAAGACCGCAAAAGTAAGTCAAGAACCTTGATAATAGAAAAAAAGGAAACGATAGCTTAAAAGTTATAGCACAATAACTCCTTCCAATTGTTGGTCCTAGGCAAGACCTTAAAAGGCTTAAGGGGTTAATTGTAGGGAGAACTTGCTCCGGCAAGGGACTCCTTGCAAACTCCCATATTCCCTCCGTGTAGGGAAGGAAAAAATCTGCAGGGAACTTAGGAGGCTTTTGGGTGGTAGAATTAAACACCATGTCAACTTCGGCTAGCTCGGTTCCGAGTAGGTTGGTTTAGTAGCCACCCGCGCCTAGGCAGGACGAAAGGGAGTCTGGAAACAGGTTCTTGCAAGGCAGCCACAAACGTGAATCAACCCACAAGGCTGTCCTTATACTCCCAGTTGATTCACATTTGATTCAACAAATTAATTGTGAAAATTAATTGTGAAAACCATAATTTTATATGAGGTGATATATTAGTTTCTAGAAGGTATCGTGTCCATATAATCCTTTGCCAACAAATTGGAATGCAATAAATCTCAGTCATTCAATGAATCCGACTGTGATTATTTTTACCTTTCAATCTAATGCTAAAGGTTTTGGACTTTATCCGGGCCCATTGTGTGTAACATGATGAGAAGATTCCTTCGTCATAGAATTACATGTATGTAATTCTTCGAGTGGGGCTGGACTTAGTTTGGGTCCATCGCGTGTATCATAATGTGAATCCATGACTCACAATGAGGAGCTAGGCCGACGAAGACCGCAAAAGTAAGTCAAGAACCTTGATAATAGAAAAAAAGGAAACATTAGCTTAAAATTTATAGCACGATAACTCCTTCCAATTGGCTCTGAGATTGTCACTACTTTAATTATTGGCTTCCATCAAATTATTAAATTGAATAGCTTTGAGCCAAGGAATAACATAATCAGACCATTTGAAGGGGTGGGATTCAAAAGGAGGTGAAAAATTTATAGGACTTCATCATCAAGGCCCTCCACATGATCAAGACAAATTGATTGGAAAAACAGAAAACTGGGGCAAAGGAAAAGATAAAGCTGATGTTGATTTTGTTGTTTCACGTGCTCATACGTTCATGAGTGCTTTAGGGGTTGAAGACTTGTTGACCAAAAACGGAGAGAAGACCCAAACTCCTGAGTCGCGCTACTTTCGGAATGTAAATCTCACAAAAAGAAGAAGAAGAAATTACTTTGGGAAGAGAGAGCTCCATTGAGCCGGAGGACTAGAGGCTTGCGAGGAGCATCTGCTTGTGCTTCAAAGAACTAGTACAAGAAAAGGTGAATTATACGTGAATTTCCGTATCAATATTTATAAATTGTAAAAATTCAGAATATTTTGGACTAAGGAAAAGTGAAAGTGCGTCCAACCCAAAATTTATATGAAGTAAAGAGCCAAAAGTAAATGTCTACTCGAATAATTTTAATTAAACTACATGATCTTCATATGTACATACGGAAAATTATCTAAAAAGTCTTAAATTTATTGTACTTTTTCCACAATTTAGCCTTAAACTTTTCAATTTTGTCAAGTGAGTCATAAATTTTTTCACATTTTACCAATTGAGTTTATCCAGTCAATTTTAGGCAAAAATCGCTAATGTAGACACTAGCTGTCTTACGTGGTACAATTGGCACTGACATGGATAATTTTAATAATATTTTAATAATTTTTGAACTTTTATTAATAATTTTTTCATTCTTTTTCCTTTCTTCTTTTTTTTTTTTTTTTTTTTTTTCTCTTCTTTTCTTGTGGCCGACGGAGGGAAAAAGAGAAAACAAAAAAAAAAAAGAGAGCAATTTTGAATAATGATGAAAAGGCACTAAAAGTTCAATGGGACAAGAGGGTAAATGGGATATGAGGAGTTGTGAATGCAGTGTCCTATATGCATCCCAACTATTCTCGTCGGTTGATTTATCGAGACTTGACTAGTAACAACATTCTATTGGACGGCTGATTGCCAAACTGTTGAGGCTAGATTCATCAAATTGAATTGCTATTGCTAGCATGATCGAGTAATTGAGTAACCGATATAAATATGGACTCCGCAAGCGATCCATGTCATATCAATAATATCCAAAGATCGAGGTTCATTTCACGCATGTATTCGGTTAACTAGGCAATTAAAGACTAGAATTGAGGTAATTTTTTTTCTCGTTAATCCAAAAATCAATATGTGACAGCATACTTTACCCATCCATTGGTGGCCGCGTTGGTTTGCGCTCAGTTCCTTTTACGAGAGGTCTTGGGTTCAAACTCGCCAATCGGTGATTTAAGTGGAGGGTCGTGGCTGTGGGATGCTGCGCTAGTCCCCCTTGAGGACTAGTCGGGCATCACCGCTGGTTTGAGCCCTAGCTCACCAGCCACGCGAACACTTTCGTTATAAAAAAAAAACAAAAAAAAATATGTGATAGCATACTTTTGTTGAAGGGTGTTTTGGTAAATGATGCTTTTCCGTGTCAAGTCAAACTTGGAAATAACAAAGAGAAGGAAAGGGCGGGGTTTTCCACCGCGCCGTGCCGTGCTTCCTGGTCCAGGCACCGAAAGTCCAATTTGGACGACAGTTCCTACCGCATATCGTGCAAATTATTGCATACTTGAAGAATGAATTACTGTTGTATTTCAGTAATTAATGAAATATTCAAGAGTCTTCATTCTAGGTTGCATGTGTATTAGTACTGTATAACATTGGATGAAATGGGGAGGGGAGCCTGTCGCCACCCCTACTTCGCTTGCGTCTTCCCCTATGACCAATATTCGGGGCCTCCCGAGGGCTTCGTTAAACTCACTGTGCTTGTTGCTTCCCGGTCAAATGTTTCACTTTTCAGCTTTGAAATATATTGAAAGCTTTGAAATATATCTTAACTGAAGGATAATCCATAATCAAATTTCTACGTGGCAGTTTCTTGCCTGACAAGTTGACTTTGATCGAAACCGTGCAATCTTATGCGATGGTTCAGCATCATGGCGGCGACTAGGTAGTTAGTCAGTCGCAAGGATACTTACATTACATACACATCTGTTAAGCATCATTTATATTGAGTTGATAGACAAAATAGCCGTAGAAAACTTCTCTTCGTTGATTTAGGACCAAAATCTTATTTTATTCTAACTTAAGTGGAAAAAAAGTGTTTTCAACGAGCAAGGAGTGCCATTTGCCACGTCCATCAGACTTGTTAGTAACTTTCTTCGATGGGGGACAGCATTGGAAATAGTACCTCGCACCCGGCCAGTAGGCGGTGGCCCCCTTCCACGCATTTGATAAAAGAAAGAGAACTTTTAACCATCTTTTTTTTTAATCTTTTTTCGTTATCCTTTCATGTCGCTCTTCCTTGTAGTATCATTGTCCCCCTTTTGCACGCCGTACTTTACAAGAAAAATGATAGATAGTCATTGAATATTCGTAAATTTTTTAAATTTTTGTACGTTGCCGTATTTTATACAAACAATACAATAAGACAAGTATGATTACGGGTTATGACTTTTTTCCAATAGATCATGGAGTTAGAGGTACTCATTGGGGCTCAAATCTGGGGTTTGACCTAAAATTTTACCTAAGTCGGTCTATCATAAAGTTTGGCTTGGGCCCAACGTGTGTATCATGATAGATTCCATGACTCACAAGGAGGAACTAGGCCCACAATGACTGGGAGAAAGTAAGCGAGGGACGTGTCAAGAAAAGAAAAAAAGGGTACGACAGCTTAAAAAGATTGAGGACATTGCAGCACGATGACTCCTTCCCATTGGATCCACGATTTTTCATTACTTTAATAATTGAGTTCGATCATATTCGATTGTCCAAGACGAATGTCGACAGAACTCATTTAGAAAGTAATTTCATGGAAAAATGACACAAATGATTTATAAGCTTTGATTCAATATGAAATGTGGTCGTTAGATTTTTAATTTATTCGATGTGGTCCCTGAACTTTTGGTACATATTCAATTTACTGTTGTATTTCGGTAATTAATGAAATATTCATGAGTCTTCATTCTAGGTTGCATGTGTATTAGTATTGTATAAGATTGGATGAAAATGGGGAGGGGAGCCTCTCGCCGCCCCTACTTTGCTCGCGTCTTCCCCTACAACCCATATTCGGGTCCTCCCGAGGGCTTCGTTAAACTCACCGTGCTTGTTGCTTCCTAGTCAAATGTTTCGACTTTTAGCTTTGAAATGTATCTTAACTGAAGGATAATCCCTAATCAAATTTCTACATGGCAGGTTCTTGCCTGACAGTTGATCGAAGTCGTGCAATGTTATGCAATGGTTCAGCATCATGGCGGCGGCTAGGTAGTTAGTCAGTCGCAGGGTTACTTACATTACGTACACATCTGTTAAGCATCGTTTATATTGAGTTGACAAGCAAAATAGCTGCACACTTCGTTGTCACCATGCAATAAATTTAGCACCAAAATCTTATTTTATTCTAACTTAAGTGGGAAAAAAAGTGTTTCCAACGAGCAAGGAGTGCCATTTACCATGTCCATCAGACTTGTTGGTAACTTTCTCCGATGGGGCACAGCATTGGAAACAGTACCTCACACCCGGCCAGTAGGTGGTGGCTCCCCTTCCATGCACTTTATAAAAGAAAAGAGAACATTTAACCATCTTTTTTTGTGATCCTTTCATGTCACTCTTCCTTGTAGTATCCTTATCCCGCTTTGGCATATCATACTTTATGAGAAAAATGGTAGATAGTCATTGAATATTCATAAATTTTTTAAATTTTTGCACGTTGCCGTATTTTATATAAACAATACAATAAGATAAGTATGGTTACGAGTTATGACTTTTTTAGATAGAACATAGAGTTAGAGGTACTCATTGGGGCTCAAATATGGGGTTTGGCCTAAAATTTTTACTTAAGTTGGTCCATCACAAAGTTTGGCTCGGGCCCAACATGTGTAATATGACAGATTCCATGACTCACGAGGAGGAACTAGGCCCACAAAGACTGGGAGAAGTAAGCGAGGGACATGTCAAGAAAAGAAACAAAGGGTACGACAGCTTAAGCGAGGGACATTGCAGCACAATGACTCCTTCCCATTGGATCCACAATTTTTCTGTACTTTAATAATTGAGTTCGATCATGTTCGATTGTCCAAGACGGATGTCAACATAACTCAAATAGAAAGTAATTTGATGGAAAAATGACACAAATGATTCATAAATTTTGATTCAATGTGAAATGTGGTAATTGGACTTTTAATTTATTCAATGTAATCCCTGAAATTTTAGTACATATTCAATTTACTTCCTGAACTATATAAAAATGTTAAATATTATCCTTGATCTTGAATTAATATAAGGATGACATTGGATATTTTCATATAATTTATGGACTATATTGAACATGTCCCAAAGCTCAATCATTACATTGAACAAATTAAAAGTTTAGGAATTATATTGCATAGTGGGCGAAAGTTAAGAAATTACATTGAATAAATGAAAATTTTATGAACCACATTGCACATTGGGCTAAAGTTCAAGGACTATATATGTCATTATCCCTAAATTTATTCGAAGCTTGAGCTCAAATGCTAAAAATACTATAAAATTGTGAAATAATTTTTTTAATCTATTCCTAACATGGACAAATGTGAATTCGATAAATGATATTGTTCATTTAATTGTTACGTTGTTAAATAGATACTTAAGCTTGACCTCTACCCAATTAAGTATTTTTTTCAATACTTGAACTCGATAAGTATATACTTACAGGAAAACCTCGCAAATTACTTGAGTCGTTTTCAATCGTATTAGTGATCTCTTCGCTATGTATCTTTGGAAGATTATTATAAGTTAAGCACGGACGGATGCATGCATTTGATTCTAAGTTCTTTGTTCTATAATATTGTCAAGCCGCATAAATTGATTAAAGCATCTTTTTTGTATAAACACCTATCCGGATGGAAAATAAAATATTATACTAGATATTAGAAAGTTGCAAGAATGTTTATGGGAACTTTTAAGCACATACGCCAAGAGACTGTTTAGTTAAGTTTTGTAAAAAGCAAAAGGCAATTCTTTGGCTTTGCCATCGTCAAATTTTGATATATTAAAGAAATTTCAAAAATTTTAAAACAGATTATATCTGAATTTTCGTATCAATATTTGTATATTGTGTAAACTCCACACGTTTGGATTAAGAAAAGGTCCATGGAAAAATTTAGATAAAGTAAAGAGGAAAATAGTAAATGTATATTCAAGTGGTTCTGATTAAACCACATGGTACTCGTATGGACATTACAAATGTGAGGAGGTTTAAGCTCGAGGGTGTTGGGATTTTGGCACAAAATCCCATAAAATTGAATGAAAAGTGTGTGGGTGAAAGTGTCCCACATAGGGTAGAAGAGAGATGGGAGATTGGTTCATATAGTTGAGCCTCACAAATGGGTTTGGGCCCAAGGGGTACCCCACTTTTGTGGAAGAGAGAGGACTTACGTCAAGCTTGGTCCACTCTCCCTCCGCGACGCCGCCACCGTCCGGCTCAGTTCCGTTCCGTTCCGTTCCGGTCCGGGGTCCACCCTCTATCAATTTTATTTTTCCGAACAGACACGTTGTTTAGAATTATTTATTTTTATTATCGATTTTTTATTTTTTGGACAAACAAACGTGTTTGTTCAAGGTTCGGTTCTGTTCGTATGCTACAAAGATACTACTAGAATTCTGTACACTTCGTGTCTTCCTTGTCTAGTATTCTCTTCACTTCGTATTCTACTTCGGTTCCTTTGTATTCCGTTTACAAGTATTTGTTACAATTTTTCGTTTCTCTTTATATTAAAATTTCGAATTCTGTTCGTAGTCATATATTACCGATTCTTTCCGTGAATATATTCTATTTTTATATTTCAGAAATGGCTTCGGCTTCGACTCCGGTTAACCCTATTCCGAATCATGGAGAAAAGCCAGAAAAGTTTAATGGTACGGATTTCAAGAGATGGCAACAAAAGATGTTGTTCTATCTCACGACCTTAAACTTGGCTAGATTCCTCAATGAGGATGGTCCTAAATTGGACGTTGGAGAGACAAATAAAGAAAAATTGGCTGCTGTGGATGCATGGAAGCATTCCGACTTCCTATGTCGTAACTATGTCCTCAACTGTCTGGACAATACTCTCTATAACGTCTATAGTCCGCTTAAAATGGCTAAGGAGTTATGGGATAGTTTGGACAAGAAATACAAAACCGAAGATGCCAGATTGAAGAAATTCATTGTCGGTAAATTTCTAGACTTCAAGATGGTTGATTCAAAGATCGTCTTAAGTTAGGTTCAAGAGCTTCACGTGATTATGCATGATATTCATATTGAAGGAATGACTCCAAGTGAGTCATTTCAAGTGGCTGCCTTCATTGAAAAACTGCCACCATCCTGGAGAGATTTCAAATATTATCTCAAACACAAGAGAAAGGAGTTGTCACTTGAAGACTTGATTGTTTGGTTGAGGATAGAGGAAGACAATAGGATTCCGAGAAAAAAGTTGGGAAGAACCTAGAGGTCTTAAAGGCCAATGTTGTTGAAGAAGGATCGAAACCCAACAAGAAGAGGAAAATGCCTAGCAAGTCTGGAGAGGGATTCACCCAAGGCCCAAAGAAGTTCGTTGGCAAGTGCTACAACTGTAGCAAGTCTGGACATCGAGCCAAAGACTGCAGAGCCAAGAAAAGATAGAAAACTCAGGCTAATGTGGTGGAAGAGATCTCCCATGGTGTTAATGATATCAATTTGACTGCTATGATATCTGAGTGTAATCTGGTGGAAAACCCTAAGGAGTGGTGGATTGATACCGGAGCAACTCGTCATATCTGTGCAAACAGATTGATGTTCACGTCCTACACAACTGTGGGGGGTGATGAAAAACTTTATATGGGTAATTCATCAACCTCTAAGGTTGAAGGTGTTGGAAAGATTGCTCTAAAGATGACATCTGGGAAAGTTGTGACACTAAACAATGTGCTACATGTGCCAGACATATGCAAGAATTTAGTGTCCGGATCTCTTCTTAGCAAGAATGGTTTCAAGCTGGTGTTTGTGTCTGATAAGTTTGTACTCTCCAATAATGAGATGTATGTAGGAAAGGGTTACCTTAGTGATGGTCTTTTCAAGCTGAATGTAATGACTGTTGTACCCAATGATGTTATGAATAAAGTTGTTTCTGCTTATGTGCTTGAGTCTCCTAATTTATGGCATGCTATATTAGAACACGTTAACTATAAATCGATAAAGAAATTAATGAACATGAGGTTATTGCCAAAATTCGATTGTTCAAGTAAGAAATGCCAAGTGTGTGTTGAATCTAAATTTTCTAAGCCTCCTTTTCATTCTGTAGACAATAGAGTCTCAGAACCTTTAGATTTAATACACACAGATATATGCGATATGAAATCAATACCGTCAAGAGGTGGTAATAAGTATTTTATTACTTTTATAGATGATTGCTCGAGGTATTGTTATGTTTATTTGCTTAGTAGCAAAGATGAGGCTGTGAATGCTTTTAAAACTTATAAGTCCGAAGTTGAAACTCAGTTGAACAAGAAAATTAAAATCATAAGGAGTGACAGAGGAGGTGAATGTGAATTTCTTTTTGAGGAAATTTGTACTGAGTTTGGTATCGCTCACCAAACGACTGCTCCTTATACACCACAATCAAATGGTGTGGCGAAAAGGAAAAATCGGTCTTTAAAGGAAACAATGAATGCATTGTTGAATAGTTCGGTTTACCACAGAATTTGTGGGGGGAAGCTGTTTTGACGGCGAATTTTATTTTAAATAGAGTGCCCCACAGAAAAACACAACAAACTCCCTATGAGAAATGGAAAGGCAGAATGCCTAACTTGAATTATCTCAAAGTGTGGGGGTGTTTGGCTAAGGTTGCGGTTCTTAAGCCAAAAAAGGTTAAGATAGGACCAAAGACTGTTGACTGTGTTTTTATCGGATATGCTCAGAATAGCAATGCATATCGTTTTCTTGTTCACAAGTCAGAGATCCCAGATATACATGTCAATACGATCATTGAATCAAGGGACGCTTCGTTCTTTGAAAATATATTTCCGTATAACATAGTATATGAGCCAATTGATAATAATAAGAGGTCTTGAGATACTATATCTAGAAGTGATCCAATGGAGGATGAACCTAGACGTAGTAAAAGACAAAGGACTTCTACGCCTTTTGGACTTGATTTCTTAACGTATCTGTTAGAGAATGAGCCTCGGATATTCAAAGAAGCTGTGACTTCGCCAGAAGCCCCATTTTGGAAAGAAGCCATTAATAGTGAAGTTGAATCCATCTTGTCAAACCATACATGGGAATTGGTTGACCTTCCTCCTGGTAATAAACCACTACAATGTAAGTGGATTTTCAAGAGGAAAATGAAAGCGGATGGTACTATTGATAAATATAAGGCTAGGCTTGTAGTAAAAGGATACAAGCAACGAGAAGGTCTTGATTATTTTGATACTTATTCACCTGTTATTAGAATTACATCTATAAGGATGATAATTGCCATAGCAGCAGTGTATAAGCTTGAAATCCATCAAATGGATGTGAAAACGGCCTTCTTAAACGGGGATTTGGAAGAAGAAATATATTTGGAACAACCCAAAGGGTTCATTGTTCCGGGACAAGAGCAGAAAGTATGTCGGCTTATCAAGTCACTCTATAAATTGAAACAAGCACCAAAACAATGGCATGCTAAATTCGACGAAGTCATGTTGTCGAATGGTTTCAAGATTAATGAGTGTGATAAATGTGTGTATGTTAAGGACACTCATAATGGTTTTGCCATTTTGTGCTTATATGTAGACGACATGCTTATAATAGGCAGCGATAGTGAGGTTGTTAAGGCGACCAAACGCATGCTCACAAGTAAATTTGATATGAAAGATATGGGGGTTGCAGATGTTATTTTAGGAGTTAAAATCCATGAGATATCTGGAGGATTAGCTCTATCACAATCCCATTATAGTGAGATGATTCTTGAAAAGTGCAAGAATCTGGATATTGTACCAGTAAAGACTCCAATAGATGTTAATTTACATCTTTCAAAGAATACTGGTGAAAGTAAGGCTCAAAATGAGTATGCTAGTATACTAGGCAATTTAATGTATGTCATGAACTGTACTAGGCGGACATAGCTTGTCTTTGTAAGCAAGCTAAGTCAATTTCTGATTAGTCCAAATGAAAATCATTGGAAAGCTATGAAACGTTTATTGGGCTACTTAAAGTATACTTAAGATTATGCTTTGCATTACACAGAATATCCAGTGGTACTTGAAGGATATTGTGATGCAAATTGGATAACCGGCACTAAAGGCACAAAATCGACAAGTGGATATGTATTCACACTTGGGGAGCAAGCGATGTCTTGGAAATCATCCAAACAAACTTGTATTGCTAGATCCACTATGGAATCAGAATATATTGCTTTGGATAAAGCCGGTGAAGAAGCAGAGTGGCTTCGAAATTTCTTGGAAGATATTCCTAATTGGCCTAAACCAGTGCCCGCTATATGTATACATTGTGATAGTCAAGCGGCAATAGGAAGGGCAAGGAATGTCATGTATAACGGTAAGTCTCGACACATACGTCAAAGACATGACACAGTAAAACAACTTCTTTCTAGTGGAATTATCACCATTGACTATGTGAAGTCAAAAGATAATATTGCGGATCCATTGACAAAAGGCCTAACTAGAGAGATGGTTGCAAAAACATCAAGGGGAATGGGTTTAAGGCCTATAAACAAGTCATCATAGCGGAAACCCTACCTAGTTGAACTGGAGATCCCAAGATCTAGGTTCAAAGGGACAACTAAGTTATGAAGGCGATGTAAATCTTGTCAAAATTTTACTCATTCCCGGATCAAGACAGTACTAATATATGAAGGTTAAGCAAAAGCTTTTAATGATTCTAAATTGAGTATGTGATATACTATATTTTCAGAAATCACCTATGTGAGTGTGAAGTGAGGGCCGCTTCCGTGAGAATTGAAAAAGGCCAAATTCTCTAAAACACTCATGAGACCAGGCGGTGTTCATGGCCAAAACGAACACAACAGTGAGAACCAATTTTGTTCGAGAAACAGTTGTGTGATTTCTATTGTCTAGGCTTACACGAAAGGTCGACAGTTCAAAGACATCAAGTCTACTGATTGACCGAGTAAGTCCGATAGGTTTCACTAAGGAAAGTTCAAAGTTTCAGACTACTTATCCTGATGCAATGTTTTCTCATGGAATAATCGCACATTGCATTTCATGCATACACGAAGAGTCATGATATCTGAATTTCTCATTCATGTGGGGGATTGTTGGGATTTTGGCACAAAATCCCATAAAATTGAATGAGAAGTGTGTGGGTGAAAGTGTTCCACATAGGGTAGAAGAGAGATGGGAGATGGGTTCATATAGTTGAGCCTTACAAATGGGTTTGGGCCCCAAGGAGTACCCCACTTTTGTGGAAGAGAGAGGACTTACGTCAAGCTTGGTCTACTCCCCCCGTGCGCACCGCCGCCGCCGTCCGTCCGGCTAGGTTCCGTTCCGGGTCCGGGGTCCACCCTCTATCGGTTTTATTTTTTCCGAACAGACACATTGTTTAGAATTATTTATTTTTATTATCGATTTTTTATTTTTTGGACAAACAAACGTGTCTGTTCGAGGTTCTGTTCGCCCGAACGAAGAACCGAATCCCTTTGTGATTGTTCACGTAGAACCAAACGATTTCGTTCGATTGGTGACTCGTGACTCTTCAATTTTCGCCATATATCCGAACGGTTTGAGTTCGGTGGGTGACATTATTACTTCGTGACATTTGCATTCCCCAGAGACATTTTCCCACATTTATGCATATTCGCTTCATCATTATCATTTCTTGTGCGATTGTTCTACAAAATTGCGTTCGTTGGAGTCCTCCGGATAAGTACCGCTTCGGAGGAACGAGATCCGTTCTATCCTGGGAGACGATTGTCCGATATCCGGCAGTCGATTGAGGGGCCAAATTCGTCTTAAGGACACGACGTTATTTCGTCGGGCTCGGATCAACATTTTGTTTGCTTGGTTGTGCTGCTTTCAGGTTTGTTTTTCCTAACGTTTGTTTTTTGATTTCTCGCATACGAACTTAGCCGAACTACTATACCGTATTACATTCATCTACAGAGGGTTGGATAAGTGATTGCATTGGTGCAAAGTATTTTTTTTCGATCATGTGAGTGCTAATTGAACATTATCTATCTAATTTTTTTTTTCTGTCCATGAAGATAATCAATAGAGTTATCAATTTTTCATGGAAATAATAGAGAAGAAACTGATACCAAAGTTCCATTTTTTTCTTAATCATGGCCTTTCTGCACCACAAGGCAAAATCAGGTCTGAAATGGCCTGAACTCAATTTCCTCCGACTTTAAATGAATGATATGGTGTAAGCATTTCGATCAAAAAAAAAAATTCCTAATTTCCTCAATTAAGCCCTACTCCCCAAATTTCCAAATTAAACCAAACCGATCCTATCAAGTTAGGTTGGGTCAGTGCCACCATTTCACTTTCCTTGTCATCGTCTCCGACAAGTACCAGGTTTGCTGCCTGGTCCGATTGTAAGATATCGATTGAGTCGGAAATGTCAATTCAAGTCCCGCTGTTAGGTTGAGCTGCTGCCCTTTTTAAGGGAGAGAAGGTACTGTAGTCTGGAAACGAGACAAAAGGCAAGTTAAAATGTGTGGCCCCAGACTTGCATCACCAGTGCTTCGATAACATTGATTACCACTCTTATAGACTCACGTCGACTGAAGACCTGAGCAAATTAATAACTTGTGGTTTGAATATACTGACACTCAAATCCATCGTTTTTCCATAGATTCGCTTGACTAGATTGATCAATTTTAATGAACACTCGGAAAAGTAAGTTGAGCATGAGAAAAAAAAAATTTTCAAGATCCCATAAAATGCCCTCTCAATCTGAAGAGCAAGATAACTACTATGATTGAGATTTATCATTTTGTACTGTTTACTCATCATCCATATACGTTTGAATGTATGCTAAAATTTTTTAAAAAAAAGTGAAGACTTATCTTGCAATATGTAGTCAATGAGAAAAAAAAAATCTTCAGAACATGGCCCCGTTCGCCCCCTCATTCGATGGCACTTGAAGCCCATAGGTGGAGTAACTTTTTGCAAGCAACATGGATGACAGATCCACTAGAGAAAATCTGACTGCACCACCCACTTAAAAGAAAATGTCAAAATAAAATAGATCTTGCTAATGAGTGTACTCAAGACACTTTTTAAACCTGTTTAATGCATAAATATTCGATTTTCAAATGATTAATTGCGCATGTCATGGAAATAGTCAGTGCATTAGAATTTGTAATATTTTGTTATTTTGTTACTTAACAAATGCCTTGTGGATATTGTTCAAACAAAATCCAAGTAAAATTCATTCTTGTGCAAGCAAAGCATTAGCCTAGTATAAAAGTGGGTAAAACGCACGCGAAGTTAAGCCATATAGCACGCTTACGTATGAAACTCTCAGTAATTTGTTTTTAATGGTCACTTTAGCAAATCTTTAATCCTAACAAATCTCTGACTCTACATCTGTTGTATTATGCATATTTTCATGATTGATCTATTATTGGTATACTTTCATAAATTCTTATTCATAATTCTCTTATATAATTATGCATATTTTGTTAATAAAGGCTCTAAAAAGATTTTTATGTTTATACATATTCTAACAAGAAAAACCAGCATTTTTTACCTGTAAAGAAATTTGCACATGGCGAGATTTTGAAAGAATTTAACTATTCAATTATGTCTCGAGTTTGAGTCAGTATACGAGACTCAAACCGTTCTTATCGCAAATGCGGAGAAATTAAAATGGCCGAACAAGAAAACTAAGACTGCGCATGGCAACCATTCTATGTTTTAAGCAGTCCGGTCGGAAATAATTTTTTTATTCGTGCCGGGAACCGATTCTCGAAAGCATTTGAAGGCGTTTGGTAACGGCATAAAATTTCTTTTTATTAATAATATTTTAATAACATTTTAAATATTTAAATATTTCTTTCTTTTCTTTTTTTCTTCTCCTCCTTCTTAGCCATGGCCGGTAAAATATTTTTTAATTAATAATATTTTTATTAAAAATAATTTTTTTTATTTTTTTGGCCATGGCCGGTAAAAAAAAATTTTCTTATAAATAAATTTTTATTAATAATTTTTTAAAAAATATTGAAAAAAATATTTTTTTTCTCCATGGCTGGTGGTTGGCCATGGGCAAGTAAAATATTTTTATAAATATTTTTATTAATAATATTTTAATAAAAAATATTTTTATTGAAATTATTTGTTTTTTTTTTTTTTTACCATGGCACTGTGGTCACTTTGGCCATGGCGGTAAAATATTTTTTTAGAAATAATTTTTTTTATTAATAATATTTTAGTAAAAATATTTTTGAAAAATATTTTTTTTATTTTTTTTGCCATGGCCTAGTTGCTGGCCATGGCCGGTAAATTTTTTTTATCAATAATATTTTTTATTAAAATATTTTAATCTCGCCAGATACGACAAGGGTGGCCCTCGGACCGGACATTATTTTCTATTACAAAAAACAAGAAAAAGAAGAAAAAAAATGATTCTCATTTTTGTTCCCATAATCAAAGGCTACTTTTTTTATTTTTGATTCTGTTCCAAAACTGATTCCGAACACAAATTTGCATGAATTTGTGCCCAGAATCAAAAAATTAAACAAACGGATTTCTATTCCAAAATTGATTCTGGGAACAAAAGAACAGAATCAAACACTATTTGGCAAGTTGCCATGCGTAGCCTAAGAGTTGTGATGGGGACCTGAAAAAATATCTTCTGCACATGGGTTTATTTATTTTAGTCAAAGAGAGAGGAAAGTCGAGGGCCCATGTGCATGTCTCCGATGTCCAGTTTGTCTCCCTTCTTTAAATGCATGTACATGGCAGGGGATGGACTCAAGACGCGGAACATTAACAATATCTAGAACCCAAGATCAATTATGTACCTTACGTACTCAATTAATAATCAATTTATATGTGAAGATTTACGAATCCTAATCTGTCGCTGTCTTTAGTGTAGACTCTTGGAAGTCTTACGGAGATAATGCCGGTCTTCTAAGCAAAATGCATTAAAACCGGAGGACAAGATCAATACTAGGTCATGAATTAGGGTGCCGTATCAACTACCCATTAATTTGTTGGTCCCCGCGATGATACATTCTTTGTAGATATCATTTGTCAGATAGCAATAATGCATTGCACAAGACTTTCCTCAACAGCCTCCTCATTTTCTATACTCCAATAATTTTATGGCAACAAGAACAGATGGTAAAACAAGACGAGAGATGAAACGAGGAAAATTATCTAAAAAGTTTTAAATTTATTGTATTTTTATCAATTGAGCCCTAAATCTTTTTGCATTTTGTCAATTGAGTCTATCAGCCAATTTTGATTGGAAATCAGTGACGTGGATGCTTACCCTACTACGTGGCACGATCGATGTTGACATGGATAATTTTTAATAATATTTTAATAATTTTTCGAATTTTGATTAATTTTATATTTTTCCTTCTTTCTTTTCTTCTCTTTTTCTTCTTTATTTTTTTTCCTTTTTTCTTCTTTTATTTTTTACCTTTTCTATTTTCTTTTTCCCTTTTTCTATCTGCTGGCAGTGGAGGTCGTTGGCCTCAGTCGAGGGACACTAGGCCCTAGCCTAGTGAGGGCATCCCTTCGCCAGCTTGCCGGTCTCAAGTAAGGCTTGACCTCGCTAGCCCAGGTGAGGGAGACCCTCACTCGAGGCCTGAGAGGGCACTCCTTCGCCAAGTCAGGTGAGGGCTTGCTCTCGCCAGCCCAGCTCTAGGCATCCCTCACTTGAGGTCAGTGATGGCTGCCTTGTCTTGAGGCCAGTGACCTTCGCCAGTCATTGACAAGGCCCGGCATGGCTAGCGAAGTAAAAAAGGGAAAAAGCAAAAAAAAAAACAAAAGAGAAGAGAAAAGGAAAAAAAATAGAAAAAAGTAAAGAAGGAAAAGAAAAGAAAAGAAAAAAAGGAAAAATAAAAAATTAACAAAAAAAATCGAAAAAATATTGAAGTATTATTAAAAATTCTCCACGTCAGCATCGGTCATGCCACGTAGGACAACTGGCGTCCACATGGGCGACTTCGACCAAGATGCGTTCATTGAGTTTGAGAGGGAATGGGTGACCACAGACTTCCTTTTTTTTTCCACCGTGAATAACATGAGAAGAAACCTACAAAGACTCCAATTGAATTGGCCGCTTTCTAAGGTAACTAGAAATGGCACGAGCGTTGACGCGGAAAAATACTTTTCTTAGTGTAAAGATTATTTTAATTTTGAGATTTTTATATAAACTGAATGCATTTGTATAAATTTATATAATCAAAGGTGAAAACATAATAACACGTGGAATCTCACACGCTGTGACCTATTTTGGAAAGGTTCGTGTCGATTCTCTTGTTTTTTATTTCTGTCAAATTGAAGAGTTCATAACGAAGCCCCCAGAAAAAGGGAAGCCAAAGATTTTTTTGCCCCATCACCATCAGGAAATCAGAATTTTATCAAGCCAATGGATGGATGGAAGATTTTGAGAATTTTTTTAAAAAAATCTGAAATTTTTTATTAAAAAGAGAATTTGATTCCACGAATCAAATTACTTGGAACAAAAATCCATATAGGAATCATTATCAATGGACTTGGCATCAACTCAAAGACTTGAGCAAGATGAGAAGACTCACGAATGGACCTGAATAACTAGCGGTTCAAGAATGTGAACACTCAAATCGACCATTTTCCACCGATTCGCTGGACATGTCAATTTCAATGAAGACTTGAAAAGGTAAGTCAAACATACCTATCTTGAGAGCAAAATACACGCTAGACTAATTGAAAAAGGAAAAGATATAATGTTTCAATGAAAAATTTTCTTTAAAGTATCAATTTTGAAACCTTCTGTCGATTTTGGTCCTCTCGCTTAGAACTAATATTTATGGAACTACCATTTTATCCGACTCTTCTTAATATAATACCGTCTTGATTTTTCCGTGAATTAATTTCCATGGAACTTTTCTCAATACTATGATACGATAATGTGTACTCTGATATGGGATTATTTTTCTTTTTCACATATCAATAGGATATGAGCAAATGGATAAATTGTTTAGGCACAAAAAACCATGAAGGGGATGAGTTCGTAATCTACGGAAACTTCATAAATTGTTTAGGCGCGTCAACGATTTTTGGCCTAACTTGGCCGGATGGATTGAATTGGTACTAATGTGAAAAGGTTTAGGACTAAATTGATCGAATTGAAAAGTTTAGAACTGAATTGATACTAATGCAATAGATGTAGGACTTTTTTTTGTACTTTTCCCCTTACATATGAAGCTCTCGGTTATTTGTTTTTGATGGTCACTTTAGCATTTCTTTAATTCTGATATATCTTAGGTCTGCATATCTTGTCTTATGCATATTTTGATAAAAGATCTATTATTGGTATATACTTTCATATATTCTTATTCATAATTCTTTAATAGATTTATGAATATTTTGGTAATAAATGCTTTTATAAAGTTTTTTTTTTATGTATAACTAGATTCTATCTCGAAAATACCTAGAGTTTTTATCTGTGAAGAAACTCGTTCACAATGAGGTTTCGAAAGAATTTAACAATATCCAGAACCCAAGATTAACCACGTATCTTACATATTCAATTAATAACCAATATATATGTGAAGATTTACGGGTCCTAATCTGTCGCTATGTTTAGTGTAGACTCTTCGAAGTCTTCCGGAGATAATGCCGGCTTCTGAGCAGAACGCGGTGAAACCGGATAAGAAGACCGATAAATGTGGTCATGAATTTAGTATGCAGAATCAACCACCCGTCAGCTTCTTGGTCCCCGCGATGATAAGATCGTTTCCTGGAATTATTTGTCAGCTAGAAATAATGCATAGCCCAAGTCTTTTCTCAACAGCATCATCATTTTCTGTACTCCAACCAACAATTCTACGGTAACACGAATTGATGGTAAAACCACACGAGAGACAAAATACGAATTACCCAAAGAAAGACCTAACATGAAATGGCACGATACGGAAAATCTGCATGTTGACATGAATTGATAACATCGTAAGTTAATTATTTCATCGAAACCTTGATAACCTATGCCGATAGGGATTGATGCGAATTGCAACACTAATACGATTTTCGACTGACCAAATGTCATAGAGTGAAAATTTTAATTTTAACATTTTGCCAACGCTTTTTCTCCTAAAGAAAAGATTTTCACGAGGGAAACAAAAGATTACAAAATACATAGTGACCTCGATTGAGGCTCCATCTGATAATGATTTGCCATCTATATATATATCTTACCAATCTTGTTGCTGAGAACATGCGGACCTCGACAATCTCACGTCCTCAAAACCCACCCTAAAATCATGGCTTCTTCCTCATTTCTTTGGAAGTCATCTTCTTTAGGAGTCGTCTTCTTGCTCTACTCGCTCTTCTTCCTAAACAACATCACCGTCTTTGTTTCCACTCCATTTCAGGGCATAGGCGTTTCTGCTTCCACCACTTCTTTCGCTCCCAATGCGACTCACCATGAGGATGAAGCAGAGGCTCTCCTGAAGTGGAAATCTAGTCTCGAAAACCACAGCCAGTCTCTCCTATCTTCCTGGCATGGTCACAACTCTTGCCACTTCACTGGTGTCAGTTGCGATGACTACGGATTCGTCGCCCATCTTAATCTTTCTAATCTCGGCCTGAGAGGAACCTTAACTGGCCTTGACTTCTCGCACTTGACCAATCTGGTTAGCCTTGACTTTAACCACAACTCAATCTACGGTCTGATAACCTCGAGTATCGGTAACCTTTCTAAACTGGAGCATCTTGACTTTTTGTTATAATAGACTCTCTGGAAACATACCTCCATGTATAGGCATGCTAAAGAGTCTTCGCATTTTGTCCCTATGTGAAAATTATTTGAGTGGACACATCCCTTGGGAGATTGGATTGTTAGATTCTCTTTTGGAAGTTCATTTTGGCACAAACAATCTCACAGGTCCTATCCCTACCTCACTAGGAAACCTAAGCAGCCTAAATTTTCTCTCTCTTTTTCAAAACCAATTTTCAGGGTCCATTCCTCCTTCTCTTGGAAAATTAGGCAACTTAACAGAATTGATTGTAGCACGAAATGACCTTTCTGGTCCCATTCCAAGAGAGATAGGTAACCTAACAAGTTTGAAGTATCTTTACTTATGGAGGAACAAGCTTTCAGGATCCATACCTTTAGAGATCGGGAGGCCAACTGGTCTAATTCAATTAGATTTTTTTGAAAATAATTTGGTGGGGCATATCCCTTCATCTATTCAGAATTTGAGCAATCTAGATACCTTGCACCTAGCGTCAAATCATCTTTCAGGTTTGATTCCCGAAGAGATAGGGAGACTAACTTCTCTTGTAGATTTAGATTTGAATAACAATACTTTGACTGGTTCAATCCCTGCATCAATTGGAACCATGGCCAATTTAACTTGGTTAGGCCTTAGTCATAACAACTTTCATGGTTCCTTGCCTCCTGAAATTAATAAGATCGTCCATTTGATTGATTTTGAAATCGCTGATAATGCCCTCGAAGGGCAACTGCCGGAAAATATATGCCTCGGGGGATCATTGCAAAACTTCGCTGTCAAGAATAATCATTTCACTGGTCATATCCCTAAAAGCTTGAGGAATTGCACTTCGTTAGTTAGAGCGAGGCTCGAAGGAAACAAACTTACTGGGAGTGTAACGGAAGCATTTGGAATATATCCGCAGCTGAATTTTATAGACTTGAGCCACAATTACTTGCACGGCGAACTTTCATGGAAGTGGGGGCATTGCCGCAATTTGACGAGCTTAAGGATATCAAACAACAACATTTCCGGTGAGATACCCCCGATATTTGGAAGGATGGCGCAGTTACGGGTACTTGACCTTTCTTCAAATAATTTAAGCGGAAAGATTCCAAGGGAATTGAGAAGCTTGCAACTACTGCTAGATCTTATCCTCAACAACAATGGAATCACAGGTGATATTCCCAGTGAAATTGAATTTTTATCTCGACTGGAACATCTCAACCTAGCGTCAAACAATTTGAGCGGAGCCATTCCACCGCGGCTCAGCCTATGCACCAACTTGCTGAGCTTGAACTTGAGCCAAAATAAAATCGAGAGAAGCATTCCTCCTGAGATAGGCAATGCACAATTCCTAAACGTTCTTGATTTGAGTCAGAATCTATTGACCGGAAGAATAACACCAGATCTAGGAAAACTGAGAGTCCTAGAAACTCTCAACATCTCCCACAATGACCTCTCTGGTACCATCCCACATAGTTTTGCTGACTTATTGGCATTAACTTCTGTTGATGTGTCCTACAATGAATTGGAAGGTCCTCTCCCAAATGTCAAAGCTTTTAAGGAGGCTCCATTTGAAGCAGTTCAGCATAACAAGGGGCTGTGTGGGAACGTGAGTGGATTACAAAAATGCATTATGAGCAAGAAACACAATCGACACAGCGGAGCTAGAATTTTAATTATCCTTGTTCTCTCGTTCTTGGGATTCCTGGTTCTCTCTTCCTTCTTGATCTTTTTCGCAATTGTTAATCGCCGTCGAAGAAAGGTTATCGAGAGAGAGAGGAATGCACAGACAGAGACGAATGATTTAGATTTCTTGCATATTCTAAGTTTTGATGGCAAAATTTTCTACGAGCGAATCGTGGAGGCCACGGAAGGATTTGACTCTAAGTACTATTTGGGAGAAGGGGCCTATGGCGTTGTTTACAGAGCTGATCTACCATCAGGTCAAACTGTTGCAGTCAAGAAAATTCCATCGTCTCAGGAAGATGTGACCATCGACATCATTCCTTTTGAAAGGGAAATTGAAGCCTTAAGAAATATTCGCCACCGCAACATCGTGAAGCTTTACGGGTTCTGCTCTCATGCACGACATTGTTTTCTGGTGTACGAGTATGTCGAAAGAGGGAGCTTGAGAACAATTCTGCATGATGATGAAAGAGCAATAGAGTTTGGCTGGGACAAAAGGATAAACATGGTTCGAGCAGTTGCGGATGCATTGTCGTATATGCATTACGACTGTTTTCCTCCATTGATCCATCGAGACTTGACCAGCAACAACATCTTGTTGGATGGTGATTATGAGGCTCGTGTCTCAGACTTTGGCATGGCAAGATTGTTGAGGCCAGATTCGACCAACTGGACTGCTATTGCTGGCACCGTCGGATACATTGCTCCAGGTGATGTTCTTTGCAAAAGCATATTAATTTACTGTCCCAACTTGTGTTGTCATTGGAAATTCCTTAATTCTTTGAAAGCAAATTTCTGAATCTTTAATTATAGATGATAAGATTATCAATGGACTTTGAATTCTTGAATTGCAGAGCTAGCTTATTCCAACATTCCAACCGAAAAATGTGATGTATATAGCTTTGGAGTTGTGGTACTGGAGACAGTCATGGGAAAGCATCCGGGAGATTATGTCTCGTCAGTATTTTCATCCACTCAATCCAAGTCGCAAACACCATTGAAGGATGTGCTGGACCAACGGCTCTCACCTCCAACGAATCGGGAGGCGCAACACATAATGTCTGTCGCAGCACTAGCACTCGCATGCTTGCAGACCAATCCTCAACTTCGACCGACCATGACACAAGTCTCGCGAGAGCTTCGAGTTCAAGCACCACCGGTTTTGCTGTTCTTTGGAGTCACCTTAGAACAACTCCGTGATCTCGATGGCTAGAACTTTTAGACCACATTCAGGAGGTTGTTAAGTTGTCGATCGAGTTACTGTCGTGTGTTTGCCTTTTCGGGCTTCTGTGTTCGGTAGTAAAATGTCAATTAGTATTAAAACTTCGAAGATGCATAGTCTGAATGTTTTCTTTTTGTTAGAGGAGAAGGACAGTAAACTTTCTTCCTTCGGTGTAAGCAAGCATCTATTCATAGTAAAATAACTTGCTTCTTATTAGCCAAATAATTTGGACTTGTTTGAAATATCATGTTCCGTGTCACATCACAAGGTCGTGCATGCGCAATTATTCTGGGATACTTCATAGCTTTGAGATCGCTATGTTCGGTGAACTTGACTGATGACCGACAGTTCTTGGCCTTTGAGCAGCCAAAACCGGGGTTGGAAGTTTGGAACGTCCGGAATTGACATCAGTCCTTTCAGAGCGAGTTCGGCATGGGGCAATTAGCGGGTTGTACTCAACGGTCAATAATAACTAACTGGCACTTCAATTAATAGATGGAATTTGTTTGCCCAAATGTGTGAAGCTAGTATTCCTCAAAGAATAATGATGATTGAGGAATCCGAAAGTTAAGAAGAGAAGGAGAGATTATAAACTTGATGAATGGGATGTGATATATAATCGCCCGTGTCCACAGCAGCAATTTCCGGCTAAAATTGACCGAATTGACTCAATTGGCAAGAAGTGAAAAAGGTTTAGAACTCAATTGGCAAAATTTAAAGGTTTAGGACTGAATTGGCAAAAATGCAATAGGTCTAAAATTTTTGGACAATTCTCCCGTCAATTTTATGTGTCGGGCTAAGCACGCCATGGGAAATCCCATGCACGAGCCGGCACGCCCATGACCCCAACGAGCCATGCTAGCCCCCATGTTAGGCTCAAGCACGTTATTCCCAGGGTGGTTTTTAATTTCTTTGTTTCTTTTTTATATTTTTTAAAAATAATTTAAAATTCAATTAAAAGATGGAAAAAATTAAGGAAATTTCAGTAGAATAAATTATTCCTACTTCATGATTATTTTTTTATAGTGAGTTCCAAGTAGGGATAATCGGACAAAAATGAAATACATAACATAGTACGTAAGACTCACACCTGAACGAATACATCTCATTATAAAATCAAATAACACCATACAGGTTGCCATTGTCAAAATACAAATACGTAAGAAGCAAACTCAGATCATTACATTCTCAAAAAAAAAATTACGGCCTAATAATTAAAAACACATTTTTATCATCACGGGAACACAAACAAATGCACCTACATAACTTTCAAATTAAGAAAAATAAGTAAGATGCAAATCTCAAGGGATCATTCCAAGAGAGGAAACGGAGCTGCCCTTGGGCTTGACAATTTCAGCGAGACATTTGTCCCGGTGCCTTTTCAAGTGGCATGTTCCACCACTATATATGTTGTGGAAGCCAAACGATCGAACAATAAATTTTGACAGAATAATAAAATAAATCAGACACCAGATTTACGCGGTTCGGTCGTAGTGACCTACGTCTACGGGAAAAGCAACACGGAATTCCATTATAGATCAAGCAATACAACGGAGATTATAATCATACTCGAGTCACTCAAATACTCTCGGTGTTTCTCAAGTCTCAGTTACATCCAATAACTCATGCAGTGTTTAACCCCCACAATTCCTCACGAAATAATCTTTCAATCTTGTGAAGAAATTATACATAAATTTTACCACAAGATTTAATATGCTAAATCACTCGTACTTTTTCTTCAATGTCATGCATGAAGAAAACGCCGGGATGCAACTCCACGAAGATTCACGCCAAGCACTCGGTTCGGCGCTTCAGTTTTTCTCTGGACATAGATGGCACAAAGACCGCACTCTGTGCTCTTCAACTTCTTCTCTCCAGAGTGCCCACAATAGAATATAATATATGTGCCCAATAGTTGACCGAGTCATGATCTGAGTCAAAAGTCCAATATTTCCAGTTTGAGACTCCGACGTGCATTAGAAAAGTGAATTTCAGAATCTTTTATTTCTTCACTCTGATACAATTGGAAACTACTTTTGTTTCTTTCACTGCTTGGCCGACTACAATTCGGCAACATCCAAATCCAATAGGCTTTCCAGCTTAAGGAAATCATATTAATGAAACATATGATTTGGATATCCACGTGTACTTTTAGATCAAAATCGTCCACAGACTCAAACTCGAGATATAATTTAATAATATATCAAAAGATAATTTCTCAGCGCATATCGTGCAGATGGCCTTCTCCTCACCATTGGGGAAGCCCAGCCCACGGTGTCCAACATCTTCCAAACATTCAACCCTCGCCAAAGAAAGTTTTTTGGGAGTTGGCGAGCCATCTGGGAAATGGGTTGGACGCTGCAGCTCATTTAGGTCGATCGCGAATTCCAAGCTCGGAAATGTACTTACGGAGATATCGCCATTTTCTAAGAAGTAAGGAGAAGAGATCGATCGTGAAAATAAGAGGAGGAGAAGGGGTTAAATTTCTTAAGAAGAAGTTGATCCTTTTTCGTTAATTTTTTTTTCTCGTTAATCCAAAAATCAATATGTGACAGCATACTTCTGTTGAAGGGTGTTTTGGTAAATGATGCTTTTCCGTGTCAAGTCAAACTTGGAAATAACAAAGAGATGGAAAGAGCGGGGTTTTCCACCGTGTCGTGCCGTGCCATGCTTCCTGGTCCTGGCATCGAAACTCCAACTTGGACAAGAGTTCCTACCGCATATCGTGCAAATTACTGCATACTTGAAGAATGAATTCGGTAATTAATGAAATATTCAAGACTCTTCATTCCAGGTTGCATGTGTATTAGTACTGTATGACATTGGGTGAAAATGGGGAGGGGAGCCTATCGCCGCCCCTACTTCA
This sequence comes from Syzygium grande, assembly GCA_024733475.1. Lineage (NCBI taxonomy): Eukaryota > Viridiplantae > Streptophyta > Magnoliopsida > Myrtales > Myrtaceae > Syzygium > Syzygium grande. The sequence goes on from JAMXDD010000010.1 coordinate 21,504,462, forward strand.
CTCGCGTCTTCCCCTACAACCCATATTCGGGGCCTCCAGAGGGCTTCATTAAACTCACCGTGCTTGTTGCTTCCTAGTCAAATGTTTCGACTTTCAGCTTTGAAATATATCTTGATTGAAGGATAATCCATAATCAAATTTTTACATGGCAGTTTCTTACCTGACCAGTTGACTTTGATTGAAGTCATGCCATCTTATGTGATGGTTCAGCATTGTGGCGGCGACTAGTTAGTTAGTCAGTTGCAGGGATACTTACATTACGTACACATCTGTTAAGCATCGTTGATATTGAGTTGACAAGCAAAATAGCTGCAGAAAAACTTCTCTTCGTTGTCACCGTGCAATAAATTTAGCACCAAAATCTTATTTTATTCTAACTTAAGTGGGAAAAAAAGTGTTTTCAATGAGCAAGGAGTGCCATTTACCATGTCCATCAGACTTGTCAGTAACTTTCTCCGATGGGGGATAGCATTGGAAACTTTTAACCATCTTTTTTTTTAATCTTTTTTCGTTATCCTTTCATGTCGCTCTTCCTTGTAATATCCTTGTTCCGCTTTTGCATGTCGTACTTTTTAATCTTTTTTTGTTATCCTTTCATGTCGCTCTTCCTTGTAATATCCTTGTTCCGCTTTTGCATGTCGTACTTTATGAGAAAAATGATAGATAGTCATTGAATATTCATAAATTTTTAAAATTTTTGTAAGTTGCCGTATTATATATAAACAATACAATAAGACAAGTATGATTACAAGTTATGACTTTTTCCAGTAGATCATAGAGTTAGAGGCACTCATTGGGGCTCAAATCTGGGGTTTGACCTTAAATTTTTACCTAAGTCAGTCCATCATAAAGTTTGGCTCGAGCCCAACATGTATAACATGACAGATTCCATGACTCACCAGGAGGAACTAGGCCCACAAAGACTGGGAGAAGTAAGCGAGGGAAATGTCAAGAAAAGAAAACAAGGGAACGACAGCTTAAAAAGATTGACCACATTGTAGCACGATGACGCCTTCCCAAATCCACGATTTTTCATTACTTTAATAATTGAGTTTGATCAGATTCGATTGTCCAAGACAGATGCCAGCATAACTCAAATAGAAAGTAATTTGATTGAAAATTGACACAAATGATTCATAAACTTTGATTCAATGTGAAATGTGATCCTTGAACTTTTGATTTATTCAATGTAGTCCTTGAATTTTTTGTACATATTCAATTTAGTCCCCAAACTATATGAAAATATTAAATATTGTCCTTGATCTTGAATTAATAGAAAGATGACACTGGATATTTTCATATAGTTCAGAGACTATATTAAACATGTCCCAAAAGTTCAATGACCACATTAAACAAATTAAAAGTTTAGAGACCATATTACATATTTGGTGAAAGTTGAGGGAGCACATTGAATAAATAAAAAGTTTAGGGATCACATTGCATATTGGATCAAAGTTTAGGGACTATTTGTATCATTATCCCTAAATTTATTCGAAACTTGAGCTCAAATGCTGAAAATACTAGAAAATTGAGAAACAAAATTTTTAAATCTATTCCTAACATTGACAATTGTGAATTCGATAAATGATATTGTTCATTTAATTGTTACGTTGTTAAATAGATACTTAAGCTCTACCTTTGCCCAATTAATTTTTTTAATATTGGACCACAGTAAGCATATACTTATGAGTTAACCAAGTTACTTGACTCATTTTCAATTGTATTAGTGACCTCTTGGCTTTATATCTTCGGAAGATTATTATGAGATAAGCATGGGTGGATGCATCAAGAATTTGATTTTAGTTTCTTTGTGCAACACTATTGTCAAGCCTCATAAATTGATTAAAGTATCTTCTTTTGTATAAACACCAATTCGGATGGAAAATAAAAGATTATACTAGATATTAGAAAGTTTCAAGAATGTTTATGGCAATTTTTAAGCATATAATTTAAGAGACTATTTAGTTAAGCTTTTTAAAAAGCAAAAGGCAATTTTTTTGCTTTCCCATCGCCAAATTTTGAAATATTACTGAAATTTGAAAAATTTATAGAAAAGATTATATCTGAATTTAAGGATCAATATTTGTATATTGTATAAATTTTGCATGTCTAGATTAAGAAAAGATGAGAGTGAGTTGCGAAATTTAGATGATTAGATGAAGTAAAGAGGAAAAAAGTAAATGTCTATTCAAGTGATTCTAATTTTTACTACATGATCTTCATATAGACATTACAAATGCACATAGGTTTAAACTCAAGGGTTGGTTAAGTGATTGCATTGGTGCTAAGCAATTTTTTTTTATGGATTATGTGTCACGCCCCGACCCCATCGAGCATGCATCATCCTCCTCTAGACGAGTAGTGCGATGTCCCAAGTTGTCGCCGACCTTATCTCGCAACATTAGAGATTTTAATTGCTCAACGAAAACCTCAAATACCTGGACAATTAAAAATTGGGCAGAATAGGGAGAATACACATTTTCATTTCTCATTCAACTTTACCATAATATTCGCAATTTTAGAATCCATCATATACACATACACACCACACTACAACTATCAACATACAAAAAGATTGATGACCTGGGCCTTCTTAACCTCAAAAATGGTACCCCTCAAAAGTCTAATCATCTATCCCTAGGCTAACCCCTTACGCCCTTTACTCGTGTGACATTCCGGATTTTGGCCTATTTTTGGGGTTTATAAAATGCGTAATTCGTCAGTGCGTTTATAATAGAATTTCGCTCGGGAACTAATCACTCTCGGGTTTTCGTTTTTAAAAATAGAAATTTTGCTAAAATCGAACTTGATCGAATTTGGTCGTTATTTAGACCCCGAACTTGGCAGTCGATTTTCGGGAGTTTCAGGACGAAATAAATTGGACGGTGTCGAGATTATCGTGGCCAACATCGAGATTGTCAAGAATAGTGGAAAAGTGGATTTTTGGACCGGGTGCGAATTTGGACTGGTAGACCTCCCTCGTAGTGTGTCTTGGATTATTTTATTTTGGCCCATTGTCCTAGATTATTATTGGGATTTATCGTGGACTGTTAGACCTTTTTCTGAATTTAAATCGGGACCGTTAGGTTAATTTTTAGTTTGGACCGTGTCCATTGGATCGCGCTCGAAAAATTTTAGTCAGTCCTTTTTCCCTCCTTTTTCTCTCTTTCTCTCTCCTCTCTCTCGGCCGACCCCCTTCCCCGCATACGTCTCTCTCTCTCTTCCCTTCCTCTCTCACTCTCTCTCTCTCCGTTCCCATAAAGATAATCCTACATTTACAAAGATGGTGGTGGTGTGCTTAACCTTCATATTATCAGCCATTGGAAACTCCAAAACTTCTTGTTCAGAAATACGGGTACTCCAAAACGCTTCCGGCGGCAGCGGTGGGGATTCATTGCTCCCACAGTAGGGGTTCTCAAATGTTTGGTTGAAACAACTGCGGAGATTATATCTCGATAAGTTCACCCCTAAACCTTACCCGGGCTATCACGTACCTCGTAGATAATTACAATCACAATCATACACTCCCACAATGCATAGCAGCCATATCATAATCATTCACATGCACATTCAAGCCTCATCTCATGCATTCATTCCGATCAAACCACATCTTTTCCTTAACCCTCGCTAGTGACCCGCGTTGAAGTACACGCCTTAGGTCCATCATGCGATCGACTTATCATAACACCCGGGGCACGTATTTAATGCGCCTCGGTCATGTTTCTTACCAGTTGCAGGACACGCTTCAGGCTCAACATCTACCACCTATTGCACCACTCGCGTTGAAGTACATGTCTCGGGGTTGGTAGTCTTACGGTATCTGGGCATCGTCCGCATTTGAAGTACATGCCTCAGGGCGACACAATTCCCACGATTACACATGCCATGCCACGTATAATTCCCCCGTACATTCACATGTTCAATCAATCACTTGCCACTCAATTGGCCATTTACATGTGGCCCATGCACGCAACAATTCACACGCATTTTCATGCTCACCAAGCATTCAATATGGCCAATTTAATAATTAACTCAATCTGCCCGCGCCCGTGCGGGTGCAGTCGCCGTGCGTGCCCGTTACTTGCGCCGTGGCTTATTGCGCCCGCGTGTGCCTAGTCGGCACTTCTCATCCGTTACGAGTATCTTGTTTGCTCTTTTCCTAGCCAAACTTGGTAAGCAACTCCCTAGACCCTACTTAGTCTTTTGGGTATTTCATTGACTAGTTTCGGGTTAGAACGGCTAGGGCGAGCATTAATTTAGTGATATTGTGATTTAATTATGCAATTTTAATTGGATTAGATAGTATGCTCGATTTGGGAAATTGTGTGTGACCGACTTAAACGTCGGGTTGATGGATGATGTGGCGACTGTGAATTGGAACTGAAAGTTGGGTATGAGTGGTTTGATGTGATTTGTCGTGAATGTGATTTAATTGAATGGCGTGTGCTTGCCTGTCGATTTTGAGCCCGGATCGATCGGAGGGCTACGGACTTGGGACGTGTTAACGGCGGCCCGTGTGAAGGCTTGACTGGCCGGAGTGCCAAATGGAAAGACGGACTTGGGACGTGTTGATGGCGGTCCGTGTGAAGGCATGAATGGCCGGTGTGCCAAATGGATGCGCGCTTGAGACGTGTTGACGGTGGCCCGTTAAAGGTGTGATTGGACCGGGATGTGTTTACGTCGGTCATTGGAAATTGTTTGAATATCGTGGCTTGGGACGTGTTGATGGCGGCCACTGGAAATGAATGAATAGTATGGCTTGGGACGTGTTGACGGCGGCCATTGGGATTGATCGAATTGTGTGGCTTGTGAGCCTGTGAGAATGAACTTGAGGCGCAGTGGCGCAAGTCGTGAGAAAGGTGTTCGGTCACGTATGCGATTTGAGTGTGACTGAATTGGTTGATTGAGCATGTGATTGAATTGGTTGATTGAGCGTGTGACTGAATTGGTTGATTGAGTGTGTGAGTGAAATGGCTGGTTGAGCGTGTGATTGAATTTGGCTGGTTGAGTGTGTGATCAATTTGAGTAATGGTGCGTGTGGATGATTGGTTGAATGGGTTGGGTGCTTGGTTAGATTGATTAATTTCAAGTGGGAGTGTGTGTGCCGGGCGATTGTGATATGGCGGTGAATTATCCTTGCATTATCTGTTTGAACTAATATGCAGGATTGGCACGTGGTTCGAGGCGAGGTAAGCCTTTCATATGGAATTGATTGTATTGTCGGTAGTTCGCATGTTAGACTGGTGTGGGCACGCATTAGCCTAGGTTAGGTTTAGGTTGTTGCTTATTGAGACTTGTTCTCACGGTTATTATATAACCACTTTCAGATCCGCGACCGTGAGTGATCCGATGATGCCGTCAGAGTACCACAAGGATTGGAGGATAGACTAACTTACCCTGTCTTTTGAGTACCTTTTTGTAGAGGAGATAGGCTTGTCAACCATTGTCCCCTTTTTAAAATTGTGGTTTGAAATTGGTAGCCGGGCTATCTTTTTGTATTAATGAATGCTTTATAATGTTATGCATTTATTAAATTTCTATGTTTTATCCCTTGGTCATGTTTTTATTGTCTGGGTTATTTTATATGCTTCCGCTTGCGTAATTAATTCGTTTCGGCGACGGCGCGTCGGGGACGTCGCGTTCAAATGATCGACTCGGGATGTGGGTCGGGGTGTGACAACTCGGCATCCACTCTGAATCTGAATCATCATTATCTTCCGAATCTGGATCTCCCTGAACAGTGTCATCCTTTGAGGATTCCGGCTCAGCCTCAATCTCGATAGGGTTGTTGATGTCACCCGACTCAGCTGGAATCTCGTTCTGCTCCTCCTCGACGGGTTCCCCAAAGAAATTAAAATCGGGTACAAAATTTGGATCCATCCACTGCTCAAACGGGAGTATATACTTCGATTCCTCCTCAGGTTCCGCAAACTCAGCAGGCTCATTCTCGGGTTCCACCTTGGGCTCTACCTCCTCTAGTTCCTCCTCGAGAATTGGCTCAAGGTCTATGTACCCCGCTAGAGACCCTTCCGGCTCCGGTTCATTCTCAGTCCCTGAAGAACCTTGTGCCACTAGTGCTGGATGCAATCCAGACTGGGCCAGACTAGTTTCCGCACTAGTTAGCTCGCCGTAAAGAGGGGGTACGGCAGTCGGATCCCAGTCACCCACTAGATCAAAGGGGACATCAAATCCTTGAACGGGCCCAAATTCATCTACCCCATCTCGAAAGAACCAGGCGGTATATGTGTGGGGTTCCCATAAAGGTAATCCTACATCTACAAAGACGGTGGTGGTGTGCTTAACCCAGGTCATATTATCAGCCATCGGAAACTCCAAAACTTCCTGTTTAGAATGTATAGGTACTCCAAAATGCTCGGGCGACGGTGGTGGGGGATTTATTGCTCCTACCGGGGTTCTGAAATATTTGGTTGAAACAACCGTGAGACTATATCTCAATAAGTTCATCCCTAAACTCTACCTAGGCTATCACGTACCTTCAGACAACTACAATCATAATCACACACTCCCACAACACATAGCAGGCATATCATAATCATTCACATGCACAATCAAACCTCATCTCACGCATTCGTTCCGATCAAATCACATCTTTTCCACAACCCTCGCCAGTTACCCGCTTTGAAGTACACGCCTCAAGTCCACTGCGACTGACTTATCATAACACTTCAGGGCCTGCGTTCCAGGACACGCGTCAGGCCATGTTTCTTGCCCGCGTTGCAGTACACCCCTCAGGCTCAACACCTACCACCTACTGCACAACCCGTGTTGAAGTACACGCCTCAGGTTGGTAGTCTTCCGATAATACTGGGCATCGTCCCTCGTTGAAGTACATGCCTCAGGACGGCACAATTCCCACGATTACACATGCCATGCCACGCATAATTTCCCGTACATTCACATGTTCAATCAATCACTTGCCACTCAATTGGCCATTCACAGGTGGCCCGTGCACGTAACAATTTACACGCATTTTTCGTGCTCACCAAGCATTCAATATGGCCAATTTAATAATTACCTCAATCTAGCCCAAGCGTGCACAAAATAGGCATATTTCAATCAATCAGTTGCACAATCACGCGCTCAATTTCATCACCACAACTCAGTCACAGTTCAAACATGCATAGAACACATAAATTGCCATTTTTCTCCACCCAAACGATGGCAAATCAATTCCGGTCCTTTACGACATTTTTCCATGACTAATTGCCGGTTCTAAACATCCAATTTACGAACCAAACCAAGCATCACAACCCACTAATCAGCCATCCACAGCCCACTTCTGACCTCAAAATTCTCATCAAAACTTCCCGAATTCAATCCTAAGCCCGCTAATCAATCCCGTTCCTAAACCACACAATTTCTCCCTCAAATAAACCCGATTTCACCCAACAATTTTCCGTCGATACCCGATATCCTATCTAAGGTTTAGAGCGCGACTTACCGAGCCCTAGACTATCTCGGCTAGAGCGAAAAGAGGCAGCGATTTACGGGGACGATGGCGAACAGCGGCACAGCTTGGTGCGGCGGGCGGCAATCGGCGCATGACGGCGGCGCGGCTCTCCTTGGCCGACCCGATCACGGCCACGAGGGAGAGAGAGAGAGGGAAAATCGAGAGGGACGGCGTGGGGTGGTAGCAGTGGTGCGGCGCGGCACGACGGCGGGCGGTGCGGCGACGACGGCGGTCCGGGCGGTGCGGCGATCCGGGGGGGAGAGAGAGATCGGAGGGGAGGCTCTTGGTGGGGGAAGGGGGACTGAATGGGGATAGAGAGAGAGAGAGATAAGACTTGGCCAATCTTGGTGACTAAGGTTTGACCCAAGTGAAAAATGACCAAAATGCCCCTCTCTAACCTTTTAAATCCAACGGTTAAGATTCGATCTAATCTTAAAATCAACGGCTCGGATCGAATCTTGCTTTAAAATATCCAAGGGTATTATGTCTTTTCTAACTTTGGGAGCAATATGACCAAAACGCCCTTGCCTCATAAAACTAACCCTTTAAAAAGCCTTAGGGGCAAAACGGTCACTTCCTCATTTTCTTGTCGAATTCGAATTTTTCTGAAGAATCCGGAATAAACCAAAGGTGCACATTCACACCGCAATGTCGTCCTAACGTCCCGTTATGACTTCCAAATTTTTTTTGATGTCCAATTTGGGCTCAATTAAATAATTAAATTTTATTAAACGCAACTCGAGCATTTCTCATACTAATGGGTGGCTTGTTAGGGAAATTCGCATATTGGACCCATGATTGATAATAAATCGAGACACATGCAAGTTTATTCAGTTCATGACGACTTCGATTGTCATTTAAATCGCGAGGATCGATCACTAGATCCGAGGAGTACCATCGTTCAGTATAGGTTCAGGATCATTCGTCAATTCATTTCGTGATCCGACGGAATCACCCGCGATCCACTACTATGACAGTGGCGAACTGACCCCTGACTATCCTTGGATCGGCCTACAGTGGCTTAAAATGTCACATCGACGATTTTATGGTCGAAAATCAATTCACAAGCGAATTTTCTCTTAGTCGTACGAATTTAAATCCCTTATTAGCACTTCCCTAATGGTATCCCAGGAATGATCAGTTCCTGATGAGAATTAACCACGAGTACATTCATAAAACTCAGTATTTTATAAATCTCAAATGGACTGATTTTCAGGATGTCACATTATGAGTACTAATTAAACATTATCTATTTATTTATCTTTACTGTCCCTGAAGATAATCAATAGAGTTGTCAATTTATCATGGAAATAATAGAGAAGAAAAGGATATCAAAGTTCCGTTTCTTTCTTAATCATGGCTTTTCTGCACCACAACCACAAGGCACAAGAAGGAAGTCCAACGCTTCCTTAATTTTTTGTCTGAAATGGTCTGAACTCAATTTTCAAATTTTCCAAATTAAACCCTAACCCCCAAATTTCCCAAATTTCGCGATAGAACTAAACTAGTCCAATCAAGTTATAGTGGGTCAGCGCCACGCCTTTCAACTTTTCCCATAGTCGTGGTTCTCGAAGAGTGCAGGATCGCTGCCGTGTCCGATTTCGAAACATTGATTCGGTCAAGAATGCTGGTTTGAGCCACCACCTTTGTTAGGTACTCAAACTCCACCGAGTCTATCAGAACCATTCTGAGTAGGGGGGAAGCGCGGGAAGTCAAGGCTGAGGCGGGAGCAAAGAGAGGAAGCCAGAGACCGGACTCGGCAATGATTTCTTTCTTTTTTTTTTTGTTCAAAAGATGACTAGTGATTGAGTCTCATCGATCGGTACTATTTACTTATTATACCCAATTGGCACACACTAAACTATTTGGAAAAAGGAAAAGACATTATCTTTGCAATATATCATCAATCACGAAAAAAAAAATTAAAAAAAGTTGTTCAAGAAAGGCCCCATTCGTGGGAAAAACTGACTAGCTGTTGTCACACCTCGTACCCCACGAAGCATGCACATCCGCGTATAGGTCGAAATAAGATGCGACGCTCCCAGGTTACGTCACCGACCCGAAAACCCAAATCAGAGAAAACACGCCACAAATGGAAACGACGTATATATAATAAATATATATACACCCGGATAATTTAAAAACAACCATGAATAGCAACGAACAACAATATGAGAACGATTAACAACAATATGTACATTCATAATAAAACTTATAATACAATATCCGTTATAAACAAAAGATACAGTAACAGGGCCACGAGTACAAAAAGAGATCGGTGGCTTAGGGAGATCGGCTAAACATTAGAGGGCTACAGTCAAAAGGTATCAGCCCTCGCTCCTAAAACTAAGGTCTGCCCTAGGGTATCCAATCGGGGTCAGATCCAAACGTCTCGAAAGAACTCTCGGACTGCTCTGGCTCCTTCTCTGAGCTCACAACCTCAGACTCTGTCTCAGGCTCGGGGTCCTGCTCCTCAGCTTTCTATGGACGGGGGTCTAAAATGTCGGTTTTACCACAACCGTGAGAAAACTCAGCAAGTACAAATCACTAATCCTAAACTAGGCTAATGTGCACCTCCAGAAGGGTAAATAAAACACACAAACAATGAACAAGTATATCAACATAAATTCACTCTGGGCTCGCAGCCCAATACATTATCTCAGCCCTGCAGGTTAGGCATTTGACATCAATATAAGTCAAGTGCAACTATACCGACCCGAAGGCCCACAGTTGAATATAACGACCCGTAGGCCCGACCCGAAGGCCACAATTGGTAAATCAACCCGTAGGCCCGACTCGAAGGCCACAATTAATAAATCGACCCATAGGCCCGACCCGAAGATCACAAATGATTATAACGACCCGTAGGCCCGACCCGAAGGCCACAATTTGATATAACGATCCGTAGGCCCGACCCGAAGGCCACAATTTGATATAACGACCCGTAGGCCTTAACTAAGCCTTATTAACCCCTAAAAATGCCTAAATTCTTGCCATTAATCAATGAATCAACTAAATACTCAATTTGTACAATTTTGCACAAATTCGGTACTGAATGAACAGTACTAGGGGAGGACACATTTTGTCCACTAAACCACAATTAAATACTCTCATTAGGCTCTAATCTCAAACCCCAATCACCCAACAACCAAATACACTTAATTAAGCTTCAAATAAGCCTAATTAGTCCCCAAAATATCCACTTCCAAGTCATTACCAACTCATTAGGGCCTAATCACTTACCCTAATTATCCAACCATCAAATATACATAATTAAGCCTCAAATGAGCCTAATTAACACTTTAATTATCTAATTCCAAGCCTTGAATCATTGAATTCGATTAGTGCAAAACTTAGATAAATAATGCAATTTTCGGTACTTTGTGAACAGTACCAGAACAAGGGCTGTTTTGGGCCTTAATCCACCATTAAAACATCTCATTAGGTCCTAATGACCCATACAAAACATCCCACACACAATTAAGCCTAATTAACACTCAATTAGGCTTAATTAACCCCTAAATTGCACAATTAAACTAATTAGGGGTTTAGGGGTTTATACTCGCCTATTAACGATTCGGGACGGCGGGGGCAGGCGGTCGATCACCGGCAAGAAAGATAAGGATCGATGGTGGTGTTGCAGGTGCAAGCCGGCGATCATGGCGGCAGCGGAATCGGCGATTAGTTGCTGTTTGGTTTTGTTTGAGGCCGAAACAGGGGCTGATGGTGGCTGTTCTTAGGCGGAAAGGGCTCTTTGGTGGTGGCGTGAGGTGGTGGCCAAGCTCACTGCAATCTTGTTCGGCGTGAGCAAAGACGAGGATGAGCAGAATGGGCCACGGTAGAATAGAAACAGGGAAAAAAGGAAGAAGAAAATGATTCGGTGAATGAAAAAACAGAGAAGGGAGCTTCGGCTAATCCAAAATGAGAGAGGAATAGAGAGAAAATCAAGTCAAAATGAGTCAAAAATTTGCTAGTGGAGTCCAAGTGTCCTTAATCCATAGCATTGGACACTTTTGCCCCTAATCTAATGGCCCAAATTTGATCTAATCTAATAATTTAAGGGTAAAATGGTCATTTGTCCTCAACCATGGTTGACCAAACCTGGTTTAGCCCTAACTCACCTTGATTAACCCCAAAATTAAATCCAAAATTCGGAATTGTCCAAAAATGACCTAGGGGCATTTTGGTAATTTTCCGATCCCAAACTGAAATTTCAATTTTTGCTCATACGTGTTCAATATGTGCGTGGCCAACATAATATGGCATCGGAATCACGAAATTCACTTTCTAAGCCCTTGAAAATAGACTGCAAAGTTCCAGGAATAAAATAATATTATTGTTTCAATTTTTGTCGAAATTTTCATTTTTGTCCAAAACCACTATAAATGTACGTGGCCACCCCAAAATGACCTTGGCTGCGAAAAATAACCTCAAACGGCTCCGAATCCAGCCCCGATGTCCACAGGGGCAAAACCGTAATTTTCTCCAATTTTTGTCAAAATTCCAATTTCTGGCTAGATTAGCCCCAAATGTGCGTGGCCATACCAAAACGACGTTGGTCTTGCAAAATAATCGTAAACATCCACAAAATTTCGACGTCGAAATTCGGATCCAATCTCGCGATCAAATTTGCTCATTTTAAAATTCTAGAGCCTCTCACTAATGAGCGGCTATTTAGGTATTACGCGTATCGACCTAGGATTGTCCGAATCATAATGGCCTCGATTTTAAAGAGAGTGCGAGGAATTATCACTAGTACCGGAGGTCTCGATCATTTAGGTTAATTCAGGAATCGTTCGCCATGTGTACTCTCGGTCATGCAGAATCACTCGCGATCCGGTCGTACATCATTGGCCGAATCGAATCCGTCACCTTCCTAAGATCGGTCCACGTTGGTCCAAAATATTCTCTCGGTGTTTTTCGAAGTTTGTGCCCAACTCGCGATCGGGTCCCCGGTCCACGTACCTATTCCTATTTAGCCTTTCCCATAAGATTAGTATCCCGTGATTGATCAGGTCCGGGCGAGACTTTCTAAAATTAAATGAGAAATAATTTACACTTTTTTGATCCCGAAAATGGGTCGAAATTCAAGATGTTACAAGTCTTCCCCCTTACAAAAATTTCGTCCTCGAAATTTGTATTCTAAACTTGTTCCTTGAACAACTGGGAGTGTTGACGTCGCATGGCTTCTTCACTTTCCCAAGTAGCGCCTTTTGTCCCATGGTGCTCCCAGACTACCTTAACCATCGGGATTGTCTTATTTCGCAGTACTCGATCTTTTTGATCCTCAATTCTGACTGGTCTCTCCACATACGACACCCTGTCATACACGTCTGGGATAAGTTAGGTGGCAGGGCAAGCCTATACGCCATATCGCCAATCTTTTTCAAAATCTCAAACGGTCCGACAAACCTCGGACTCAGCTTTCCCTTCTTGCCGAATCGAGATAACCCTTTCATAGGCGACACCTTGAGGAAAACATGATCTCCAACTTGGAATTTCAAAGGTGGTCGTCTCCGATCAGCGTAGCTCTTTTGGCGACTTTGAGCTGTCTTTAACCTTTCTCGGATAACCTCGACAGCTTCCACTGTCTACTGTACCAGCTCTGGGCCAGTAATGCTTCGTTCACCTACTTCGTCCCAATACACTGGAGTCCTACATGCTCTGCCATATAAGGCTTCAAATGGGGCCATCTGGATACTCTACTGATAGCTGTTATTATACGCAAACTCCACCAAATGCAGGTGTTCTTCCCATTTACCCTAGAAGTCCAATACACAAGCCCTTAACATATCCTCGAGGGTCTGAATTGTCCTTTCTGATTGTCCATCAGTCTGCGGATGGTAAGCTGTACTGAATTGTACCTTTGTTCCCAAGGCCGTTTGCAGAATTTTCCAAAAATTTACCGTAAACCTCGGGTCACGATCTGATGTAATCGTTACTGGCACTCCATGTAGTCTAACAATCTGTCTCACGTACAGTTCTGCGTACCTTTCTAGCTCAAAATCCTTTCATACTGCTAAGAAATGTGCTGACTTCGTGAGTCGATCCACAATCACCCAAATGGAATCATGCCCTCTCTGGCTTCTCGGTAATCCAGTTACAATATCCTTGGGATCATGTCACATTTCCATTCAAAACTTTTCAATGGTCATAATAGCCCTCTAGGCTTACCGTGCTGTGCCCTCACCTATAAGCACGTCAAACACCTAGCCACACAGTTGGCCACATTTACTCTCATTCTATTCCACCAGTAATGTTGCCGCAAGTCCTGACACATTTTAGTGCTACTCGAGTGGACACTATACTTATTGCGGAAATTTCCATTCAAAATTTTCCTCCTCGAGTTTTCCCTCATCAGATACACACAATCATTCCTAGAACCTCGAGACTTCTATCTCCGAATATATGGAAATCCGACTTCCTCTTATTGTCATCCATCTCAATGACTCTTCGTATCTCGTGATCCATAGAATGTCATTCCTTGTTCTGGGCCTAGATTTACAAACTAATCCTCAAGGCGGCCAACAAATTCAACATTCAACTCACCTCAAATTTAACTTCCGAGTCCCGAGCCTTCCCAACAAGATTCATCCCTTGATCATCCTATACACCCCAATCGACTCATGACTTAGCGTATATGTTACTCGTCTAGCCTTTCCATGGTGATACAGGGTGTTGTAGTCAATTTTTCCGTCATGCGTCGGGTAATTCTTTTCACGTGGACTCAACTGGCACAACGCATAATTTGCTACTTTACCGTGTTACATCAACACATTCCCAAGTCTTCTTAATGAAGCATTACTATAGACCTCGAATCCTTCCGGTCCAAGTTGAATATTCAATACCGGGGCAATTATCAGCCTACGCTTCAGCTCTTGGGAACTCCGTTCTTCTAATCATTCCATTCAGACTGGTTTCCTTCTCGATTAGTTGTGCCCATAGCACAGTCATTGATGAAAAATTCCTCCACAAAACATCGATGATTGTTAGCCACATCTACGACACTTCAAACCCCAGTTATCGGCATCAGTTCTGGCCACTTAGTTATTACCTCGACCTTAGTCAGGTCCGCGAAAGTTCCATCTTCCGAGATTATACGTTCAGGGGACGCGACTCCATAGAGCCAAAGTTCACACTTGTCATACCTGGCGTGGAGTGTGTGTTCTCTCAAAGTTCGCAACACCTCAGTCACACTTGCTTCTTGCTTCCATGCTCCTCGAGTCTCCCAGTACATCATCAATGAAAACCGTTACGAACTAATCCCATAATTCTTGGAACACTCGGTTTATTAGGTCCACAGAAGCAGCGAGGCATCTCTTAGACCAATGGGCATTACTATGAATGTGTAGTACCCATACCTCATCTGTTAAACCGTCGTAATTATATCTTCCTTTCATATCCTTAACTGAAAATTCCAGTCCGTAACACAATCTTAGGAACATTTTCCTTTCGGAGTTTCCATTGGTGACATCAAGTTCGTGATTCAATCTCGGAGAACACTGAGGTCCTTACAATTAATCAGATAGATCATCGATCCTCGGCAGTAGGTACTTACTATTTACCGTTGACTACTTCAATTGCCAGTAATTTACACACCATCTCGATGTCCTATCCGTTTTCCTCATACATAATACAGGAATTCCCCATAGGGGCACACTAGGGCGAATAAAATTTTACCCACGAGTCTTTACATCTGGACTTTCAATTCCTTTAATTTCCAATAGGAACATTCAATACTATCTCCTCGAAATTAGTTCCACTCCGGGGCCAATTCTTTCACGATTCCACTTCCCGTTCTAGTGACAACCCGGCAGTTTCTAAGGAAAGACCGTGGAAGATTACACACCTCGTTAATTCTTCCGACTTTAATTTCATCATAGTCGGGTCAACCACATTCACCCCATATCCTTTGCAACTATTATCGGATATCTAATCACCTCAAGCGAGGGCATTCAAGGAATCGAGATTCCTCCTCGACTTTCTTGAAGATCAAACCTAAGACATCCAACTGGGTTGAACTGGATCGTCTTATAGTTGCAATCCATAATGGCTTTCCGTCTTATTAGCCAATCCATTCCAATTTTTCAAATCAAAATTGTACTTGACCAACACTGTCAGGTCGATACTCTTTTCCCTACTCCCGGTTACTATCTCATAGTTATGACGCCCAACGACATTAACACCTTATCATTCGAAAAGGAGTTCGTCATACCAAGCGTGGGTGCAAAGCGCTATAAGCTTAGTCCCAATCGATCGAACAAATTCTCCAAGTTTCCACCCTTACTGTAGATCATCAAAACGATTCGATTAATGGTTCGGCTTTCTAATATCCTTCCAAGCCAGTGGGACAAATCGCCTGTTTCTCACCATTTGCTTCTTTCAAGCGGCGGTTATTCTTACTCCGAGCATACCACTATCTAGAGGTAATTGCACTTTCCAACTGATTTCGCTCTATCACTTGAGCCCATTCATACATTTTCCCATCATTCCTGATGTTCAGTGAGATCATTAGGCTTCGGAGATCCGACTTCAGTCCGTCTCGGAATTTCCGAACCTTATCTTGTGGATTCTCACCCAGCCAAGCGGACTCCGTTTCATATCGCTCCACAGTCATCTGCCATCGATGGAATTACATAAACTCCGTCAGTTCCCTTTCTTGGGCATTTTCCGGGAAATATTTTTCCCCATAGAATTTCTCAATAACATGGCCCAAGTTTGGACTGTATTCATCGGGGATATCCTATCCCTAGTGGTCTTCCACTCATTCTTTGTGTCCATTTATAGTTAGTACACTGCCAATATTATTTTCTCAGCCTCGGTATATCCCAACATGTCAAGGCTTTCTCAACTTCCACTACCCATCTCGGTGTAGTCTTGGGGTCACCCTTACTATTGAATTCAAGAAAGTTCAACTCGAGTAGTCATTCCATCAATCGATGCATTCGCCTATTAGCCACTACTTGTACTTGGCCTAACTGGCATGGTTCCCAATCACAGCAGCAATCGCTGTAGCCTCAAAAGCCTGGGCAAAACGGCGGCCCCTTTCCGAGCTTGGCTACCCATACATTCCCTATTTCTAATAGGGTCTGAATCACATCCCCTAGTCTTATGTTTCGGTCTCATGGCCTATAGCACTTGACTGCTTTTGAGCTTCCTTACTCCTCATTTTGTCATCCTTGCAATCTCACTGATCACCTACCTGCTATAACCCCCTAAGGGATTAGAGACTTAAATTAATCTAACCGGTCTAAGGTCATAGGTAGGTAACACAACACAGTCAAGCAACCAGCATGCGCCCTAGCACAAACAACACAAGACCTCTAACAAAGAGGTACACGTACTCACCTCAGGTCCTGCCGCATCTGCATAACACTAGTTCAAATAATCACCAAAACACTTAAACACAAGTAGTCTGGAGGTACACTTAGCACACTAGGCCACCTATGGCTACCCATGGTCACTACTCCTTATCACTCCAGGGTTCAACTAGATTGGACCGAGCTGTCCTTGCTCTAATACCAATTCGGACGGGGATATCACGCCTCGTACCCCACGAAGCATGCACATCCGCGTATAGGTCGAAATAAGGTGCGACGCTCCCAGGTTACGTCACCGACCCGAAAACCCAAATCAGAGAAAACACGCCACAAGCGAAAACGACGTATATATAATAAATATATATACACCCGGATAATTTAAAAACAACTATGAATAGCAACGAACAACAGTATGAGAACGATTAACAACAATATGTACATTCATAAATACAATATCCGTTATAAACAAAAGATACAATAACAGGGCCACGAGTACAAAAAGAGATCGGTGGCTTAGGGAGATCGGCTAAACATTAGAGGGCTACAATCAAAACGTATCGGCCCTCGCTCCTAAAACTGAGGTCTGCCCTAGGGTATCCAGTCGGGGTCAGATCCAGACGTCTCGAAAGAACTCTCGGACTGCTCTGGCTCCTTCTCTGAGCTCACAACCTCAGACTCTGTCTCGGGCTCGAGGTCCTGCTCCTCGGCTTTCTATGGACGGGGGGTCTGAAATGTCGGTTTTACCACAACCGTGAAAAAACTCAGCAAGTATAAATTACTAATCCTAAACTAGGCTAATGTGCACCTCCAGAAGGGTAAATAAAACACACAAACAATGAACAAGTATATCAACATAAATTCACTCCGGGCTCGCAGCCCAATACATTATCTCAGCCCTACAGGTTAGGCATTTGATATCAATACAAGTCAAGTGCAACTATACTGACCCGAAGGCCCACAGTTAAATATAACGACCCGTAGGCCCGACCCGAAAGCCACAATTGGTAAATCGATCTGTAGGCCCGACCCGAAGGCCACAATTAATAAATCGACCCATAAGCCCGACCCAAAGGTCACAAATGATTATAACGACCCGTAGGCCCGACCCGAAGGCCACAATTTGATATAACGACCCGTAGGCCCGACCCGAAGGCCACAATTGATAAATCAACCTGTAGGCCCGATCCGAAGGCCACGATTAACTAAATCTCAGGTATGCACATTGTTGCACTCAATTCCCAATCAATCACAACATGGCATACAAATCATATATTTAAAAATTCATGCCAATACCTAAGCCAACATGCCGAATACAGTTATTTACGGAGCCCATGAATTTAATGCACCCTTGGCACCATCAATTTATCACCCCTCTAGTTCAATAAATTTCAACACTCATTCTGTGCATTCATTCCAAAGTAACTCGATGCGCTATAGGCCCGCCTTGGGCAATTCAACCTCAATAGTCGTTCTCACCATTTCGGGGTCATTCAATAGAATTTATTCAAGTCCCCATCGACCCCTTCAAGTGCCTAAATTCCCGCCATCAATCCATCATCCATTAAATACTCAATCTTGGGCAAAACAAGGCATTTTCGATACTGAATGAACAGTACCAGATTTGAGTATCAATTAGGCTCAAAACCATGTTTAAACCATCTTATAAAGCTTTAATCACAACCACTAATCACCCAACAACCATATACACTTAATTAGGCCTTAACTAAGCCTTATTAACCCCTAAAAATGCCTAAATTCTTGCCATTAATCAATGAATCAACTAAATACTCAACTTGTACAATTTTGCACAAATTCGGTACTGAATGAACAGTACCAGGGGAAGACACATTTTGTCCATTAAACCACAATTAAACACTCTCATTAGGCTCTAATCTCAAACCCCAATCACCCAACAACCAAATACACTTAATTAAGCTTCAAATAAGCCTAATTAGTCCCCAAAATATCCACTTCCAAGTCATTAGCACTTGAACTTAATTAGTGAAACACTTAGACAAAATTACACAAATTCGGTGCCCCATGAACATTACCAGGAAAAATTAACATTTAAGCACTAAACCACCTTTAAACCAACTCATTAGGGCCTAATCACTTATCCTAATCATCCAACCATCAAATATACATAATTAAGCCTCAAATGAGCCTAATTAACACTTTAATTATCTAATTCCAAGCCTTGAATCATTGAATTCAATTAGTGCGAAACTTAGACAAATAATGCAATTTTCGGTACTTTGTGAACAGTACCAGAACAAGGGCTGTTTTGGGCGTTAATCCACCATTAAAACATCTCATTAGGTCCTAATGACTCATACAAAACATCCCACACACAATTAAGCCTAATTAACACTCAATTAGGCCTAATTAACCCCTATATTGCACAATTAAACTAATTAGGGGTTTAGGGGTTTATACTCGCCTATTAACGATTCGGGAGGACGGGAACGGGCGGTCGATCACCGACGAGCAGTAAGGATCGATGGTGGCGTTCTGGGTGCAAGCCGGCGATCATGGCGACGACGGAATCGACGATTAGTTGCTGTTTGGTTCTGTTTGAGGTCGAAACAGGGGCTGATGGTGGCTGTTCTTGGGCGGAAAAGTGGTCTTTGGTGGTGGCGTGGTGGTGGCGTGACTACCGGGTAATCTTGTTCGGCGTGAGCAATGCCGGGATGAGCGAGAATAGGCCCGCAGTAGAACAGAAACAGGGAAAAAAGGAAGAAGAAGATGATTCGGTGAATGAAAAAATAGAGAAGGGAGCTTCGGCTGATCCAAAATGAGAGAGGAAGAGAGAGAAAATTAGGTCAAAATGGGTCAAAAATTTGCTAGTGGAGTCCAAGTGTCCTTAATCCATAGCATTGAACACTTTTGCCCCTAATCTAATGGCCCAAATTTGATCTAATCTAATAATTTAGGGGTAAAATGGTCATTTGTCCTTAACCATGGTTGACCAAACCTGGTTTAGCCCTAACTCACCTTGGTTAACCCCAAAATTAAATCCAAAATTCGGAATTGTCCAAAAATGGCCTAGGGGCATTTTCGTAATTTTCCGATCCTGAACCGAAATTTCAATTTTTGCACATACGTGTTCCATATGTGTGCAGCCAACATAATATGGCATCAGAATCATGAAATTCACTTTCTAAGCCCTCGAAAATCGACTGCAAAGTTTCAGTAATAAAATAATATTATTTTTTCAATTTTTGTCGAAATTCCCGTTTTTGTCCAAAACCAATCTAAATGTACGTGGCCATCCCAAAATGACCTTGTCTGCGAAAAATAACCTCAAACGGCCTCCGAATCCAGCCCCGATGTTCACAGGGGCAAAACCGTAATTTTTCCCAATTTTTGTCGAAATTCCAATTTCTGGCTAGATTAACCCCAAATGTGCGTGGCCATACCAAAACGATGTTGGTTTTGCAAAATAATCGTAAACATCCACAAAATTTCGACGTTGAAGTTTGGGTCCAATCTCGCGATCAAATTTGCTCATTTTAAAATTATAGAGCCTCTCATTAACGGGCGGCTGTTAGGTATTACGCGTATCGACCTAGGGTTGTCCGAATCGTAATGGCCTCAATTTTAAAGAGTGCGAGGAATTATCACTAGTACCGGAGGTCTCGATCATTTAGGTTAATTCGGGAATCGTTCGCCATGTGTACTATCAATCATGCAGAATTACCCGCGATCCGGTCGTACATCATTGGCCATATCGAATCCGTCATCTTCCTAAGATCGGTCCACGTTGGTCCAAAATATTCTCTCGGCATTCTTCGGAAGTTCGCGCCCAACTCGCGATCGGGTCCCCGGTCCATGTACCTATTTCTATTTAGCCTTTCCCATAAGGTTAGTATCCCGTGATTGATCAAGTCCAGGTGAGACTTTGTAAAATTAAATGAGAAATAATTTACACTTTATTGATCCCGAAAATAGGTCGAAATTCAGGATGTTACAATTGTAAAAGGCATTGGCCTCCACTGAGGAGCTTGATGTTCCATTTGTACGTATGTCATCCATCTTGTTATCAATATGTGTAGACCTGAGCCATCTCCACCCTCCCAAATCATGGCTTCTTCCTTATTGCCGTCCATCATGTCTCCTTTACATGTCTTCATCTTCTTCTTCTTGCTCTTCTTAATCGACACCACTTCATCTCATGGGGCAGGCATTTCTGCTTCCTCCACTTCTTTTCCCACTATCAATGCGACTGAGGATATAGATGAAGCAGAGGCTCTCCTGAATTGGAAATCTACCCTTGACAATCATAGCCGATCTCTCCTCTCTTCATGGCATGGTGACAATCCTTGCAGCTTTACCGTGTCACTTGCTTCACTTGCAACGGTTTTGGAGCCATCACCCATCTAAATCTTTTCAATCTCGGCTTGAGAGGAACTCTAGACGGCCTCAACTTCTCGTGCTTAACCAATGTGGTTAGCTTTAAATTTGCCAACAACTCAATCCATGGTTCCATACTCTTGAGTATAGGTAACCTTTCCAAACTCAACTCTCTTGATCTTTGCTTCAATGAACTGTCTGGGGCAATTCCTCCAAGTATAGGTATGTTGGAGAGTTTTCATTCTTTGTACCTATGTGCAAATAATATTTCCAGTTCCATTCTGACAGAGATAAGTGGCTTGAGGAATTTGGAAATTCTTTACATATGGTACAATAGACTTTTAGGATTTATACCTTCGAAAATTGGGAGGCTCACTTCTCTAATTAGACTTGCCCTATCGTTGAACAATCTAGCTGGCTCACTTTCTCGTTCCATCGAAAACTTGATGAGTTTATCTCTTCTTTACTTTTATGACAATGGACTTTCGGGACCCATACCTTTAGATATAGGGAGGCTCAGTTCTCTTACCAATCTTGATCTATCGTCCAACAATCTCGTCGGCTCACTTCCTCGTTCCATCGGCAACTTGACGAGTTTATCTCTTCTTTATCTTTCCCACAATGGACTTTCGGGACCCATACCTTCATATATTGGGAGGCTCACTTCTCTTACCAACCTTGATCTATCGTCCAACAATCTCGCTGGCTCACTTCCTCGTTCCATCGGAAACTTGGCAAGTTTATCTCTTTTTTACCTTTCCCACAATGGATTTTCAGGACCCATAACTTCAGATATTGGGAGGCTTGCTTCTCTTACCAATCTTGATCTATCGTCTAACAATCTCGCTGGCTCACTTCCTCGTTCCATCGGAAACTTGGCGAGTTTATCTCTTCTTTACCTTTGCCACAATGGATTTTCAAGACCCATACCTTAGGATATTGGGAGGCTCACTTCTCTTACCAATCTTGATCTATCATTCAGCAATCTCATTGGCTCACTTCCTCGTTTCATCGGAAACTTGACGAGTTCATCTCTTCTTTCCCTTCCCCAAAGTGGACTTTCGGGACCCACACCTTCAAAACTTGCGAGGCTCACTTCACTTACCAACCTTGACCTATCATCCAACAATCTCACCGGCTCAATTCCTCGTTCATTGGGAACTTGACAAGTTTATCTCTTCTTTACCTTTCCCATAATGGATTTTTGGGACCCATACCTTCAGATATTAGGAGGCTGACTTCTCTTTTTTCATCTTCTCCTATCATCCAACAATCTCACCGGCTTAATTCCTAGTTCCATCGGAAACTTGACAAGTTTATCTATTTTTCACCTTGGTTACAACAAATTCTTTGGCTCCTTGCCTTCTGATCTTAATAAGGTAACGCATTGTACAATTTTTCATCTACATCATAATGAACTAGAGGGGGAATTGCCGGGAGATTTATGCCTTGGGAGATCATTGCAATATTCCACCATGAGTAATAATCATTTCACGGGTCCCGTCCCAACAAACTTAGAGAACTATAGCACATTAATTAGATTGAGGCTAGATGGAAACCAACTTACTGGAAACATAACAGAAGCTTTTGGAATATATCCACATCTATATTTTATTGACTTAAGTCACAATCA
The DNA here is from genome assembly GCA_024733475.1 of Syzygium grande. Classification (NCBI taxonomy): domain Eukaryota; kingdom Viridiplantae; phylum Streptophyta; class Magnoliopsida; order Myrtales; family Myrtaceae; genus Syzygium; species Syzygium grande. The sequence goes on from JAMXDD010000010.1 coordinate 21,527,239, forward strand.
TTTGTATGGCGAACTTTCGTGGAAATGGAGCATTGTCGTCATTGACAAGCTTAAGGATATCAAACAACAGCATTTCTGGTGAGATACCCACAATATTTGGAAGGATGGCTCAATTATGGCTACTCAACCTTTCTTCAAATAATTTAAGCGGAGAGATTCCAAGGGAATTGGGAAGCCTATCGATATTGTTAGGACTCGATCTAAGCAGCAACGCTATCACGGGAAATATCCCGACTGAGATTTGGACTTTTATCCCATCTAGTATATCTGAACTTGGCATCAAACAATTTAAGTGGATCGTTACTGGTGCAGCTAGGCTGATGCAAAAGCTTGTTGAGCTTGAGCATGAGCAGAAACAAATTGTGGAGAACCATTCCTCTTGAGATAGGCAATGCACAATTCCTTGAGGTTATTGACTTGAGTCATAATTTGTTGATTGGAAACATACTGAGAGTACTTGGACAATTGAGAATGTTGCAAGTTCTAATTATCTCCCACAATTGCCTTTTTGGTTCCATTCCACATACTTTTAGTGAGATGTCAGCCTAAACTACCATTGATTTATCGTACAATAACCTGGAAGGTCCTCTCCTAAATGTCAAAGCTTTCAATGAGGCTCCATTTGAGGCAATTCGGCATAAAAAAGGGTTATGTGGAAATGTTGTTGGTTTACCGAAATGCAATTCTACCGGGAGCAAGAAACGCAATCAATACGTTGGAGCTAGAATCATAGTAATCCTCATTCTCTCGTTCTTGGGGTTTCTCTTTCTCTCTTGCACCTTGGTCACTCTTGTAATCGTCAATTATCGTCGAAGAAGGAATATCAAGAGAGGCAATAATGAACATGCAAATGATTTGGATTTTTTCCGTATTTTGAGTTATGATGACAAAGTTTTCTACGACCGAATCATCAAGGCCACGTAAGGATTTGACTCCAAGTACTATGTGGGTGAAGGAGCATATGGAATTGTTTTTCAAGCCAAGATATCATAAGGTCAAACGATTGCTGTGAACCAAATCTCTTCATCCCATGAAGATAGTGAGATTGTTGATTTAATACCATTTGAAAGGGAAATTGAAGCCCTAACAAACTTACGCTACCGCAACATCGTGAAATTTTATGGATTTTGCTCTCTCATGTCCAATGGTGTTTTTTGGTGTATGAGTACATGAAAAGAGAAAGCTTGAGAACAAATTTAAACGAGGATGAAAGAGTCAAAGAATTTCAATGGGACAAGAGGATAAATGCGGTCCGAGGAGTTGCGGATGCATTGTCCTATATGCATCACAAATGTTCACCTCTGTTGATTCATTGAGACTTGACTAGTAAGAGCATTCTATTGGATCGCGATTATGATGCTCATGTTTTTGATTTTGGCACCGCAAGGCCGTTGAGACCAGATTCATCAAATTGGACTAATATTGCTGGCACCATCAGATATATTGTTCCAGGTACTTTGTAATTTGTTGAATTTCGATGGGCATTTAGTGTCGGATATCCATTCTATAATTGAACTTTCACTAGGTTCTTTAGCTATTTAATCTTCTTATGGCAATTAGTTTACTAATTTAGAGCTTCCAAGTTTAGTGTTGATCAGAAAGCTTTCCGATTTCCCTAATAAGGAAGAATTGGCAAAAATGCGGAAAAACATCGTAAGCGATCCATTTCAAGTAATTAAGCTCGTTTGACCTACGTGATGCTCGTACTTTAAGCGTCAAACAAAATCCTATGAACTTCGCCGAAGCATATACGCCCATGCTCAAATCAATTTTGTAAGTTTAGACTAAGTAGAAATTTGTACTTGTAATCATCACGTTTTGGGAAGCAATGTTGTCAACTTGAATATAGCTTGTGATCGAGCTTTTAAAAAATATATATGATTTCTCCACTTGTAGAGCTTGCTTATTCTACTATTCCTACCAAAAAATGTGATGTGCATAACTTTGGAGTCGTCGCATTAGAGATAATCATGGGGAAGCATCCGGGAGATCGTGTCTTTTGGGAATGTTCATCATTTACCCAAAATGAGTCAACGATGTTGTTGAAGGATGTGATGGATCAACGTCTCTCACCTTCTAGACTTCGTCTTCAAGATGCGCAAGACGTGGTCTCAATTGCCAAGCTAGCGTTCGTGTGTTTGTAAACCGATCCGCAGCTTCGACTGACCATGGCACAAGTTTTGCATGAGCTTCGCGTTCAAGTACCCCTGGAACTACCACTCTTTGTAATCAACTTAGAGCAATTTTGCGATCTCAGTGTAAGGAAATTTGGAGCTTTTGCAGTAGAAGGTGAGTTTTGAATTTACTTTGCACGTGTTATTTTGGTTGGTTCGGAATAATGATGACCATCACCTTTTAAATATCTTCTTAGTTCTTACTCATCCCAACCATGTGATTTATGATTTTCACTGCAGAACTACCGTCTCTTTGAACGTTATAGAAAAAGTGCAATGTTTATTGTTTGGAGTCGTGGCACTAGAAATAATAAAGGGAAAAAAAGCTTCTGTGGAGATCTTATTTCACAATTATTAGAATTTTTTTCAAGCAATTAGGAAGTAAATTTGCAAAATGCATTGGATCAACATCTATTGCCTGAGATGTAAAGCACATGTAGTTTCCGCTTCTGGAAGAGATAATGATACTAGTTATCTGTGAAATTTTATCAAAGTGCAATGTGGGAACTTTTAATTTATTCCATTAAATAACCATTGACTATATTTGCAATACCATCCCGGAACTTTCAGTTGCTTCAATTTCATACTACAATTGGATCTACCTAATTTCCATATTTGATAAGCATAAGTTGTACATTCAAACTTATGGAGCGGTTAAACTAGTAAAACTGGATAGATTTCAAATTTTCTTACACATAATCCATTCTCACTTCATTAAGCGTCAAATTTTAGGACATTTGAACCATTCTAAATTGACATTTACTTAAGGCCATTTCATTATCTTGGGTAGTGAGAAGATTAACCTGACTGTGTGTGTATCTTTACCATTTAAATTGTTGTCAAACCTGTCAAAAGCTGGAGCTGGTTTCAGCATCATCCCTCTTCGGCTCCGCACTCATTGTGGCCACCATTGCCTCTACATGTTCACTTTGTGAAGGTGCCTAAATTTTTCGTAACTCCTCGCTGTTGGACATGTGGGATTCTGCGCATCTCTCTTTCCCGTCTCAATGATTGTCTGCTGGTAGACTTTAAACTAACAAATTTCACTTACAAATGTCTTATCCCGAAATTTGAAAATCTGGACAGCAACAAAATCAATTAAATCTAAATAAATCAAGAAGTCTCGCTCTTCTTGAGGAAGTTACCACCAAGTTACGACACAAAGATACATCTCTTTCCGACAAATCGATGAAGAAATTCCCAAGGTCAGCACCCAAAATCACGCATGTAGCAATTCAGCGATTCCCCCCTCCATTTTTGCTTCAAATTGGTTTCGATTTTCCTTCTTTGTTTTCTCTAACGGCCGTATAATGGGGGAAGAGGACGACTTGATGGATTGCCACTTGTCCCTTTTCTCCACTAATTTTTCATGCCATATAGATTGGCTGGCCACTTTAACTTTGGGTTTGCAAAGAATTCGCAGTTTCTTTCTATAGGAGTGTAATTGCCACAATTATTGTTGTTCGGGCCCCGCAAGTTTGTAAAATACCTTGGCCGCTTATGCAATTTCCAGACGAGTTTATTTTAGGTCCTACATAGATGAAAATCAATTTCTATCTCTTTTCAATCATGTATTTGTACACTTATCATCACAACCACGTAAGTCCTCGATTAAGCGTCGATATGCGACTCGTCGTTAAAATTTTGGATATCACAGTTGCATAGTATATATACAGAAAACAACTAGTCTATATCCATGCATACCAAAAGTGTGAAGGGCCTGAGCATCTCTCGATCAATTATGGATACTCATTTGCAAAATTATGGATACATATTTGACCCAACACCAACACGCAATTAAATTACGTATTTAATTGGTTTGCATAATCAGACTTCTCCACGCTTAAATTTCGTGTCAACAACTATATATTGTCAGTCAGTACTAGTAGTTTGCAAACTTTTGTTGATGCGTAGAGTCGTAATAAAATTTTAAATTTGTTCAATTAAATCATAATTATTAATGTGCAATGTCTTTCGAGAACTTTTAGTTGGTCCACTTATGTCCCTAATATATTTTAACATGTTCATTGTCATCCTAGCATTAATTAATTTGAATGAACTAAGGCATGGACACCAAATTAATAAAGCTGATGTTTGATGGAGAATCCGTGGATTTGGTGCATGTCCGTCTTATTTGGCTGCTGCTGTCCTGTGGTTGGTCTTTTTGGACTCAAATGTGAAAAGAACAAGTTATAATCGAAGTTATCTTCCAAACATTGTGTTCGCAAAAATATGTGCTGGACCTGAGAGGGCTGTTAATCTAGATTGCACTGGAAATTTGGGCGTGGTGAAGAGTATCCAGAGAGGGCTAATATTAGATTGCACTTGAAATTGTTTGTGCTGAAGACTGTCCATTGCCTTCTCTTTCATTTATGATTGCAAACTCCGGAATTCTCCTGCATGTTTTTGCATCTCACCTTGTTGCTTCGATAACGTGTCAGTTTATTACTTTTGGTCTTTCGTTTTTGTTGCTTCAATAACGTGTCTGTTTATTACTTTTGGTCTTTCTTTTGCTGTTAATGTTTGATGAGTGACTAAGCCCAGCGGTCCAAAAACTCTGAACAGGAAGAGGGTCGAATACCTTGGCACAAGTTATGCTTGGTTAGGGATCAATTCATATGCAACCATGCATCATGTTGCTGAGTTGCCTTCTATGAGATTGTTGAGAATTCTATATGCTGCAACGTGAAAAATCTTATGCTGGATGATGAAGAAATGATAAACTTATCACATGAGTTTGAGAGAGAAAATTTTATCTGCAGCCTTAGGAATTTCCTCCCAAGTTAGCTTTTCTACACTCACTTAAAATCTTAGAGAGAAAAATTTTAAAGAGAGAAGCTCTGGATTGTATTTCACATGATAATGAGATGTACAAATGAGGGGAGGAGACCCTTTTATATACAAAGTACAATATTGACCGTATCTGTAGATCTCTCTTTAATTTAACGGTGGAGATTGCACCTCTCTATCTCCCAATTAAAGGCCACATCTCTATCGGCCAATAGAATTACAAGAATGAGGTACAATTACAATAATGCCTGCCTCCAAGAGTATCCTAGAACAAATCAAGAAAACCCTAAGACTTAGTATCCTCAAGATCTGTCTTTTCGTTCATGAAATATTCATGCTCCATCATTCAGAAAACCTCGAGAACAATCCAATTCTTTGACTGTGACACGTGCGTGTTGGCTTTTGTTTTACTGGCTTAAGGTATTTGTTCCTCTCTTGCCTTTTTAGTTTGATACTAAAGCGATGCTCCTTTTATTAGTCACTCACAGCGAAAAAAGTTGGAACTTCAAGGAGATTTGGTTTTTGATTTACGAAGCAAGGACAGTTTCTGGTGGATTCAAATCGTGGAGTAGCAGTTTTGATTTGACACGTGTTTTTCCAGTAAGCAATCACTCTTTTATTTCTTGAGTTGAAATGGGAACAATGTAAAGAGAGCAGAGCTGGAAGACGGCAACAATGTCTTCTATTGTTCTTGCATAAGGGTATATTGCATCATATTTCATTACTTAAATACGGAGTAAGGTTAATTTAATTACGCTATTGAGTCTCTTTCTTCCCTTCAGTGGAGTCTGCTTGGGGTGCCAATCACCTGAATCTTGTCTAAGCTAATCCATCGTATTATATTCACGTTTGAGAGAGCGACTGATATTTCAATTAAATATCTTTTCTATCTATTTATATCCTTACCATCGACTTTTTAAATCCACAAGCTACCCATTATCTAAAAAAGATTAAAAAAAAACTGTCCAAATTTCCACTCAAAAAGAAAAATGACCTATATTAGTCTTATGGAATTGGGGGAGTGTGGTCTTTAACGGCCACAGATTAAACCCTATGAGGTGAGGACTACTATGCAGAGGAATTTGCTTGAAAGGTGAAGATGTACGGGGGACTCCAAAACAGAGTTTCAGGCTTATAATGTCATTCGGATGAATTTTTCTGGAAGTTTAACTGAGTTTTAACTCTGATGAAAGCTGCACTTGGCAATCAAACTTGCGGGCCATAAAGGGTTTCATCAGTTTATAGATGCCTTTCCAGTTCTTCTCTTCTTTGACATATTGCAGTGATAAGTATTGGGCAAGAAGAAAATCGCAAACCAGGGACAGTGTGCATCTGTCCATGCGTTTAGCTATCAGGTGTGACGCCCCTTCACCGAGCTTGAAGAAGAAACCATTTACCATCTTTTCTATCTCTTTGGTGTTTCTTTTGTGAGCAATTTTTCTCTTCTTTTAGCCACACGGACCGATAAAGGTGAAAGTCGTTGATCGCAATCAAACCTCATTATCCGGATCCATGTAAAAAGAGACCGATTGAAATTTATTGCTCATGGCATTAACACTTGAGATTTAATTAAATATTTTCAGCGAAAAAGGAACAATACAAGTGTCATAACTTTTATATAGTTTTCGTTTGAGTGCCATAACTTTTTTTTTTCAATAATTTAAGTGTTATTATTTTTGTGCGATGCTCACTTGAGTGTTTTAATTTTATTTTTCAATTCCTCGAGTACCAAATAATTTCTTAATCAATCACTTGATTGCCATAGTTTATAAAAACATGTTCACCGCAAGTTGGGGAAAATTGTTGAATCAATTATAAACCTAATTGTACGGATGTCAATTCGGTTTTAAACTTTTCAATTTTACTAATTTAGTCCTAAATATTATGTGAAAATCCAATGTAGTCCTCATGGTCAATTTTCGTCAAAACGGCATATGATGACTATAATGCAACGTTGGCAATTTTTGGTGAAAATTGCAAGAATGACTACCTTGGAATTTGTGCAAAAGTTTATGTTGACACCTATTTTTTAATTGCCCAATTAAATTAATTACACAAAATTTAGGAATTAAAATTTTTAACTCCTAAAACAAAAATATTTTTATTTAATTGCTTTGCATATAGGCATTAGGCACATTTGCATTAATAGGGTCTATAAGAGCATATTTTCTTAATTAATTAAAAAAATTTAAAAAATATATATGTTAATCAAAATATTATTATTATTTAAAAAAAGAAGAATAAGCAGGAGGGAAAACGGGCCGAGGAAGGCCCGGCCTGGCCTCCATTTCCCCTCCATCTCTCCTAGGCCCGGCCTCCTTCCTCCTCTCTCCTTTCCCTTTCCTCCTTCCCCATGTTAGTTGCCTGAAGCGGTGGACACTCCACAGCTATGGAACGGCGAGCAGCTCCACGCCCAAGCAAAGGAGGCGAGAGCGAGAAGGAGAGCAGGCAGGAGGCAGGTGGCTGGCCGCCATAAAAAGCTAAGAGAGACAGGGGGATTCAGGGGGGAGGAACGAAAAAAGAGAGGAGGGGGGAGCTCGGTTTGGAGAGGGAGACCGAGAGATCCGAGAGAGATTGAGCGAGGCAGGGGCGGAGAGTTTTTCCGGCGACCGCGGCTCGCGGCCTCGCCGCCAACTCACGGTCATCACCCCTCCCCTGGCCGCCAAGCCTCGGTAGGTTCCGGTCGCCGGTTTTGGTTTTGGCTTTCGATTGGTTTGGGGGTCGTTTTTTTTTTGGATCCCGGTTCGACAGCCTCAAGGCGGCCGGCCATGGCCCGCGTCGTCTCGAGCTCGCCTCCAAGCCACCGTCACCAAGCCGGGTAAAGACAGCTCGCAGCCGGCATCCCCTGTTCCGTCGGCCCCTGCTTGCTTTGTTTTCAAGCATCTCGGACTAGAACTCACGGCCGTCTGGCTCGGGCGAGCTCCGGCCATTGTCCCTGTTGTGTTTTGTTCCTATGGTGTCCTATGTCATAGGTCGAGAGTCCCGACATAGGTTCGTATCTCGGTTAGGCTGAAAAACCGTTGTATTGTCGATGCACGTTAGTTGTCCGATGAAAATGCTTAAGCAAGATCTAGTTTTGTTTGGTCGTTTTTTGGCCGAGATCGAGTCATCCGTGCATGTCGTGTTCGATGGTGGCATCCCTATGATCTTTAGCATTCCAGACGTCGGTCGTTTGGTCGTCACCCACGACCTAACCGCCGCCGTCGTCGTTTTGTTCGGTTTTGACCATGGAAGGAACCCTCGGCCGGTGGCGTCAAAGCTGGCCGGGGAATGGCGGCCCATGTGGGGGCCGGGCCATCGGCCTGAGGTGGTGCCAAGGCGACGTTGGAGTGGCGTGCCGCCAGGCCGAGACAGGCGGTGCGGACGTCTTCACCAAAGTCCCGCGTCGGGCAAGGAAGGCAGAGCATTGTCGGGTCTGTGAGGGCGAGTCAAGAGGAGTCGGGTCGGATCCGGTCGGTTAAGGAGTCTGACCTGGTTCCTTTTTGTGTATTTTGGGTTGGGCCAGAAAAATAAAAAGTGGGCTGGGTTAGATTAGAAAATACATTTGGGCCGGGCTTTTCTTTTTATTTGTTTTTTTAGGGTTGAACGCACTTGGGCTCAGTAACTGAGCCCAGTCCAGTCAAGGACCCGGACCGGCACACCCGGGTCAGATGTGGAGATCCGACCCGGGTCTGTTTTTATATATTATTATAATATTACAATATAATAATATTATTTTAATTTAAAAATATTTTAAAAATTAAAAATTTGAAAAATAAAAATAAAAATAGTAATTTGGCTTTGGAATTGCCTTTTCTTGCATGTTTTGCGTAATTAAATGCCATGCTTAATCCAACCAGAAAAAATGCCATGCTTAAATTCACGTCATTTGCTTCGCACGTTTAGAATTGCTTGTTTAATTTGACTTTGCATATGGCCATTTAGAGGCATGTTAGGCTTTTTTGTACAATTTCGATGCATTGATTGTCGTTTTCTTAACTTGGTTAGGATAAAAAACCCTAGGATTCACAATTAATAGGATGATTGCACCAACACATTTAAAGTGTTGTTTGAACAAGATTAGATACAGAAAAGGCATTAATTATCTAATTAGTGTGATCAAGTCCCCGGACTAATTTAATCTCTAGTTCATAGAATTAAGATAATTCTCCTATTGCTTTATTTGGGTGTCTAATCGACCCATCGAAAATTGATTAGTGGTAACTCATAGATAAAAATCACTTGCAGGTTAAAAACCTAAACCACAAGTCGCGATATGGTATTAGCTTGGGAGAGCCTGAGTTAAGTCCCAAATTTAGACTTAGCGCACGCCAGGCTAAACTCACATTTCCTCGTGAAAAGGGCAGTCGTGACAGTTTAGAATTAAATTACAAAATTTGAAAGTTTAGGACTAAATTGGCAAAAAATTATGACATTCAAGTGATCAATTGAAAGTTATGGTACTAGGTGGACGTTTTTTTAGAAGTCATAGCACGCTAGTGATCGAGAAAACGATTTCGGTCTCAAGTGAGCCCAATGGAAACATTATGTCACTTGCGGTATCCATATACCTATATCATATATCAAAAGCCTTTATGTGGTGGTAGATGGTGATTTTGTTGTCCATGGAAAATATACAAGAGTTTTGAATTGAAAGCTTGCTAATTGCCTCAATAATAACTTTAATTAAAGCTATGCTCCTTGATTTAGGAATGATTTCTAAGTGACATGTTGCAAGTAACATGCATTGTCCAAAGTAATTCAAACAAAAATTCAAACAAAAAAAAATACAAAATGTCCCGTGCGAGTGTACCATGGTTGAAATCGTTGAATAGAAATTATAAGTAGGCAAAAAAGTTTACCATTCCATAAATCAATCAACTACCAAAAGAACAGTGACAAATGTGACTTGTGTAATAAAAAGGTTATGTAGCTACCAGCCTATTGTGTAGCTTGTAAAAGTTCATTATTTTAGTTTTTATTTTTGCTATATGAGCTATTTAAGTTGTTGATTACACAAGTCACCTCTCTTGCCATTGAAATAGATAGAGTTAAAGTTTTAAAAATCAAAATTAATTGTGAAAACCATAGTTTTATGTGAGGTGATATATTAATTTCTAGAAGGTATCGTGTCCATATAATCCTTTACCATCGAATTGGAATGCAATAAATCTCAGTCATTCAACAAATCTAGTTATGATTTTTTTTACCTTTCAATCTAATGACGAAGGATTCGGACTTTAGCCGGGCCCATTGTGTGTAACATGATGAAAAGGTTCCTTCATCATAGAATTACATGTATGCAAATCTTCGAGTGGGGCCAGACTTAGTTTGGGTCCATCACGCTTAACATGACGTGAATCCATGACTCACAATAAGGAGCTAGGCCCACGAAGACCACAAAAGTAAGTCAAGAACCCTGATAATAGAAAAAAAGGAAACGATAGCTTGAAAGTTATAGCACGATAGCTCCTTCCAATTGGCTTTGTGATTGTCACTACTTTAATTATTGGCTTCAATCAGATCATTAAATTGAATAGCTTTGAGCCAAGAATAACATAATCAGACCATTTGAAGGGTGGGATTCAAAAGGTGGTGAAAAAGTTAAAGGATTTCATCATCAAGGCCCTCCACATGATCAAGACAAATTGATTAGAAAAAAGAAAACTGGGGCAAAAGAAAAGATAAAGCTGATGTTGATTTTGTTGTTTATGAGGATTTGATGTGCTCATACGTTGACCAATGTTTTAGGAGGTGAGGACCGGTTGACCAAAAACAGAGAGAAGACCCAAACTCATGGGTCGCGCTACTTTCGGAATGTAAATCTCACAAAAAGAAGAAGAAGAAATTACTTTTGGGAAGAGAGAGCTCCATCGAGCCAGAGGACGAGAGGCTTGCGAAAGACCGGATTTTCTACCGTGACGTGCTGTACCCAGCTTCTTGGCCCTGGCACCGAAAGTCTAACTTGGACAAGAGTTCCTACAGCATACCGTGCAAATCACTGCATACTTGAAGAAGGAATTGCTGTTGTATTAAAGCGTCTTCATTCCAGGTTGCATTTGTATTAGTGCCATATAACATTGGATGAAGGGGGTGGAGAGCCTATCGCCGCCCCTACGTCGCTCGCATCTTCCCCCTTCGACCCATATTCAGGGCCTCCCGAGGGTTTTGTTAAACTCATCGTGCTCATAGTGAGATGTGATGCTACTGCCTTCATCTCCGGACTGCAATTTGATCTTTTGAAACTGGCAAGAACTTGCTAGCTTAGGAACATATCCATTTGTAATTAGTCGCTCTTGTTGCTTCCCCGTCAAATGTTTTAGCTTACAGCTTTGACAAATATCTTAACTGAAGGATAATCCATAATCAAAGGGTTTTCTACATGGCAGTTTCTTGCTTGACAAGTTTTACTTTGATCAAGTCGTGCAATCTTATCGATGGTCTAGCATCGTGGGTGTAATGATCTGAATTTTCGATCCTTTTCCTGGGATTTAAGAAATGAAATTGATCAATGCACTATAGTGAGATCTCACCCGGGACCCGTGCATTCTCGGGATGCTAACCTTAGGGGTAAGGCCAGTATGGGATTGAGTTCACACGACCAAAGAACTTGACCTTGGTTAGATCTTCGACCATATCGATTGACGAGGGAATGTTTTGAGCCAACCGAGACAGATCTATTTGATTGATCGTGTCCGAAGGGTACTAGTGACAGACCCTCGCAATTATATGACAATCGAGGTCGCCTTGGTTCGAGCAAACTTAAACGTGATTTGACTTAGTGTCGGTCACGGGTCGAGAGCGTGTAATCCTAATGAGCCACCCGTTAGCCAGAGATAAGCTAAAGTCGCGATTGGTCAATTTTAGTCATTTCTTGAAATTCATGCTCGGGAATCGAGAATTTTGAAAGTGACAATTTTGGGCGGCCGATGACGTTTTTGGCTTGGCCAACCTTGGGGCCACCCATTTCTGCAAAAAAATGGATTTCAATAGGGGGTAGGAAAAATTACGGTTTTGCCCTTGTGGGTACCGGGGCTGGATTCGGAGGCCGTTTGAGGTTATTTTTCGTGGCCAAGGTCATTTTGGGATGACCACGCACATTTAGAGTGATTTTGGACAAAAACGGGAATTTCGACGAAAATTGGAAAAATAATATTATTTTATTCCCAGAACTTCGCAGTTGATTTTCGAGGGCTTAAAAAGTGAATTTCGCGATTCCGACACCATATTAGGTTGGCCACGCATATATGGAACGCGTATGTGTGAAAATTGGAATTTCACCCCGGGACCGGAAAATTACCATTTTGCCCCTAGGCCATTTTTGATTAATTCCGAAAATTAGATTTTATTTTAGGATTAACCAAGGTGAGTTAGCTTAATTCAGGTCTGGTCAACCCTTGGTTAGGGGCAAATGACCTTTTTGACCCTAAATTATTGGATTTGGATGAATATTAACCCTTGAATCAAGAGCAAAAGTGTCAATTAGCCCTAAATCTTGACACTTGGACTCCACTAATCCACCGTTGACCCCTTTGACCAGACATATCTGTCTCTCTCTCCCACGCACAGCAAGCATTCGATCAAATTTTTCCCAAATCAAATTTTTTTCTATTAATTTCCCTTCTTATCTTCCATTTTCTACAGATGCTGTTCCATGGCAGGAGCAGTGCAGTAATGCCCCACGTCGAGCCCAACATCACGGCCATTTCCACCTGCAATGCGTACCACGAGGTCCGATTTTATCCAAGAAACAACCTTGTTTCTCTCTTTTCTATTTCCCGATTATGTTCCGACCCGTTCCAGTCCCGTTCTGTCTCGCTTTTTAGGGTAAGTGTTTTCCCCAAATGTCATTTAGGACCTCGGGTATTTCTAGGCTCGTTTAGGACTCGGTTTAGATGAATTTGTGAATATTTTGTGACTGATTTGGTGGCTGTTTAGGATTGAATTAGGGGTTGGATAATTGATGGTTATGGACTGATTGATGAGGGAAATTCGAGGTTTAGAAGGCTCGATTAGGACTGTGATATTGATGATCGATCGGGGTTGAATGGTATGATTAATTGGAATTGTATTGGCTTGATCGGGTTTATTGGATTAAATGTTTTGTGTGCTGTGGTTGGTTGGTTCTGAATTGTGCATGGGACTGAATGTGATGCAGTGATGTGCCATGTGTGTGGCCGTGAGGTGTGGTGGCGTGGAAATGTGAATGTGCATTGAATTCGTGTGATAAGCGTATGTGGGTCGTGGAATGTGTTTGTGTGATGAGAATGTGTACATTTGTGATGTGTATGGGAGGTGTGAGGTTGTGTGTGATAAGCGTGTTCGAGTGGCGTGTGATACGTGTGGTATGAGTGGAGCGAAATGCGGATGTGTAGGATTGATTGGGAAAAGTGGATCCGTCCAAAGGCGTATGCGTTCACGGGACGATGCCGTCCCTCGATGAGGTGGCGATGCCGGCGACAAGGTGTCGATGCGGCGTGGTCAAGACCCGTTGGCCTGATGTGTTTTTCTGGCGCGCGATAGAAGGAAAGTGTGTGTAGGATTCCGTCCTAAAGGCGTGTACGTTTTACGAGGCGATGCCGTCCACGGCGAGGTGGCGATGCCCGGCGGCGAGGTGTCAATGCTGGCGTGGTCGAAGACCGTTGGCACGATCGTTTTATGAGGGGCGGTAGTGGTGGAAAGGTTGAGAATGAGCAAAAATTGGCGGGGACGAGTGAAATTAAGAAAGTGGCGTGTGGTGTGAGTTAGGTAATGCGAGTGTGTTTGTATCGCGTGGTGTGATGCTTAATTATGGAGTAAAAACTGCTAGGCACGGTATGGGACGTGCCCAAGTGGGTTTTACCTTATAATTGAGACACGCGGCACGTCTGTGATTCATTGCTGCAATATGTTGGTTGTATTATTGTCTAACGTGCAGGGGCGTGTATGTTGGATTCCAGGTAGGGTTGTGTGTGGTTGTTAGTTTAATTGATGGTTGTGTGTTACGTGTGTTTTCGTCTGGCGGTACGTGAGTGCCTACGTGGGGTTTGGGGTTGTACACTTATTGAGATTCGTCTCACGGTTGTATAACCGCCACTTTCAGACCCCCAGCCATAAACCCTGGGAACCGTCTCCTCTTTTTGAAGTGCGAAGAGCTGCTCATGGTGCCCGGTGGATTCGCAGGTGATGCCCAAGAGATCTCCGAAGGATTGAGCCGAGATGAATTAGGGGCAGATTGGAGAAGGCGACCCTTAGATTTTTTCCCTAGGGCATTTTAGGGGTTGTATAGCTTGGGTTATCCAATAGTGAAGTTAAGATAACCAAGCCCCTGATATTTTGTTATAACGGTGATTTCTGATGCTAGCTTGCTAAAAAATGTCTATAATACAATGTTTGTATATATTTGGTGTAGTGACTGTATAAAATGTTGTAGTTGGTGTTTGATTGTC